>OY811977.1:5077222-5594292 GCA_963681505.1 Eunapius fragilis | reverse complement strand
CATGCACGCATGTAGTTCAAAACTACTTGTTCTAACTTCCATGTAGAGCATGTACAAGGTACCATTCTACCATGTACCATTCTACCATGCTTGCTTGTCTATGTAAACCACTGGCCACCCACAATCTGTACTGATAAAGGTATAATAATATTCATAAAAGGCTTATACCAACATACATTCCCTTGTGTAGAGCTCTAGAGCTCAGTTCTTGCACAGGCTCTGTATATACTGTAATCTCTTATAATAGCATTTTCTAGTTGCATGTAGTTTGCACATCCCAAAAAATACATTCCGCTGACTACCTAGGTGAAAACATATATCGAGGTGAACACTTCCTTTGAAACAAAGTGGTTAATATTATATACCCTCCCTACCCAAGAAGGTGGAAGGGGAGGAGGAGGTAGAGGAGGGGAGGAGGAGGTAGAGAAAGGGGGGGAGGAGGAGGTAGAGGTGGGGGGGGGGGGTGGGGAGGTAGAGGATGGGGACGAGGAACACGAGGAGGTAAAGGAGGGAGAGGGGTGGGTGCAACTGGAAGAATGGAAGAAGGAAGAGGGGGAGGAGGGGAGGATGCAACGGGTAAGAAGCTAGAAGTAGGAGGATGAAGAGGAGGAGGGGGAGGTGTGGGTGCAAGGAGAGGGGGAGGGTAGGTGTAATAGGAAGGAAGGTAGGAGGGAAAATGAGAGGGAGTAAGAGGAGGAGGAGGGGGGAGGAGGGGGAGAGGAGGAGGAGGAGGGGCGGAGGAGGGAGGAGGAGGGGAGGAGGAGGGGAGGAGGAGGGGAGGAGGAGGGGAGGAGGAGGGGAGGAGGAGGGGAGGAGGAGGGGAGGAGGAGGGGAGGAGGAGGGGAGGAGGAGGGGAGGAGGAGGGGAGGAGGAGGGGAGGAGGAGGGGAGGAGGAGGGGAGGAGGAGGGGAGGAGGATGGGTGGATGCAGGAAGATAGGAAGAGGAGGGAGAGGAGGAAAAGGAGGTAGAGGAAGAGGAGGAGAAGGTGGGGGTGGATGCAACGGGAAGAATGGAAGGAGGAGGAGAGGATGCAACAGGTAGGAAGGTAGACATAGGAGGATAAGGAGGAGGAGGAGGGGAGGTGTAGATGAAATCAAAAGAAAGGAGGAGGGGGAGGGGTAGGTGTAATAGAAAGGAAGGTAGGAGGGAAAATGACAGGGAGTACGAGAGGAGGAGGGGAGGGAGGAGGAGGGTGTGTAGATAAAGGAAGATAGGAGGAGGAGAAGGAGGTAGGAGGTAAAATGAGAGGGAGTAAGAGGAGGAGGAGGGGGAGGAGAGGAGGAAGAGAGGAAGAGGGGAGGAGGAGGGGAGGAGGATGGGTGGATGAAGGAAGATAGGAGGAGGAGGGGAGGGGAGGAGGAGAGGAGGAGGAGGATGGGTGGATGAAGGAAGATAGGAAGAGGAGGGAGAGGAGGGGGAGGAGATGGTGGGGGTGGATGCAATGGGAAGAATGGAAGGAGGAGGGGGAGGGGAGGAGGGGAGGATGCAAAGGGTAGGAAGATAGAAGTTGGAGGATGAGGAGGATGAGGAGGAAGAGGAGGGGGAGGTGTGGATGCAATGAAACGAAAGGAGGAGAGGGGTAGGTGTAATAGGAAGGAAGGTAGGAGGGAAAATGAGAGGGAGTAAGAGGAGGAGGAGGGGGAGGAGTCCTAGGAGGAGGAAGGGAGGAGGAGGGGAGAATGGGAAGGAGGATGGGTGGATGAAGGAAAATAGAAGGAGGGGGAGGAGAGGCGGAGGATGGGTGGATGGAGGGGGAGGAGGGGAGGATGCAACGGGTAGAAAGGTAGAAGTAGGAGGATGAGGAGGAGGAGGGGGAGGTGTGGATGCAATGAAAAGAAAGGAGGAGGGTGAGGGGTAGGTGTAATAGAAAGGAAGGTAGGAGGGAAAATGAGAGGGAGTAAGAGGAGGAGGAGGGGGAGGGGAGGAGGAGGGGAGGAGGAGGATGGGTGGATGAAGGAAGATAGGAAGAGGGAGAGAAGGAGCAGGAGGTAGAGGAGGGGGAGGAGAAGGTGGGGTGTGGATGCAACGGGAAGAATGGAAGGAGGAGGAGAGGGAGGAGGGGAGGAGGAGGAGGAGGGAGGAGGAGGAGGGGAGGAGAAGGATGGGTGGATGAAGGAAGATAGGAGGAGGAGGTGGGAGAGGTCGAGAAGGAGGTAGTGGAGGGGGAGGAGAAGGTGGGGGTGGATGCAACGGGTAGAATGGAAAGAAGAGGAGGGGGAGGATGCAACTGGTGGGAAGGTAGAAGTAGGAGCATGAGGAGGAGGAGGAGGAGGGGGAGGTGTGGATGCAATCAAAAGAAAGGAGGAGGGGGAGGGGTAGGTGTAATAGGAAGGAAGGTAGGAGGAAAAATGAGAGGGAGTAAGAGGAGGAGGAGGGGAGGGGAGGAGGAGGAGAGGAGGAGGAGGAGGGGAGGAGGAGGAGGGGAGGAGGAGGAGGGGAGGAGGAGGAGGGGAGGAGGAGGAGGGGAGGAGGAGGAATAGGGGAGGAGGAGGAGGGAGGAGGAGGAGGAGGGGAGGAGGAGGAGGAGGGGAGGAGGAGGAGGAGGAGGGGAGGAGGAGGAGGAGGGGAGGAGGAGGAGGAGGGGAGGTGGAGGAGGGAGGAGGAGGATGGGTGGATGAAGGAAGATAGGAAGAGGAGGAGGGAGAAGAGGAGAAGGAGAGGGTGGGGGTGGATGCAACGGGAAAGGAAGGTAGGAGGGAAAATGAGAGGGAGTAAAAGGAGGAAGAGGAGGGGAGGAGGAGGAGGAGGGAGGAGGAGGAGGGAGGAGGAGAGGAGTAGGAGGGAAGAGGAGGGGAGGAGGAGGATGGGTGGATGAAGGAAGATATGAAGAGGTGGAGGGAGAGGAGGAGAAGGAGGAGGAGGTCAGATAGAAAGAAAGGCAGTGAATATGAATGGTCTAGAGAGATATGCCATACTAAAGGTACTGCAGTTTGTGTACCAGATAACTGACTGTCGCAAGCAAGTCATCTGGTCCCCAGACTAGTGTAGAGGGTGTAGAGGGTGAAGAAGGTGGCCCCATGATTACAAGGCATGGTACATGCATGCTTACATGTACATGCCATAAACTGAGCAGATATAGAAAAAGGGTGCACAATATAAACTACCATGAACATTCACAGCATCCATCATAAGCGATACATGTGAACGTACGATACTGTTTTATGTTGAAACGTAGCGTACGAGGTACGATCGCTTAAATATACCACGTATAGAACGATCATAGCGGAGTTAATTACCTAACTTCAAATTTAAAGGGCGTGACCATTACATAATGGCATATTCGAATAGGGTGAGTGGCGCGAAATGTCGAATTACTTTGAAAATCCATATCTCCGTAACGGATAAGAAAAAACTTAACGATCTGCAGAAATCAATAGCTACAGGACCCTTCTATGTACACTCCAAATTTGACATATTATCGTCACTCGTATCTGGAGAAATGTGGAATCTTAACCCATTGGGTTAGAGACCTTTATAACCATGGCATGGAAAATATCTAGAGCACCAAAATCGGTTTTCACAGAGAGAACTGATGTGTGAACAAGTGTACGAAATTCGAAAAGAAAATACAAAACCGTTGTGAAGATATGTTGCTTTTTGTAACGTACAATTTTTATAGTGATAAAATAAAAACTCCAGAAGGGTGATTTTGCTGGACACCGTCCCATATGTATTTACTCTCTTGCACCAACAAATCATTTTTACATATGGCCATTATTTTTTATTATATTACAGTGTAAGCATTGTTTTAGCACATTGTTTCAGCCTCATAGGGTTGCGGAAAAAAATTGTGGTCTGTGATGTATAATGAATGTACATATTCTGTTATTCCTTGTATCCTCCTTTGCTGCACATGAATCTTGCATCAATAATTTTATTAAACGTTTCATGCACGCCTTGCAAAACCCTTAAGCTATTACATTGTCATAATGGATGCATTTCGTCACATAGACTATTATAACTTTTAAGAGTCAATGCAAACAAGCTATACATGGATACAATCCTTATACAAAAGCACGTTCATCATTGTTTTTAAAGAATTACTAAGCTACACAAAAATTATTACTCGCATAGTGTAACACTTAGATTTAAATTCTGTGCATCATCCTATCAATAAAGAAAAACAATACCATTTTACTTCATCGCATTTCATTATGCAAAAGAAACGAATAAAAATCATGCTTCAACTCTGAGATACTGCACCAATATAGCTTCACAATATCAATCATGCACTTATACTCTTGCCCACACCATTAAAGACCAAACATGTATACAGAAGCCGTTGAAGCACATAAAAACAATCAAGCCACAGTTTACACATAATAATGGCCTTGTGTTTGCTAGCATTGTAGGTTATCAATAAATGCAGCATCAAGTATGAGGAGAGATGATCTCTAGATAAAACCATAATCACGGATAGATGGTCTCCTATATAATGACCACCCGCGCCAGCGATAAATACATGTCAACGTCTATACGCCGAGCTCCAATTGAGATGCACGCACATTTTAGAAACCTTAGCCTTTATTGTTTAATATACATTTTTATCATTGTAAAGTACGGTAGAAACAATGTGCACACAAGATCACGCATAACTATGCTAAACAGGCATAATCCGCAGGGGTTGTAAAGGTTTGCAAGGCTCCCGCCCATACCACCATGCAAGATGACCATTTTCTAACATTGGTTACCATCAATTGTGCACGCCACTACAACAGCACACACACAGCGCACAGACAGACACAGCAACTGGCCAAATACATAACACACTGAAAAACTCCTGCAGAAAAACCCATAGGGAATAACATCTTGCAGGGGTGAAAAACAACACTGGCAACTCACAACACAGTACAACAACACAACAACACAACAACCAGTGGCGTGTACTATAGATCTCCAGTACCACCCGTTTAAACCATCCCCCACGTAGCACCCTGCCACACCCCCTCATCTAGCCCTTGCTACAGGCGGGAGCGTCCAATTCATGTAATTCAAACAACAAGAAATGGTATCTCTGCTAAGTTAGAGATAGCATTTTAATGTAAAAGTAGGTCTGGGTACGACACTAACCGGGCCATGCAGAATTACATCGACGGTCCAATCGCATATTCGCATCGATCGATAGTTTGATAGCATCGATCGATGATCCAATCGCATCGATCGATGGTCCAATCGCATCGATCGATGGTCCAATCGCATCGATCGATGTTCCAATCGCATCGATCGATGTTCCAATCGCATCGATCGATGTTCCAATCGCATCGATCGATGTTCCAATCGCATCGATCTATGGAGCGCCAAATGCGCCAAAATTCATCAAATTTATTCGCATTGTTCCGCAATGTCATTCGTATGGTTGCAACTGCATCATGGATTGCTTTTGACAATCGCAGTCTCTCGTTTTTCACTCGATCGACTGCTTCTCACGATCGCTGTGACTTGCCTTTTACTCGCATCGACCATTTCCTTCATTCGTAGGGACATAAATTTCTATCGCATCGACCACTTTCGACAATCGTGCTGTTCACTCGACATCGATGGTCAACACTTATCAATCAATGCTTTTGAACCATCGATCGATGCGATTGGACCATCGATCGATGCGACTGGACCATCGATCGATGCGACTGGACCATCGATCGATGCGACTGGACCATCGATTGATGCAACTGGACCATCGATCGATGCGATTGGACCATCGATCGATGCAATTGGACCATCGATCGATGCGATTTGACCATCAATGTAATACTGCATGGCCCGGTTAGTCTCATACCCAGACCTACTTTTACATTAAAATAATTTCTCTAACTTAGCATTTCTTATCGTTTTAATTACATGATTTAGATAGAAAATTTGCTAGCGAGGAGCTAGATGAGGGGGTGTGGCAGGGTTTCACGTGGTGGATGGTTTCAAAGGGTGGTACTGGAGGTAAAGACCAGTTTACAGAAAAAGTGCACGCCACTGGTTGTTTTTGTTGTTGTGTGTTGTGAGTTGCCAGTGTTGCGCAAGTTATTTCATAACAGATAATCAAATAATCTCAACTCAGTCAAGAAACTCATCCTGATGTGGAGTGATAGCTACAGACTGTTATTGCTGTGCATGATCTGCTGGCTATGTTATTGGTTGTTTTTCTCCCCTGCAAGATTCTTTTCCCTATTGGTTTTTTCTGCAGGAGTTATTTCACAACCATGGGTGTGTTATGTATTTGGGCAGTTGCTGTGTCTGTCTGTGCGTTGTGTCTTGTGCTGTTGATGTAGTGGTGTGCACAATCAATGGTATCCAATGTTAGTCATGCAAAGCATTTAGACCACACATGTTATTCTGTGAAAGTCACTTGCATCTACCTCAATACCATATGCATCCTTTGGACTTCCATACCTTCCTAGGGAGCAATCCTGCACACTGCCTGTGAAACCACTTCTTGCATTTTGTAGATTCAGTCATTTTCCCCTCTTCTGGCATTTGACAGCAACAAAACACTGAAATTGTCTCCTTTGAAATGACTGAGTTTATTGACTGTTTGGAGATACAGGGGAAGGTAGTAATACGGCCTCTTTCAAAACAAGTCACTAGGTGTTTATTCTTAACCTTTCAGTATTGTACAGAACAGGGATCCTGACCACAAAATAGGCTCATAGCATACGCTATTGCATAAAGGCCACAGTCAGAGGTATTTGCCTGTTCATCAGCATCAATAAATCTCACATCTATGCTATACTGTCCATTGTGTACAGCAAAGAACAAATTTGCTTCATGATTGAAGTGGACAGTGATGTGTAGAGGCTGTAGAGAGTGTCAACCAATGGTTTTCCCCATTGTGCATGCACTATTTGAATAAACTCGCTCCTCATGACACCATACTGTAACCTTTCTTTAATTCGGCTGTACCATACAGTGTACTGATCCTTTAGTAGACTCTGAGTTGCGTTGATCACATTATCATCCAGCCATCCTCATCAGACATAATTGTCCTTAGCAACTCCTGGTCAAGCTCAAGTTCACCAATTGCAAGCCAAATTTCTGGTTTACTGTTTACATGGTTTTCCTGTTCTGATGTGTAGAGGTGTGATATTGCACACGCAGCGCAGGAATGTGCATGATAATTGACGTTAGAGCGAGATACATGTATGCTATATATGGCTGCATTTCACAGGTGAGCTAGTTTCTCTGTAGTAGTATCAGATGTGTAACAGTAAACATATACATGTATCTGAAACTACTTGCGTACGTTCATGCTAGCTAGGCAATATGGGGTCAAAACAACAGATACACTTACGTGTATAAAGACCTTGCATTCGGTGATTTTGTCAGACACTATCAGCGTGCAAAGGCGGAGCAATGAACAGACTTCAGTGTGTGTGTGTGTGTATGGGGGGGGGGGGGGGGGGGAGAACAGGCCCAACGGTGGCGGATGGGTAAAAACTTTGGTAGGGCTAAATGGTGCATAAATAGGATGGTAGGGCTATACATGCCCCACCTGCCCTATGGACTCCGCCGCCACTGGCCCGGACAGCTTGTACTAGGTCTATCCTGTTACACCGGGTCCGCTGGATATGGCCGGAGCGGGTGCTCATTATATAGGAGACCATGCATCCGTGATTATGGTTCTAGCTAGAGATCATCTCTCCTCGTACTTTATGCTGCACTTTGCGAACAACCTATCATGTTACTAATGCAAGGCCAACATATTATTTTTGTAATCTGTGGTTGGATTGTCCTTTATGTGTGGGCTGCTTCAGTATACATTCAGATGTCCACTAGTGGGTGGAGAGAACTGTCACTGGAAAATTGGTCCGCGGTAAATTTGGTCCGGGACCAAAATAATCGCTGAAAATTTTGGTCCGCCCGGACCAAACTTACCAGAAATTATGGTCCGGGCTGAAAAGTTTGGTCCGGATGTTGGAAGTAGCCCTACAGCCGGTTTATAGAGGCTTCACGTAGCCAAACACAGGTAGTTTGATATCGCAGTGTATGCTAGCTGTATATGCACGAGGGCATGATGGCCGGGCGAAGCGCCAAACGGATAAACCAGTTTGTATACATATACTCTCCAAGGGCGGACGCAGGGGGGGGGGTCCGGGGAGTCCGGACCCCCCCCCCCCCCCCCCCCCCCCTCCGCCTATAACACGTGACGTGTACAGTTAACCTCATTGCGTGCCTTAATCGTAATATCAGGTGCACATGGCCACAAACAGCTTCAGGCGTCAGACAGTCTGTGTCACGGACCCCCAAAAGCTTCCGCGCTTCGCGCGGGAGGGGGCACATCCCACTCCCGCACCCTCCCCCTTATTAGTTATTCATGTCGGACCCCCCCCCTTTTACAATTCCTGTATCCGCCCCTGGACTCTCTAGCTGTGTTATCGCAGGGCCGCCGGAAGGATAACATAAATGGGGCGGCTCATTAATATTCATGATCAATAACGTAATAAAATTATTAAAAGTTACATAGCAGCCTTTGACTTGTCTGTGACGTCACCGCTTAACCAATATTTTACTTGAAGCGGGATTCGGAGCAGGTCAGGCTGCCAGAGTTACCGAGGAAAGGAAGCATGAAGAAAATGATGGAACTAGGGTGGGTTTGCGTCCCCATGGTGGTTGAGGCATATGGTGCTTGGGGGACAGAAGCAATGGAGTCTTTTTATCTTCTGGCTTCCCGTCTTGCAACCACGCCCGGCGCACACGGTGCGGTTGGTGCGGCTTTGGCCGCACCAACTTTCGGTCCCAAAATGGGCGTGTCTAATATGTGGGCGTGTCTGATGCTATAATTCATAGTAGTATACTTACCATTGAATGCACAATTATCGATCGTCTATAACTATTTGAACGTACGACATTACAAAATTACATAAATTCATAGTCGTACTTTAACCATTGTATGAATTTCCTGCTGTGCCAACCCTAAGCGTACAGTAATGAAGCTAATACTAGTGATGCTTGCTTACAAATGCAACTTCCGAGCATGCATTTAGCGCGCTCCGTAGGATTAAAAGTATCTACGAAGCACAATGAGCCAGGTGAGATTAAGCTCTCACTGACATCATCAACCTAGGGAACATCTCAGATGACTTTTGTCAGCAGTTCGCAGCATAGGACCATAGATAATAGAATAAAAGGATTGGAAATGGTAAAGATTACGGGATTCATCCGCATTTCGCGATACCGTAAATTGCATGATTGTGTTCGATCTTCCTAGCTATGTCTGCTGCGATACTTAGAAGCGCTATTTGTGCCATTTTTGATGACGAGGACTGCCAGTTAGACACTCCTAGAATGAAGCTGGCTAAAGAAGCAGCGAAAGTCATACTTGACTCCAGTGCCGATTGCCACCATGATGGCCAGGACAAGTTTGAGAGCTTTGCCGATAAAATAGTAGGTACATATCAGAAACTTGTGCCCGATCCGGCGATCCCAAAGAGTAAAAAGGCTTTCGACAATAAGAAGAGGCATTTGTGGAGCAAATTCCATTCAGCAAGGATATCTGAGCTTCGTGTGCTGTGGAAAGAATACTTTCAAAGCAGTGCTTTAGATGTCAAGTATTTAGAAGACCCTTTGCTATGCGAATACGTAAATGAGAAATTGTTTGGAATGTTTGTGAAGACGATGTACGAAGTGAATGAGCAGCAAATTGTAGTAGCTGACCCCACTGAGAATGACCTGAATGCATTGCGCTATGCTGCTGGGTATGTCCCATGGAAACTGTTGCAAAAGTATTCTAAACCAACTTGTACAGATCCGAATAGACAGGATTTCATAGTGTGCTTATCAAGTTTATCTCAGAAGGGTGAAGGCTCTGTTACAAGCACTTACCTGGAGTACACTAAGAGATGGCTTTTAGCAATAGACCGGGGAGGCTTGTTCCATATACACGATGAGGCATACAATATGTTTTATGAAATAGAGTGTTTGGTTAAGAAATTTCTGACAACACTGGATGGTTTTGAAAAAGATAAGCAAGATGCCATTGCTCAGATAGCCAACAATCATAGGCGGCCCCAGCGGTTACGGAAGGGAGGAGCCAACGCCACGAAGGGCGCCAAAAGGGGAGGGGCCAACGTCACGAAGGGCGCCAGAGGGGGAGGGGCATTATCAATTTTGCAATCTTAGTCGTTTGTTAATCGCTATTTGTACGCTCAGATGAGTGTTTGTAGTTATTTTACACATAGTTACATGTAGTAATCACATTGCAACGCTACAGTAAAAATTACTTACAGGGGTTGAGGGGGCGCCATAACCAGGGGAGGATGGGGGGCCATGGCCCCCTGGGCCCCCCCCTGGGGCCGCCTATGACAATGATAGTATTCAATTCTACTGGTCTATGATTGCTGTAGAACTGGATGATATAGTCGGACAACAACTATTGACAGAAATCATCGAATTGTGGGTTACAATCAGAGGGTTTTCAATTGCTGGAGCATTTGTGGAACAATACAAGCAGATAACAAAATCATGTACAAAAAAGTCAACTGGATTACGAAAGCAACTTAAACGTAGGAAGTTAGATATGAACAATGCTGCTGCTGATGACATTTAAGTTAAAATGCTTTGCTGCATGTGTGTAATGTAATGTAATGCAGTTATTTTTCTTGCTTATCCTTTTCCGTTTTGGAAGTGGTCTGTCATCAATACAAACATCATCTACTACTCGAAGTCTGCAGTTCCCTCTACGTGGTTGTATTGCTGTAGAACTCTGAACACGTAATGACTGGGCCCCACTAATGAAAGAGGATACATTTGGGTTTTCACAATACCCACCTCTCATTCTTTGCTTGCCGAAGAATGATTCCACACAATCTTGAGATAGTTTCGCACTCAGCACATATACCACACGGGGTTGCTTTAGAAGATATCTCACCAGTTCAATGAATGCATGGACTGCATTAGATTTGTTAGAGTAATCAGTGATTATTGCATGATATAGAATGTACCTGTTATGCGAAGCCCCTGCAATGTTTCTTGACTTAAACACAACTTGATTTGTTCAGCAGAACTTAAATGCTCTTGAGCATGAGCATATGCTTCCCACTCATCAAGATACGGAAGAAACACATCCTGCAGCCACTATAGGACAATAAGTATAGCGACCATAATTGTTTTTTTTTTTCAAACTTATGCATACAATTTACCTTCAGACGGTCTTCAGTTTCAGGATTATAAATGTAGGGGGCAAGATTAGGTTTTCGCTTAAGTACAAACTCTTTGGTGTTTCTGGTGTTCATTAGATCAAAAAATTTGTCAAAGATGCGAACAAATCGTTCTGTCTCTTTGGTATGCGGGCTGTTCTCATATGCAAATGCTTCAGCTACAGTAGTGCTAAGCACCTGTGGAAGTCATACTGGTCACACATATCCATCCCCATAAATATCTTACTTGTGCTGCAAGATCTACTCTCATTTTAGAGTAAGAATTAAGTTCAATGTGTTCAGCTTAGGTAGAATAGACAGTCCAAGTGTAGCACAATCAGGTCCTCTGTGTGCTTTGTACAGGTCCACTAAATGTTGCCAGCTTATGTCTTGACCATTAATCTGATGTGAGAGATAATGAATTTATGAGGGGAAAAAACTAAGATGCATACCTTAAGCTTTCTTGTATAGCTGTGACCATATGAATTGGCCCAACAATTACGCACTGTCTTTATTAAGTGAGAAGGATCTGATATGAAGAAAAGGGGTCGATCCTCATTTGCATATGGGTTAATAGTCTTGTAGGTTAAATTATCACCAGACTGGTGTAGCTTCATAAATGTGCGGTTTGAGGATGCACCATCACAAGTGACTGCCAGCACTTTAAATCCACAGGTTTCAAGCCTTCGGATACACCCCCATACCATTGAATACAGTTGGTCACCAGAAATCGTTGAGCATGGAAATGAAACATAAGGGAACTGCAAATCAGTCATGATACCAGAGACCATGAAGCTTAGCATATGAGTGGCAAGTTGTGGTGCTACAGGAGTTTTCTGTGGCATACTGCAGCTTTCAAATTTAGACAAGTGAGTATTTATATCACCTATCTGAACAAAACCAACAAGCTCTAATGAATGTTTGTCAAAGACAAGATCTTCCTTTATTTTAACTTCATCAAAGACTAGGCACACATACTTTTCATGATCAGGAATGCTATCATTATTTGCTTCATGACACAGCTGTGCATCAATGCCTGTTGAAAATCCAGTCTTGGCTTTAACTATGTTAGTATAATCTCGAAGTGTTCGTTCAGATGGTAAGATAACTAAGTTTGATGACCTTAAGGCATGATAGGATGCAGAAGAAAGCAGCTTCAGGCTAAGACACCATCTAATGACCATAGGATGCCATCTTATTTGCCGTTTGTCTTTCAGTTTTAAAAGCTCAAGTTGTTGATTCCAAAATATACACTGAAATGAATCTGCTTGGTATGTTTTTCTTATCTCATTGCTTTTCTCTTCCATAATTTGCATAATATCTTTTTCCAAAGCCTCTTCTATGTATATTCCATGCTGCTCAGTGGCAACATTCACATAACTCTTTAACCTTTCCACTTCTTTTCTTTTGTTCACTATTTCATTCCTGAGCCTTCTTATTCTCTGTTGGCGTTCAGGTGTCTTTAAGTAACGGAAGTTGGTGTGGCTAGATATTGAGGCATGATTGGCAGTTTTTTTTTGCTGCCGTAACCACTGGCTATGCAGAGCACGTAGAGTGCAACGATACTGCTTGCAAGTATCACACCTGTTGTTAGTAACTAAGAGTTCACATTCATTACAGCGCAGTGTTCTACTATACATTTCATCCTCAAACATAACAGGGAAGAATGAATCAATAAATGCCACCATGTTTTTGCTAGGAGAATGAAAAATGCCCTTGCGAGCATCTGCTAGTTCAAGAAAATGACTATCAGGATTTCCTGAACAAACACTTAAGCTGTCTATTTGGTGTACCAGTCGACTAAGTGCAACTTTTGTTGTTATCTTGTCTTTTACACAGCACAAAGCGTTGCACTTACCAGCTATCAACTTGTGTCCATGAACATTAACAGACCAACTTAGGTCCTCATTTATTGTCACTGACTTAGTAACAGTAGCTGCTGTTTGGTTTGAGCTTCCATGCTCAATTTTGCAGAAGTGTACAAACTGCATTGAAGACTGGTTACTCCACAATGGGGGCAAATATATCCAGTGGAGAGCTGTTGGATGCCAATCTGCAGTGGCAAGTATAACAGACAGTACAAACTTTATGCTCTATAACTCACTTTCTTAGTAGGCCTCCCTTTTTTCACGAAGCATGTAGATTTTTTATGTTGTTGGGATTTTCTCTCAGCATTCTTACGTGACCGACCCAAACGAAACTTGCGAGCCATTTGCTCCTATAAACATGCAGCACATACAACAAATATTGATCACGCCACTCTACATGCATCTCTGGTTCAGTATATATCCTGAAATTTTCTACAAACCTAACCACTTCTATGTGAAAATTACACAAAAAGTACGCTTTTCGGGTGTCATTAGCTAGCAAATTACCGATCTACAACGCCAAAACACTTTTTAGAGGCTCCAAAACCTTCTACAGCCACACTACCCACTACGTACTCTATACTGGAACTCACAAAAAGGTTTCCTGATGGTACCTGTGTCCAGGAAAATCACACAACCAATTTCCAATCAGGAGGCAGCTATACGATCGCCCGCTGTCTGAACTTAACTTCTGGAAAAGAATAGCTAAACGATGTTTGGGTGTCAAAAAGGCTGTCCTCACACAGGTATAGGTTAAACAACACTAAAGAAGCTCTTTACGAACGGATGCTCAACAGTTCACACGCCCACTAGAAGATTCAATGCGAAGCACGGTCATGTAACGGAACGTGACGTCACGTCACGTAAATTTATATACCGTTTCCAATCCTATAATCTATGATAGGACAAAGGAATTTGGCAATCCTTGATACTAGTAATGATAACCAAAGTCTCCTAATACTTAAAGAGCTTGAATCTTGATCAGTTAATTTGCTTTTGCCACACCCATGTTCGCATTGTCCGGTTACATATGATTCTATTTTTGCATCTTATAGAACACGGGCCGTGCATGTGCTTCGAAAGAAAAAGTCAACACAAGCGCGCGCGCGCGCGCGCGCCTTGCATGGGGCCACGCCCACACTAATATTTAATAATTGGCCGCACCAACTTTGGACCGAGTGCGCCGGGTCTGGTGCCAACTAGCTCCAATAGGGCTAAGGCTGAGGTCCTAGCTGCCTTATATGGGAGGCTGAACCTCATACTAGTTAGAGCCAATGCCACAGCCATCCTCTCCAGGTGTTTTGTCCCTGTCTAGTACCTATAGTAGGGTTCATTTCAAGGGCGTAGACAAGGGGGGGGGCAGGGGGGGCTTAAGCCCCCCAGTTTTTTGGGCAGTTTTTTAATAACTAGCAAACTTAATTAATAAACCAACCGGATGTACTATAATTAGTTTGGATAACTTGGTTTATTAATAACTAGCCCCCCCAGTTTGAAAAACTTGTCTACGCCCTTGCATTTAATTACCTTACTGCTGTATATTCGTGTATTCATGTTTTATTGAATATTATTACTCCATACATAACAAACTATTAATAATCTCTACAAATCACTTTTAAAGTACACATTTTAATAAAGTACACTTTTATATATCTACAAATCAGATTTCTTTAAATCCGTTCCAAATACTTGTCTCCTATGTTCGCAATGAACTCGTTAGCTACGTCAACCAAATTGAGTTTATCTGTGTGATCACTGTGCACATGTAACACCATAAGGTGATCGAGCCGCTGCTGTGACATTGTTGATCGTAGGTAACTCTTGATTCGTCGTACAGCACTGAAAGATCGCTCACTTTCAGCATTAGTAGCAGGTAGTAGACTGACCAATTGCGTGACCTGCGACAGAAGCTCCAATTGACCAGAACTACTGGTTTGGAAGAATTCGATGGTATCTCAGGGTAGTTAAAGACAGCTGGTAGGTTATTCAATTTAAAGTAATTAAGCGAAAGTATGTAATTGTGATTAATTAATATTTATAAATGTACCTTAAAAAGTGGAGCGGCCATAGCCCGCCCCAGCCGCCCCGGCTCCGGCGGCCCTGTATCGAGTTGTTGCGGGCGATCGATTCATAGATATTTGTAACAAGGTTTGCGGCCCGTTTGCGTTGCATCGAGCGCTTATAGTTTCCCCCTGTGACGAAGCAGAGTTCTGAACAAGATGTCAGCTGAGGAATTAATTATTTTTTGAAATTCATCAGGAATTAGGTCCGGTCTGACAAACTGCGCAGCTGGGATCCGGCCAGGCAGGTCTGCAGCCGTGAATATCACAGTTTATGACGTGTACATGAATTGTAAAAAACAAGTGGGAACTGGTCCGATCGCGACCGGAAGGCTAATCCGCTTGAACCTGGGGCGCGCAGAACCCGGCCTACTGTTCCATAGCCTTCGTAGCTTTGAAAAGCAGCTACCCTACTGTTCACCCACTAGCTGAGTTCAGGGTTTAGAGTTGTGTTTGATTCGTCTGTTTTAGATGTAAATGGAGGGCCCGGACCAATTTTTACTTACCCGGACCAAAATTTCCTGATAATATTGGTCCGCCCGGACCAATTTTTTCCAAAAATTTTGGTCCGGGACCATAATTTTCGGCGGACCAATTTTTTCGTGACAGAACTAGAAACATGTGTGATTAGGAGTTGTGAAACTATTCCTTGTAATAAGGAAGCTACCAGTGTACTATAAAATCAGGCAAATATCTATAATGCCCACCACTGGTAGGGATAGATTTCTGTTATTTTGCAACCAGACAAGATGGTAAAAGATATCAATTCACAATTGGGCATGTAAGATATACATGTACATGTCGGTGCAATAATGATCATCAGTTCAGCAGTTGCTTGCAGCGTAGAGCTACATGCACAAGAACTATGGTTATGCAGTGAAATAGGCCAATGAAACTTACAATAAATTATTGGATAACAAGTGTGCTTGAAAGTGTATGAGGCTGAAAATTAAAAAAAGTTAACAACTGAATTAAACTTGAACAAAGCCATCATGTCCTTTAAGAGCAAGAACCATGTCTCTTTAAACGCAGCATAGTTTTCTCCATGGCAAGTTGGTAGCCTATAGTAAGCTCTAGGTTGCATGTAGATGCTGTTGGGAGGGGTGTTTTATCTGGTATGAAAGTCACAATGCAATTTTTTCCAAACCCATGAGGGGGTTGTAGTAGTAGCACTTGAACAGTGTTATATATATCGGGTTATGTGTTATAATGTGGGCACGTGACGGGGGTTGATTGATTATTATTTGGAGACATTACACATGGTGGCAGCGGTAAAGCGGGATGGCTAGTTTTCAAGTTACGCCACCCGAACAGTTCAATTTTTGCCGGCCGGATGAATGGCCTAAATGGGTTAGAAGATTCGAACGCTTTCGAGAGACATCTGGACTCTCCGACAAGCCTCAATCTAACCAAGTAAATGCTATATTATAGGGTAAATAAAGTAGTGTTCGCCACCCGCGAGTACCGATCTCGGTTTTCTTACATATGTAGCAAAACGGACGGGTACTTTTGCAAACATACTTGACTCCAAGAGATCCTCAGTCCTTACTGTACACTATTATCGCTTCGTTTCTTCAACAACGCGCTCCATACAAAACAAAACGACTGTTTTATCCAATTAAGCATATTTCAGGTATATTCGCCACCCCACTTGGTCTTCCGCCATACTACAATTGGAGTGTTCGCCACCCCCCTGTTTATCGCTGTTTCGGAGTGTAAAAACGCGTACGCTTGACACAAAGTTTCTTAAACAAGGTAACGTTACCCCTGTAGCTTTTAAACACCATTGCAACGCTGTTCTTTGTGACCCTGGCATTTTGAATAGGAAGCCTTCCGTTTCTTCCTCCATAACCCTGCAGTGACTTTAACAACGTACAAATTTAAAGGCTGAAGCATGGGGTGAGTTTAGGTAGGGGGTTACCATGGCCCACTAGCATGGGCCTCATTTGATGCGTGCAGTCTCAGGGGAAAATATAATTCACAAGTAAAGAAAAACATTCTCTAACGAGAAAGTTGGTGGGATATAGGAATTGGAGGCAATGGTGGTGTTAAAAGGAAGGGAACAAGGTTTTGAGAAAAGGGTAATGAGACAAAAATCCTATATTTAGCACTTCTTTTGGTTCTGTTACATTTACACGTGCTCAATATAGGATTTTTGTCTCATTACCCTTTTCTCAAAACCTTGTTCCCTTCCTTTTAACACCACCATTGCCTCCAATTCCTATATCCCACCAACTTTCTCGTTAGAGAATGTTTTTCTTTACTTGTTTCCTCTATTTTTTAATTATCATTTTTTTTTATCGATTATACTGGCAAGTGCCCCCACCCCACCACCCACCCCTCCCCCCCTCCGCTTCAATTACCGTCACGAGCAGACGCCCGCTTTGTTTGGGATCACTGTAAGGAACGCGGGAGAATTCTAACTCGTCATCTGCTCTCCTCTTTGTTTGCACAATTCTAAATATACGTAAATGTCGCCATGGGAACGCTTCTATTAAACACTACGCATTACGTAATGATTACGTATGTACGTTTTAAGCTTTATTCATATCTCTGATACTTGAAGATGTCCTTCCAGGAGATTCTAAAGCGATTGGTATAATTGGCGCTCTTTAAAACCATTCCTATCCCGAGTTATACTCACCCGAGAAGAAGACGACGACGACGACGACGACGACGACGACGACGGAGAAGATTTGGCCTGGGGACGAGGTAAAACACGAACTTTTTTGTTCTCTTGAAGCAAACGGTTTGAAGACTGGAACAAAACATTAAAATGACCGTCTTTGCCTTCTGGCTCGATAGGAACAAAGAGCTAAACTATCCGTTCCTTGGTACGCGAGTTGTACGCTGGTTGCGTTTTTTTAATGATATTCACGACCCGGGTCAATTCCTATATAGGAACTACTATCGTAGTTCCTGATACACCACCAGTAAATAATTATGCTAGTGGTTGTTGTAATTTGACCATACATGCAGGCCAAGGAATAATAACTGTTGTGATCCAAACACAGTCTTCATTTCCTGACAAGGCTCTCTCACCCTTGCATGCACATTTAGCACATGAACCAGACTTTTAAGAGATTTATGTAACAAATCATTCAGTATAGGATGAAGTATGAACCTGTGACGTTTGGAAAGGAAGCCTAAATGATTGGAAGTTGAATCAAGGCAAGGTGATAAATAAAGGCTATGTATGGGCTAAGCTTAATCATCCACATTTGGCTCTGTAAAAAAGCACTCCGGACACAGGTATTCATCATCTTCGTCCAAGTCAAATAGGCTCTGATGAAGCTGGCTGATACAGTTGATGTGAGAGGCACTTTGGCACTTGAGCATTGTACCCACCTACTTCCCACACCGTTTTCTTCATCATTGAAGAAGCTCCCATCACAAGTAAGGCAAATCCAGTCCTCTTCTTTGTCCTCATCACCTTCCGTTCCTTCTGCTTTCCCTTCTTATTTTGCTTCCTTTTCTCCTAAGACTTTTTTTTCTTTTCCTGTTTCTGCCTTTCCTTTTCAGCTATCTCTTCTTCTTGCAACTGTTTCCAACGTTTGCTGGTGAGTGCATAAACTGACGATGACAATGGACGCTTCCTTGTTGTACCTTTAGCTTTGTCTTTTTTCTCCAGTGTCTGCAACCACTCGGAAAGGTGCTTTGTTAAAACAGGTGTGATAGAAGACTGAAGCCTATGACTCGTACGTAGTGATTGGGATGTGCATGGTCCCTGTGTTATATCAGATGGATCACCGATCGATGTTTGTGGTGTTGTTACTGCTGACAGTGCAATAGATGATTGTGGAGATGTTACTGCAACTGAAGACTGTGGGGTATTCAGCACATGAGGTGTACCATGGCAACTTCCATCAACTGGCATGCATACAGGCAGTGGTGTAGCTGTAACTGGTGGTATGTCTGGAGGTGTCGTCATACATATGTCTGTATTTACTGAAGATTCATCCAATTGCAATTTTATAGATGACCACAATTGAAAAAGTGATGTATCTTCAATATCACCAAGCCACTCCCTACCATGTACTGACCTGAACAACAATGTCTTTTCATCTCCAATACATTCATCAATGTAAGTGAAGTAACTTCTCAACACTGACAGGCTGCTATCAGAAGACAGTGCAGAAAGTGGCATTGCTGTGATTGTCTTCTGAATGTGGTCCTTGACACATTTTGAATAATCCACTGCATTGGCATCAAATGGAAAAAGCCCAGACTTCCTAAAACCATTGGTCACAGTAGTATGATTTATTTGATCTACTGCCGCCTTGAATACAGTGAGAAAGCTTTTTTGGTAATGCTGTCATTTGGATGTGAAGCCTTCCAATTTTTTTTTGGCTTTCTCCCTAAGCCCTTTTAGTGATTTAAATACTGACACATCCAAAGGTTGAAGCATATGGGTTGAATTTGGGTATAAAGCAACCAACAAGATCCCATTTGATGCACAGAAGTTTGCTGTCTCTGGAGACAGGTGGGATTTGTGTCCATCAGCAAATACAAGTACAGGTCTTTGTACTTTTTGTTCAGTGAGCCAGGGATCAAAAACTTGAGAAAAGTAATCAAGAAAGGTGAAAGCGGTCATCCAACCGCTATCTGATTTCCCCACACCCCAACCGGGATCCACACTCCCCACAGCTTCAATGACATCACGTGGTATGCTGTTCTTATACGCATATACAATCATGGGTGGTGCCAATTTAGCATCTGCTGAATACCCCATAAGTACAGTAAGGCCTTCCTTGTCATTTTCACGGGATACCTAGGAAGTTCTTATACCCTACTGGCCCCAAACTTGTACCCTTCTTTTTTGCAAGTAGGAAAAACGATTTGTCAAAGTTGAACACCCTGCTAGGATTATGGAAAATATCTCCAGCCTTTTCCTCCTGAACTACATAATCATCAATGTCAGCAAACCACTTCCTTATATGTTCTTCAGTTACAACAGCCCTTCCACCTGTCAGCCGTTCAGGGAACCGCTATGTAAGCTGTGGATTACGCCTCATAAATCCTTGAAACCAGTAAAACCCAGGCTTGTCATCAGTAAAAGGGTTTTTCCTGCCATCTTCTTTCACAATCTTCTGCACAGTGTTAAACAAATCGTCACGGTTGATGGGAAAACCACACTTCAATAGCTGTATGCAGAAGGTTACCAAAGCAGTCTCCTCAGCTTTGGTCAGCACTGAATTTGGTCCCATTTGTCTATCTTCTGGGCTTCTCCCAGCAAGCTTGTCCCGCAATGTTGTTCTTGGGACTCCAAATGCCTTGGCTGCTGCCTTGCAAGACATGTGTCCCTCTCTTATCTCCCTTAAAGCTGACTCCATTGACTTAACCGAGTACTTTAAATAGCGTTGCTCCATTATGTTAGGTTTAACTGTGGAGTGTACATGTAAATGTCTAGGAGTAATTTTATCATTTTATTGACATTCATACATGCAAGTGTGAAAAAGCAGGTACATCATTGGCATACACTACAGGCACTAGACCATAATATCTCTCATAATCATGAACCAAGTTGAAGATGAGGCCACTACCTGAAAAATAAGAAATCTTTTCGATCTTGCAGTAGCAGTCACTTCTGGTACCAGTCTATGCGTGTAGGCCTAGGCCTATGATTGTCGATTTCGCCATACCCGACCCCCCTGGCGAATACTCCTTCGCAACATAAATAGCTCATGTTGCTTTTATATAATCAATTGGAAACATTTAGAAGCCTAATGGTACAAGATTTAAGTGTTTTAACTTCACTTGGTGCGTTAAGTAGTAGTCGCCACCCCTGGCGACTACTACTTAAGGGTATAAATTACAATAGGAGTGTTCGCCATCCACTCTAAGTATCATGCCAGAGCATTTTGTCCAAAAATAAAAGCAACAGGATATAGAGGAACGATCACTCTCCTTGATTAAAGTTACTTGGCGCAGGAGATCATTACCTACCTTCCAGACACCAAGGCCGTAGTAAGGGGGGGGCTTGGGGGGGCTTAAGCCCCCCCAAAATTTTGGTCCAGCATATTATTTATAAAAGGATACACGTTGATGTTATAGTACGCGCGGTACCACAAATTGAACACTTTCCAGTATTGCAAGCCGCCCGTAAATTTAGAACGAGAATATGTGCTCAACCGTCGATCAATCCGCGATGCATCGTTTTATCAAGTCATGAATATTAATTAGCCCCCCCAAATTTTTGTAATTGACTACGGCCATGGACACTGACTTGCACCAACCGAACTCGCTTGCGATTGTGCGGTTTTCCCGCACAATTTTTACCGATAAATGGGATAGCTAAGATTACGTCATTATTTTGCAAGAACTGAAAGAGTAGATAGAACTTAAATGGTGGGCCATAAACACAGACTCCAAGTAGTAGTATTTCCATTTTGTCTCGAGAGAAAAAGCCGTAAGGTACGTCTTGGCGCCGCGTTTGAAGTGAAGGGTGGCGAACACTCCCCCCTGGCGAATATACCTTAATCTATCCTACTGTATGGGAGATGCGGCAGAGGACATTTTCCGCTCATTCAAACTGGTTGAGACGAAAAAGGAACACGAAGACTATCAGCTGGTTTTGAGAACCAGAAATGTAATATTTGAAGGGCGCGCTTTAATAAGAGAAGCCATCATGATGGTGAATCGGTTGAGTCCTTTGTGTTAGCTCTCTATAGTCTGGCAGAACATTGCAGTTATGGGTCGTTACACGACGAAATGATTCGAGATCGTCTAGTTGTAGGTCTGCTGGACAGCAAGGTGTCAGAAACACTTCAGTTGGACCCAGATTTAACGTTGGATAAAGCGGTAACTACTGCCAGGCAACGAGAAACGGTCAAACAACAACAAGAAGTGGTTAGAGGATCTAAGGAAGGTGAGGGACTAGCACTGCATGGTTGATAGCATTGCACGGCAAAGCAGCTCACTGGTTAGAAGGGAAGCTAGGAGGGATATGCCACACGTATATAATGGAGGAGGTGCTGGTAAGGGGAGATGTGGTTGGTGTGGTAGAACTTCATGTAGTTCACGTCAGCAATGCCCTGCTCGTAATGCAACCTGCTTCAAGTGTTCCAATAAGGGTCATTTTGAGAGTGTTTGTAGGACTACGACCAAACCTGGAGAGGTGTTGGCAATTAGCACATTTAAGAGAGATTACTTTGTGGGAATGATCCAGCAACAGAAGTTAGGTAGCAAGACATGGTGTAGTTCCCTTTTTCTCAATGGAGTACTAATAGAATTTAAACTAGACACAGGGGCTGATGTTACTGTAATTCCTGCACAGGATTACACAAGATACTTTAAGGGTCAACTTGTGAAGCCATCCAGTATATTGAGAGGTCCAACTCAACATTGCCTGAATGTTATTGGTCAGTTTATTGGAACCTTAAGAACAGATGGGGGAGTAGAAGTGAAGCAGGAAGTGTATGTAGTTCGAGACCTGCACATGCCATTGATAGGTCGTCCTGCAATTGAAGCATTGGGTCTTTTGGTGAAAGTGGATGTAATTGATGCGGAGGCAAAAGGCCATTTCACTCAATTGTTCCCTCAGTTGTTCCCTCAGTTGTTTCAAGGATTGGGGAAGTTACAGGGCCAGTATCTCATCAAGCTAAAAGATAATGCACAGCCATTTGCCCTGACAGTGCCACGAAGGGTAGCTATACCCTTGTTACCAAAGGTGAAAGAGGAACTTGAGCGCATGGAAGCAATGGGGGTGATTAGTAAGGTCGATGAGCCAACTGATTGGTGTGCGAGTTTAGTAGTAGTTCCAAAGAGCAATGGTAAGGTTCGTATTTGTGTAGATCTTACTAAATTGAATGAGAGTGTTTGTCGAGAAAGGCACTTGCTTCCTAGCGTTGAACAAATACTGGCACAGTTGGAGGGTGCCAAGGTGTTCTCTAAGCTGGATGCCAACTCAGAATTTTGGCAAATAGAGCTTGCACCAGAGTCAGCAAAACTGACAGCATTCATTTCACCATTTGGCAGATTCTGTTTTAACCATCTGCCATATGGTATAACTTCAGCTCCAGAGCATTTTCAGAAGCGTATGTCATCTATTTTGGCGGGGTTGGATGGAGTTGTGTGCCTAATCAATGATATGTTGGTGTTTGGACGGTCTCAAAGTGAGCATGATAATCGTTTGCAGTACACCCTAGAAAGAATTCAGAATTCAGGGGTTACATTGAACTATGAAAAATGTGTGTTCTCACAGAACTCAGTCAAGTTTCTTGGTCAAATAGTTGACCAGAATGGCATTAAGCCAGATCCAGAGAAAGTGAATGCCATTGCTTGCATGGCAGAGCCGACCAATGTTAGTGAGATTCGACGTTTCCTGGGCATGGTCAACCAGCATAGCAAGTTCTCACCTAAACTTGCAGAACTGACAAAGCCACTGCAGGACTTACTGAGCAAGAAGAATCAATGGATATGGGGGCAAAAACAAAAAGATGCTTTTGACCAAGTGAAGAAGGAGCTTAGTAAGAGTCCAGTGTTAGCCTTGTACAGTCCATCATTAGACACAATGATTTCAGCTGATGGCTCCTCATATGGCCTAGGTGCTGTACTTTTACAGAAACATAGTGAAGAGTGGAAACCAGTTGCATTTGTTTCCAGAGCACTGACAGAGACAGAACAGCGGTATGCACAGATCAAAAAAGAGGCTCTTGCGGTCACCTGGGCATGTGAGCGCTTTGAGGACTACTTGCTGGGTATACCCTTTCTCATAGAGACTGACCATAAACCTTTAGTACCACTTCTTGGAAACAAAAGCTTGGACGACCTTCCACCAAGGATTCTGCGCTTTCATCTGAGGCTCATGAGGTACACCTACGTGATTATACATTCACCTGGTATGAGTTTATAGCCGATACACTCTCACACGCACCAGTTTCTCAGCCCTTGACCATGGACAAGGAATTGCAGGATGTCACTGATGCATTTGTCAATATAGTGATGCAGAACCTCCCAATTAGTGAGAAACGTTTAGAGGAAATACAACAGCACCAAACAAGAGATCCTATTTGCACACAGCTTAAAGCCTATTGCAAAGATGGATGGCCTGCAAAGAACACACTTAAAGGACCTGTTAAACATTATTGGTGTGTTTCTGGAGAGCTCACTATTCAAGGAGATCTTCTAATGCGAGGAAGCCGACTTGTAATCCCAGCTACTCTGCGAGCAGGCATTCTACACAAGTTACATGAAGGGCACCTGGGAGTTACAAAATGCAGAGAGAGGGCTCGGCAGTCTGTGTGGTGGCCAGGTATGAGTAAACAGTTGGAAGATTTTGTACTGTCCTGTTCAGTGTGTTGTAAGGAACGAACTCAGAGGGCAGAGCCGCTCATTCCTACACCATTTCCCGATCTTCCTTGGCAGAGATTTGGCACAGACCTTTTTGAATGGAAGGGATCATCATATCTTCTGGTTGTTGACTACTACTCGAGATATATTGAAGTTGCTAAGCTTTCAGCAACTACAGCAGATAGTGTTATTTTACACATGAAGTCCATATTTGCCAGACATGGCATCCCGGAGACAGTGGTCTCAGACAATGGACCCCAGTTTTCAGCAGCTTCATTCTCATCATTTTCTAAGGAATATGGATTTTCACATGTAACAAGTAGTCCAAGGTTTCCTCAAGCTAATGGTGAAGCTGAGCGGGCAGTATCTACAGTGAAGAACTTGCTAAAGAAGTCAGTGGATCCTTATTTGGCATTGCTTGCATATAGGACAAGCCCTTTGAAGAATGGATATAGCCCTTCAGAACTCTTAATGTGTAGGAAGCTCCGTTCTACACTTCCTATCCATCCTTCCCTGCTTTCTCAGAAAGTTCCAAATGTGGAAGAGCTCAAGCAAAAGGAGGAGTATCACAGACAGCAGTTGAAAGTGAATTTTGATTCCCATCATGGATCACGCTTATTGAGTCCATTACATACAGGAGATACTGTGTGGGTTACGGACCATAGGTCGACTGGCGTGGTAGTGAAGGGGGTAGCGCCACGATCATATGAAATTGCCGTTCAAGGTGGAACAATGAGACGTAACAGACGACACTTAGTTCGGTATCCTGGCAATGATGTACAGAACCTTACACCACAACCTGAGGGACCTTCTGACAATGGAGCATTACAGAGTGAGGTATCTCATGACACACCCGAAAAACTGGATGTCACAATACAGCCAGAAGCTCCAGTTCATGAGGAACAGGAAAGTGAAGATACTTCGATGGAGAGAGATGTTGAACAGGAAGCCAGTGACACTCTGAGCGAAAGAAATGTTGATCAAGAATCTGGAGTAGTACCCACTCGAAGTGGACGAATATCAAGACCTCCCGATCGATATTAGAAAGGGAGGTGTAGTAGTAGCACTTGAACAGTATTATATATATCGGGTTATGTGTAATAATGTGGGCACGTGACGGGGGTTGATTGATTATTATTTGGAGACATTACACAGGGGTATAGATGAAGAACCAGTGAAAAACACCAAAATGTCCTCTAGAGTACAGCTATCAGCAGTACCTATGAAATGAATGTGATTCTGTTACAAAAAATTTTTTTTAAAGGCTACCTACCATCAATACATTCTTCAATAAACAAACTGAAGTTGGAATAAGCAGAATATTCAGCATTGTTGGCATCAGGAACACTGAATTGAATTTGTAGGGGATGGATCGAAGTTGATCTGGTAAAATAACCAATTCATAAACACATGTAAGCAGAAAGTTATACAATTTTATTCTTAATACCAGCATCAATCTTCTTTGTGTGCAGAAAGTAATGCTGAAATAATGATGGGCTTTTTCGAATCTCCTTTAGAGTTCCTGGGTTCTCGAGTCCCTCAATAAACTGATCCATCGCAGCTTTAACTTTAAGCATTAGATGGTAATCCAGTAGGGTTGATATTATAACTGGTTTTAGATCAAAACTGTTTACTGGATTCAAAAATCCACACTCTACCAATAGATTCTTTGAATCATCCTCTTGGAATACTTGAATCATTTCATTCAAACACTTGCTAGCCATCACCTGAATTAAAAATATATATCTAGGGTGTGCAGAAGTGAACAAAAATACTTGTAACATGCGGTTCATGGAAAATCTTGATTATTTGGGGATATTCAAATTTATTAATAAAATTGCATTCCTTCCAAGTGAAGTTAATATTTTCTAGTGCTGCCATCCCTTTTTTTTGCTTACAACTACATGCTTTGTTTTATAAAACCCCATAATACCATCATTATGGATACAAAAATAAAATAATAAGTAGCAGTCATTAGAGACAATGACTTACTTTCTCGACTGTATCCCTCAATGAATGATCTGATATTTCATGGGGATTGACATTCTGACTCACACTAGTGCACTTTCCAGTAGCAATGTAGTCATACACAGTCGATGCTAAGAATGGAATTCCACATCCACCTTGTGAAATTGACATTGCCACAAACAGGCCCAAGTAGTAATACTCAAGCTGCTGCAGAATAAAAATGCATAATAAAATAAGTGAAAAATTAGTACAATGTAATTGATAGTAATGTGATTTTATGGTTTATTAAAGCAGTCATTAAATTGTTTACACAGAGAACCAGAAGCATGATTAAGCAAGGCCTGTAAAAACTTCAATGATGCAGTTAAATGCCTACTTTGCATTACCCAATGTGATTGAAACAATCTGTTATCAGTGTCAGCTATACACAAACTCTTCTCAGTAGACCACCTACACAATTGCAGGCACATTTAAGGAGAAGAATTTTACATTCACTCCTCTCAGTAATGTCTCTGCTGCTTGTACTACAAGGAGCCTAAAAAACTCCCGACGAGGGCCTCCTACATCAATTGAAGTCTCACCAAAGAAGGTTACCTGAATTGACATGACCAGCTGATTTAATTAACATCATTAAATACAACTACCAGAGGTAGAAAAGGACTTCTTCTTTGCTTCTCGTAGCGCATCCAACCACACACAGCTACGATGTACACTGATGCAAACTGGTGTTTCATAATCGATGCTCCTGGCCAGCCTTTTCAACACTTCAGTATGGTCACTAGAACATAGAGATGTATCCATCTTAACACGTGTAGGAATTTTATCACTTTAGAAATTCTATGTGCACAAAACTGTGTGGCTTTGTAATGATACACTTTTGATACATTTATTTCCATATTATCTCTCTCTATGTGCAAATTGATGTATAATTATACTCCAAGATGTGAGTGCAAAGATCGCTAACCCACTGGGTTGAATCTCCCACATCCTGACCTATTATGTTGGAAATGCTGGATGCACATAGGAGTCCTATAGCTATTATTCTGTTCTATACGTTGTTTTATATGCTATAAGTTCTTTTGATTGGTTTATGGAGATAAAGTTAACCTTTAATCCCTCGGAGAACCGCCTAACCCGTTATGCATGTTAAACCTAACCAGTTAGGCCGTGTATCATCCTCTTTTTCAGATTTCCCTCATCATTCTCATCAACCTCCTCACATGTACATTCACTAGCTATGGCTCATCACTTTCGGGATCCCTCTTTCGCTTCCTCGCCCCTCGCTTAGCCTTCGCAGAGCCATGCAGGTATCGCTATATATAAATCCCCCACTTTGTTTTTTGTTTGCGTCCCATCGCTCCATTCGACGTGTAATCATCTTTGAAACCAACGCCAGTCACTTTTACCCCCTTTCCTTGCTGTTTGGAGTTTTTTTGCGATACATCCATCGACATCACACCATTTGCCAGTGCGCCATTTTATCCACTCGAACATTGACACTTTGTACCACTGCATTGGTTTACATAATCACGAACAAAGGTTGAAAACCTGACCTAGCAAGTACCTAGCTATCAAATGAATACAGGCATAATAGGAAGATATCACTGCGCGGAAGTATACGTAGCGCAGACACTGCATATACTAAGTCATATACGGATACGTATGCAGAAACTCTAGTATCCGGACACATATGGGGACTCGTATGTGAGAAGACTAGTATGAGGAGCAGAATGCTGTGCAGTATTTAGAGGGGCCGAATGCGGGGTAGTAAGAATGGGAATACTGATCGATTTAACAAGTGGAAATACGCATGCCTGTATAAGCTTCTTGTGCAGCATTCATAAAGAAGCAACGCGCTTGTCTGCGGACAGCTGTGATGGAGCTACTGTAGCTTCAATCCTTGGTGGCTTGGTCAGCAGGCATCACTCACAATAATCTTTTTTTTTTTTTTTTAATTATTGTCTGTATCACGTGACTAGCACTTAGTATAATATAGACCGCAGAGGGGAAGCACTTTGGAGTTTGGAGGGGTTAGTCAATTCTATCTAACAGCATGCATGGAGTACTTTCCTGTAGCATGCATGCCGATGGGGTAACTTGCCTTTCAGATATAGCAGAGAAATGCCAGAGATTATATAGCCGCGGCACGCACCTATTCCCGAACTAAAACGATGTCTCATAACAGATTGCTGGACGCGGAAATGGGGACTAACACATAGGAGATGGTTGATTTGCGGGTTAGATGTTTATTATATTATAAAACTTTTTGAACACACACATATATACACTCGCACGCATTCACACACATGCATGTGCACACACAACACACGCGCACATGTTGCACACATACTCGGATTATGTATACACTGACAGTCTTTCAGATAAACTTTAAGATGCAACCATTGTGTGCTATGGGTAGTGTACTGTCTGTTACATGTACGTGTGTATTCTCTCCACACATGGCAGCCTCGTTAGATATTGATGACCCCACATAAGAGATGGAATTGATTCAGGTTATAATACACACTTCATTCAACACACAAATCATGATGGAGACAACTGACAGTCAGTTGCTCAGTTGCATGTGCACATGTTACTTGTGTGTATTTTCTCTATCCTAGAAAACTAGCTTTTCATACACGCCGGGCATATTCAAAGGTGAGTTGAATTTAAAACATGGATGAACAAGGTATTGTTGACAGAAGTGCATATGGTGTGGGATGGGCATAACTCTGCCAGTTAGGGTCTATGAAGAAGTGCTCTAAGCTTACCCATTTGGGAGCAAATCTGAGAAGTTTTGCTTTTCAGGTACGACTAATACATCTTAATCCTGCTTGGCCGGAGGCAGCAGGAGACTGGGGGGGGGGGGGGGGGTGGAATGTGCCACTGGGATGGTTTTTTAAAAATAAACTCTAGTCTTTATGGTGGCTTCTTTTTGGAAGGTGTAGTTTGAGTCATATGATCAGTTTATGCAGACCCTGGAACAGTTGAGCTGCTGATAAGAGCAGATAGAGCACATGACATACACCTCAATCAGCTGCAACCAATGGACTTTTGTTGACTACACTTTATTTGAAATCTGAATTGCTTTGTATATTCCTGTTCCAAACTGTTATTTGAAGAATCCTATGGCTGTGTCAATCACTCACAAACTACACACACACACACACACACACACAATGCACACCTAATCATATTCATACTTACCTCAAACCTTACAAACACAGCTGCAACTACATGTCAACAAGCCATATATGGAACAATCTGGAAGCATATACATGTAAGCACATTCATTAGTACAGGTTTCTATTCTGATCTGGAATGAGACTGTGGCTCAAAATCCTTTACATTTTTCTGGCACAATGGAAGCTCGGAGAATCGAACGTACAGAAGCCAATGCTATGATTCTCTTACCACTTCATTATAATAAGAATAAAACTGTATGTGCCCCCATCCCCACCCCCGCCCACTCCATCTTTACACATGACTATGCTCAGTTTGTATACACACAATATTACCTCAAACTTCTCACAGCAAATACTTGTAGTGGACTGCAAAAATTAAATATCGATGTATCATTACTAAAGTAAACTAAATATTTAGGGGACATGGGATTATCAATAGTTAATATAAAAGGATCTCACACATAACTCATGCAATCTTTTAATTACATATTATGATACATGCCTATGAATTGTAATATGATTTTATGTATATTATTATAATCTGAACAGAACGACCAAAGTTATTCTGTGCCTTTAAAACATTCGTTACACATTGGACTATAGCTGCTATTGCACGTAAATATTATACATTAAGTCGGCTACATCAGTGTAGGCGGGGCACAATAACACTGAAATCGATGTCCATCGATATCATCGAACAGATGTCAGTGAGTCACCCACTGAACATATCTGTTGCACAAAACCAAGGTTGAAATGACGCGGTACGACGCTGGCAGTGTTGCATACTTTCAACCAAGTGCTCAATGAGAGATTTTAAATATTATATTGACCGAGGTACAGGGCTCATACTGATATAAACTGCAATTGAGCACTGCATTCAGAATAGCAATAACTGAAGCTGCAGTACACAGAAATTAATTCCGTTATTGCTTTCCAATGTATTCTGTACTTCATGCTTGCATTTATAATTATTTACTGCCGATTACCCGGCCTAAGATAGTATCATCTCTGATATGTCAATGACATTCCAATCCGATCTTGGCGATATTTTAGCATGACCAATCTTTTTCCGAATACAGTGAAATGTACCCCGCTGAGTCGATTTCTGTTACACTTAAGTCGACTATAAGCGTTAAAACAAGTGTATTATAATGTGGGCGGGGCACAATAACAATCCTTACAACACCGATTCTAAATTAAAGCTAGGTTCCAGCATGATTTCATCATGCCCTACACAAGCCGGGTCAGAGTGGATGACATTAGTACTAGTGTTGCATAGTTTGGACTATGCAGTGGCAGACTGAAAGCATTGGTTTGAGGTCTCTGGTTTCCATGCACCATGTGACAAGTGAACATAAGTCATGACAGTGCGAGTTTAACAAATTGAATCCGCTATATATGGTGTACTAATATATATTTAATGGTGTTCCTTGATGACAAGATGGGCCTGAAAATCCAAACCAGATGTCAATGAGTCCTACTGGTGGGATACAAAGTTGCGTGTGTTTGTGTGTGTGTGTGTGTGTGTGTGTGTGTGTGTGTGTGTGTGTGTTAAGATTACTGTACATTTGTTTCTTTCCAGCTGAAACAAATGTACTCATAGTCACCTGTGAGATGCAGACTTTGTGCACAACTGTCTGTGGATGCGTTTGCGTATTACACATGAACACTATACAACGAACAAGGTAAGTGTACTCACACGCTTGACACATCATGGGTGCATGAAACTCATGGTACCTCCCTCCCCATGTGCTGCACCATGTGATGCCTCCACCTCCCTGTCAATCATCAATTTGGTTCAAATTCATTATGCACGCTCACACATAACCACATAGACATAGCATTACAACACAACACACAACGAGCCATGTGTATGCATTTGGAGGGGTGGGCCCTCACACGGCTCCTGGAAAAAAACCTACAGAAAACCACTCCCACATCACATTACAAAAGACACACACAGTTCCATTTTGTGCCTTGAACTCTCTCCAGTTCAACATCTTGTTATGTTGTCCTGTCTCGCTGTCAATGAACATTCAACTGGAATCTGCCTAAAAAATTCCCCAAACACCAACACAGAAAGTTTAGACTGCAATCCCTATGTGCACATTAAACCCCATCAAGCACGTGGCAGCGTCACATTCTGTGCAGCCAATCACATTGCAAGGGCGTAGACAAGGGGGGGGGGGTTTAGTCTCCCCAGATTTTTGCAGTTGAGTTATTAAAATTTCTGAAGTTGTTAATAATCAATTGTAAAGTGCGCACTATTCAATAGAGTCACACGCACGTATTACAATTGCGTTACACACTTGTATTGCTGATTGAGTTGGAAGTGTACAACTGTTTGGTTTCTGTGTAGCAAGCCAGGAGAGCAACAACATCGTATTCACAAACAAAGCCCACGTGCACGCAAAAGTAACCACATATAGCCCCCCTATCCTTAAAAACTAGTCTATGCCCTTGCATTTGGGAGGGAACTAAGTTTCTGTCAAATTTGTTGTACTCAACCAACAGAAACATGTATAATACCTAAGGGCACACACACATACAATAGAAAATGAAGTGCAGATTTGGGGCGGGGGGCGGGCATTACGTTTAACTGTTTAACTGAGGCCGGCTAGGCCAGGAGACATATGATGACAGCATGTGCTTTTTTAGAAGAAGCCGCTGCAGTTACAATTCAGTGACATACATTATTGTGGGGGAGTACAGTATACCATGGGCGGATAGGGGTGGAGTTGCAAACCCCCCCCCCCCCCAACCATTTCATGTAAGGTTTCTCCCCCCCCCCCCCCCCCCTCTATGCGTATCGGGCCTGAAGCGTACAGCTCCCTCCCCCCTGCTTTTCATATCGCGGGTCTGACCTGCAATCCTCCTTTTCGATATCAGCCCCTGTACACTGATGCTCCCCGACCACATCATCAGCACAGCTCTCGACGTGGGTGTGACATACATGGCTGGCTCATCGACGGAGCAAAGTCAATCACAGCTTAATACTTGCATGACCGTGACAGCCAGTTGTCTTGATGCTCTGGTGTTCCAGGCCTATTCAAATTGTTTGTAGACCGCTAGAAAAAGCACATACACACATACATCAATGATCTGATCATGCATTACGCAGAAAACATTTCATATCCACAGGGCTTAGAACCTCAGGTGGGCTTCGATTGGAGGTTATTAAATGTAATCGTTAGTCGCGTCACGTGTATTTTGGCGCTTATAGGGGCGAGGCAGTATGAAAAGTAGATGTCTCTCTAGGTAGGCAGAGAGATCAACGAAGGTAAGTGGTCATTATGGTTGTGTAATGATGCTCAATTTGGCCATGCGTTTCATCTTCCGTAGTTATTCGCGTGTCAAAAAAAAAAAGAACTCGCTGCTGTGTGGAAATTCTACGGTGGAATTCACTTGTGCAGGGATCGTAGTAAGTTTGAACGTGTGTCAGTGTTCTTTTAAACTCAAACCAGGCATATCGATTTACGAAGAAAACATAAAAAGGTAGAGTCTTTACAATGCCGTGTTCTTAACAATAAATAGCACAAAAGAAGTACACCGCTGAAGACAGAAATCGAACGTACGGTTGGCAAGTAAACTCATTGACATGTCCGTTGGAAATTGTGTACCGTTTTGACATTTACCGTAGCGTGTTCTTTAATACAGAAAGCCGACAGCAAGCACAGCATAAAACCACTGCTCCGCTACTAAACAAAGGATCGAACCTGCCCTAGAAAAGGCAAGTACTACCCGCTGAAGAACTTGCTATGCGCACTGTCTGTACACATCGCTTCAGTTGCTTCCAGTAAGTCATGGATGTTTATACCTCGGCTACTGACTTGACGCGCACATTACCTCAACTCCAGGACCGAATGGATGCAAAGCTGCATGGATGGTGGATGAAAGAAGTTTAGAAAGCAGAATTTCGTACTGCTTATTCGTGTCGTTGTAATTCCATTATATAAAGTTTGCAACTCATGTTATTACTGGTTATTGGGAATGGATATAGTAGCCGAATGCAGATCGGGATATGCTACGATAGCCACTCGTATACCGAAACTCTGCATACAGACATTAAACGTATGCTGAAACGTTACAAGAGTCAATATACGGTCATGAAACGTATACTGATTGATATACAGAGGTCGTATGCAGACCTGATATCATACGTATATACAATGTATCCGTATCCGGAGTTATCGGGAGTCTGCATTCCAGTCGTACCTAAAGCTGCATGCGCGACGATTGCAGACCAGTTACGTGTAATATCAATGCAATATACAACGCCGCATACGGTATGCCTTCGCGCAGTGTATCAACCAAACAAGTGGTATCCCACTTTTTTCAAAATGCTAAACCAGTTAGGCATTTGCATAACCATTATGCATCGGGGGATTAAAGGTTAGTAAACAAAGTTCGCTTGATTTGCACCAAATGTTGTAAGCACCTCCTCCGCACGCTCCGTACTGAGCACAATTATTTGGCATAATAGAGTGAGAAAATATGAACTTGGTCTACTTTGCCCCAGTAATGTATAAAATGGTTACAACAGAACAATTGATTATCTAAGAAATTTCCCTGTTTACAAAATGAATTCAAAGCAAAGTTATGGTGGGTTTGCACACCAAGGGGTATCAGACATTGTGATACTGGTACTGAGCTTGTTACAAATCCCTAATACATTAACTTTGTATTGCTTGTATATATCAAGCTGCTTTGCCAACATGTTCAGTGCTGTTGCAAGTGGTGCCATACTTCTTTATAAATCCATGACTTAACTCTTACTTACAACATGCTTAATAACTATAAACACTTACATGTTTGAGGAAGGAAGCTGAGGTACGAACATGTTTATGCTTAGGCCATATAATGTTGCGCTACAATGCTTAAAGGTCCTTATGTTGCATAAATGTAGGATTAAAAATTTGTACCATTCTCTAACTAACCAACCATGTGCCTTCTTTTCCTGCTTTTTGCACAACCTGTCTACAAATGTGGCATAAGTACCTTTCAAGCCTCATTGCACTGCTGCTCATTCCACCATCCTGATGCCAAACGCCACTGAAAAAAAAATTACGTTAAACATGATAAGTATTCTAACTAAATTATTAAAAGGTGTTCTTGAATATCCAACAATCTAGATAAGTTAGTATTATCTTCTTAACTACTGCAACACACGTACATAAAATCAATCCCTAAATTAATCTCAATCCTGAGTTGTAGTAATTTAAAACCTTCATTTTCCTCCCAAACACTCGGAGTGTAAAATTCAAGTGAAATAGCTTAGAGCCAGAAAAAACTGATTATAGGCTGTATATGAAAAATTCAAATGCATTAAATACAGGTAGATAGTGGTTGGCAATGATCAAAGCCTTAGCCATACAATAACATTTCTACCACTCTTTATGGTACATTGCTACAAAATGTTTTTGCTATTAAAACTTTCAAATACCAAGGCTATCCCTTTTGATACGTTTTTCCGGTACATCGATTAGGTTTCAATTTACACTTTAGAGAACTGGGTGTGTAGAATCCTCGTTTTACTAAAGCTTTCTTTCTTCAACGTAACCATAAAGACCTAGCAAGCATAGCAATAAAATTAAAATTATTAATGAGATTAGCGTCTAGAGCTGCATAGCAAAGTTAAAGAAATATAGTTATTGGCCAAACTATTAAACATGCACCTCGCGAAGCCACAATTTGGATACTGTATAACACTCAACAATGAAACTAAAAAAATTTCAAGGGCAAAAGCAAGTATGCATGCAAAAGGTTATTTGCATTGAACACATGTTTCCAGTTAATGTTGTAATAATAAGAGCTTGACTATGATGTCATGCGCCTGAGTCATTATATCACAGTTGTAATCTTAAGACACATACCAATGTTTTACATGTACAATGATAATGACATAAAACATAAATACCTTTCACAATTGACTCATTGCACTAGTGCCGCTTCTGCTAGCCTGCTGCAACATTTCACTAAAGTTAAGGCATGAATAATAACTGCACACATTACAATTATAAAATGAATCATTGCATAATTGGGACAATGGACAAAATGAGATTGACTCATTGCTTGCTTGAGTTCTCCAAATTGCCAAGGATCACTTTTGAATACCCGTAAGGATTATGTCACACTTCGCTTTTTAGGAAGTAGGGTGTATTAGAATCCTGGTTATGACAAGCTTTATTTCTCCACTACAACTTGCTGGACTTAGCCATAAAACTAGAACTAGTTGTAGCATAATGATTTTTAATGAAATGTCTCTACGCTTACAGAGTAGATCAAGCCTACATTTAACACAAGTGAAAACATGTGAGGATTTCTAAAAATAAAATTTTGTGTAACCAATTGCCAACCAAATTAAGGTAGTTGTGCCCATAACGTGGTTTTTTTGGAAAAAAAGTTGGTAAGATCCACCTTATTGTTTAACCGATTGAGGCCGGATGCCGCGAATTCGCGGCAGCTGATATACTTTTACGTTAATACGATACTGTATAATAGACAGGCTGTTGAAAGAGTAATAAATCGTGTCAGTCAGTTCTACAGTGTTGTGGGTATTGTACAAATCAATCTTTTGTGGCTCTTGTCGGGCGTTATCGAGGTTAACACGGCTACTAAGTTTCACTATATTTTGCCACTCCCCCCAAAATAAATACAAATACGACAATGGCAACACGGCGAATGACTTTCAGTGCTGAGGAGGTGGAAGCCATGCTAAATGATTCAGAGTTGCTCAGCGGGGCTAAACGGCAACGAGAGTTTGATATGGACGAGGAGGTTAGGGATTTACCGCTCCCACCCCCTATCCACCCCCTGGTTTGCCACTAATTAGACTAACCCACCCCCTGGTTTACATGCTAAAACTCCATGGCATACCATGTAACAGTGCTTAGGGAAGACTTCACTCCCCCTATATTTTTATATATTCCAAAACCCACCCCCTGTTGCAAACTTGGCGGTAAATCCCTGGAGGTAGATGCAGAGTTGTTGAGTGACGAAGAGATCGAAGAGCCAAACATGATTGGCAGTGACAGTGAATGAAGCTGCGTTGGTTCTGAAACTTACACAGTTGTGTACACCCGTTCCTGTACTATTCAGTTTATTATCGGACTAGTAGGCTTGCTAATTGTGGGTTTATACTAAATCTGCGGACAAGGTAAACAAGCACCGATAAAAGCCAATTGATAACATATAAAGAGAATGGCGAAGCGCTCGCGCAGGATGAACCGCGAAGACGTTATAGAACTTCTTGACAAGGATGATGATGCCCTTGTGAGCTATTGTAGTGACCCTGACGAGCCTGTTATGTCAGGGAGTGATGATGAATTCAGCGACCTTGAACAGGAAAATGTGGATGGTAAACTCTTAGCATACGCAATACATACAACATACCATACATGTAGATGCAGAGTGCATTGTTGAACGCAAAAGGAAGCACAGACCAGACAATGTCATTGATAGCAGCGGAAGGAGCCAGTATATGGCATAGGTTCAACATGGGTGTGACATAACATTCATTCAGATGATGAGTTGTTGCCATTTCAAATTGCTACCTGTGGTATGAAAGAAATACATAGGTATTCCCTCAACACCCCCAGCGCACACACATAGCAATGTAAACTTCCCCCACAACACCCTCAGCGCACAGCCATAGGCATGCACCATCCCCCTCAACACCCCAGCACACACATCCCCTCAACACCCCCAGCGCACACATCCCCCTCAACACCCCAGCGCATGCATCCCCCTCAACACCCCCAGCGCACACATCCCCCTCAACACCCCAGCACACACATATCCCTCAACACCCCAGCGCACACACCCCCTCAACACCCCAGCGCATGCATCCCCCTCAACACCCCCAGCACACACCCATAGGTATTCACACATCTCCCTCAACACCTCCAGCGCACACATCCACCTCAACACCCCCAGCTCACACATCCACCTCAACACCCCCAGCGCACACATCCACCTCAACACCCCAGCGCACATCCCCCTCAACACCCCCAGCGCATACATACCCCTCAACACCCCAGCACACACATCCCCCTCAACACCCCAGCGCACACATCCACCTCAACACCCCCAGCGCACACATATCCCTCAACACCCCCAGCACACACATCCCCCTCAACACCCCCAGCGCACACATATCCCTCAACACCCCAGCACACACATCCCCTCAACACCCCAGTGCACACATCCACCTCAACACCCCCAGCACACACATCCACCTCAACACCCCCAGCGCACACATATCCCTCGACACCCCAGCACACACATCCCCTCAACACCCCAGCACACACATCCCACTCAACACCCCCAGCGCACACATATCCCTCAACACCCCAGCACACACATCCCCTCAACACCCCAGTGCACACATCCACCTCAACACCCCCAGCACACACATCCACCTCAACACCCCCAGCGCACACATATCCCTCAACACCCCCAGCGCACACATCCACCTCAACACCCCAGCACACACATCCACCTCAACACCCCCAGCGCACACATATCCCTCGACACCCCAGCGCACACATCCACCTCAACACCCCCAGCGCACACATATCCCTCAACACCCCCAGCACACACATCCCCCTCAACACCCCAGCACACACATCCCACTCAACACCCCCAGCGCACACATATCCCTCAACACCCCAGCACACACATCCCCCTCAACACCCCCAGCACACACATCCCCCTCAACACCCCCAGCACACACACCCCCTCAACACCCCCAGCGCACACATATCCCTCAACACCCCAGCGCACACATCCCCCTCAACACCCCAGCACACACATCCCCCTCAACACCACCAGTGCACACATCCCCCTCAACACCCCAGCACACACATCCCACTCAACACCCCCAGCGCACACATATCCCTCAACACCCCAGCACACACATCCCCCTTAACACCCCAGCACACACATCCCACTCAACACCCCCAGCGCACACATATCCCTCAACACCCCCAGCACACACATCCCCCTCAACACCCCAGCACACACATCCCACTCAACACCCCCAGCGCACACATATCCCTCAACACCCCAGCACACACATCCCCCTTAACACCCCAGCACACACATCCCACTCAACACCCCCAGCGCACACATATCCCTCAACACCCCAGCACACACATCCCCCTCAACACCCCAGCGCACACATCCACCTCAACACCCCCAGCGCACACATATCCCTCAACACCCCCAGCACACACATCCCCCTCAACACCCCAGCACACACATCCCACTCAACACCCCCAGCGCACACATATCCCTCAACACCCCAGCACACACATCCCCCTCAACACCCTAGCGCACACATCCCGCTCAACACCCCCAGCGCACACATATCCCTCAACACCCCAGCACACACATCCCCCTCAACACCCCCAGCGCACACATATCCCTCAACACCCCCAGCACACACATCCCCCTCAACACCCCAGCGCACACATCCCCCTCAACACTCCCAGAACACACATCCCCTCAACACCCCCAGCGCACACATCCCCTCAACACCCCAGAGCACACATCAACCTCAACACCCCCAGCGCACACATATCCCTCAACACCCCCAGCACACATCCCCCTCAACACCCCAGCACACACATCCCCCTCAACACCCCAGCACACACATCCCACTCAACACCCCCAGCGCACACATATCCCTCAACACCCCAGCACACACATCCCCCTCAACACCCCCAGCGCACACATATCCCTCAACACCCCCAGCACACACATCCCCCTCAACACCCCAGCACACACATCCCACTCAACACCCCCAGCGCACACATCCCACTCAACACCCCCAGCGCACACATATCCCTCAACACCCCAGCGCACACATCCCCCTCAACACTCCCAGAACACACATCCCCTCAACACCCCCAGCGCACACATCCCCTCAACACCCCAGAGCACACATCAACCTCAACACCCCCAGCGCACACATATCCCTCAACACCCCAGCGCACACGTCCCCCTCAACACCCCAGCGCATGCATCCCCCTCAACACCCCAGCACACACATCCCACTCAACACCCCAGCGCACACATATCCCTCAACACCCCCAGCACACACATCCCCCTCAACACCCCAGCACACACATCCACCTCAACACCCCCAGCGCACACATATCCCTCAACACCCCAGCACACACATCCCCCTCAACACCCCAGCGCACACATCCACCTCAACACCCCCAGCGCACACATATCCCTCAACACCCCAGCACACACATCCCACTCAACACCCCCAGCGCACACATATCCCTCAACACCCCAGCACACACATCCCCCTCAACACCCCAGCACACACATCCCACTCAACACCCCAGCGCACACATATCCCTCAACACCCCAGCACACACATCCCCCTCAACACCCCAGCACACACATCCCCCTCAACACCCCAGCACACACATCCCACTCAACACCCCAGCGCACACATATCCCTCAACACCCCAGCGCACACATCCCCCTCAACACTCCCAGAACACACATCCCCTCAACACCCCCAGCGCACACATCCCCTCAACACCCCAGAGCACACATCAACCTCAACACCCCCAGCGCACACATATCCCTCAACACCCCAGCGCACACGTCCCCCTCAACACCCCAGCGCATGCATCCCCCTCAACACCCCAGCACACACATCCCACTCAACACCCCAGCGCACACATATCCCTCAACACCCCCAGCACACACATCCCCCTCAACACCCCAGCACACACATCCACCTCAACACCCCCAGCGCACATATCCCTCAACACCCCAGCACACACATCCCCCTCAACACCCCAGCGCACACATCCACCTCAACACCCCCAGCGCACACATATCCCTCAACACCCCAGCACACACATCCCACTCAACACCCCCAGCGCACACATATCCCTCAACACCCCAGCACACACATCCCCCTCAACACCCCAGCACACACATCCCCCTCAACACCCCAGCACACACATCCCACTCAACACCCCCAGCGCACACATATCCCTCAACACCCCAGCACACACATCCCCCTCAACACCCCAGCGCACACATCCACCTCAACACCCCCAGCGCACACATATCCCTCAACACCCCCAGCAAACACATCCCCCTCAACACCCCAGCGCACACATCCCCCTCAACACTCCCAGAACACACATCCCCTCAACACCCTCAGCACACACATCCCCTCAACACCCTAGAGCACACATCCACCTCAACACCCCCAGCGCATACATATCCCTCAACACCCCCAGCACACATCCCCCTCAACACCCCAGCACACACATCCCACTCAACACCCCCAGCGCACACACTTCCCTCAACACCCCCAGCACACACATCCCCCTCAACACCCCAGCACACACATCCCACTCAACACCCCCAGCGCACACATATCCCTCAACACCCCAGCACACACATCCCCCTCAACACCCCAGCGCACACATCCACCTCAACACCCTCAGCGCACACATATCCCTCAACACCCCCAGCACACACATCCCCCTCAACACCCCAGCACACACATCCCACTCAACACCCCCAGCGCACACATCCCCCTCAACACCCCAGCACACACATCCCACTCAACACCCCCAGCGCACACATATCCCTCAACACTCCCAGCGCACACATATCCCTCAACACCCCCAGCACACACATCCCCCTCAACACCCCAGCACACACATCCCACTCAACACCCCCAGCGCACACATATCCCTCAACACCCCAGCACACACATCCCCCTCAACACCCCAGCACACACATCCACCTCAACACCCCCAGCGCACACATATCCCTCAACACCCCCAGCACACACATCCCCCTCAACACCCCAGCGCACACATCCACCTCAATACCCCAGTGCACACATCCCCCTCAACACTCCCAGAACACACATCCCCTCAACACCCCCAGCGCACACATCCCCCTCAACACCCCAGCGCACACATCCACCTCAACACCCCCAGCGCACACATATCCCTCAACACCCCAGAGCACACATCCCCCTCAACACCCCAGAGCACACATCCACCTCAACACCCCAGCGCACACATATCCCTCAACACCCCCAGCACACACATCCCCCTCAACACCCCAGTGCACACATCCACCTCAACACCCCCAGCACACACATCCCCCTCAACACCCTCAGAGCACACATCCTCCTCAACACCCCAGCACACACATCCCCCTCAACACCCCCAGACACAGCGATTCAATAGCCCTGCCGCGGGCTCGTAAGGTCACGTAAATTCATTTGTAACCCTGACGTTACGGATTACGTTGTCCTCAGGCTTACGTACCCGCGTTCGGACCGATTACTCACGGGAATAGGATTACGGTCGTAATCCTCATCCGTGTGTTTGCGCGTGAGTACGTGAGCAACATCCGCAAGACTACGTTATTACACCATGATTTCATTCCCGTCCCCACGATAATGACTCGTTCCCAGCAGTAACTTGCATTAATAAATTTCTTTCAAATAAAATTTATATATGCATGTACGGAGGGGAATATAGCAATGTTACAAGTACAGCCAATTGAAGAGATCATGGCAGAAGCCTCTTCCACCCAGGCTACATATGCCTGGGAGACACGCACCCTAGCCAAATAGAGCACTAATAAAACACACGCATGCGGGACGATCTGCTCTACCTGGTATAATGAATACTCCTTCATGATGTGCATGATCCCGCCGCCTGCATGCACGCAGCTAGAGAGGCCTTAACTTTGTATACGTAGGGATCGCTTGGCACGCCTAGCTGAATCGTCGATACAGGGTTAAACTTTAAAATTCACCAACAGCACAACCTTTTATACAACCTCTTTATCGATATTCTTCTATTCAATCCTGCTAAGAGACGCTAGGTGTGAATAAAAAAGCGATCCACCGCCGAGGGACGCTGTAAAAATCTGCCTGTGAAGAAGCCGCTAACCTTCACGGATAAGTGTTGTTTTCCTCAACCGGGGTGACACAACTGTAGGCAACAGATTGACCTGCAAGGCATATGACACGCGGAGTAAAACAAAAAACCTCATCGTGTTGGTGCCATACCTTGTTTGACTTGTTTGTTTCAGAGCCTTACTAGAAAACACGCACCTATGTCGAGCACAATATTTATCAGTACGCAGCGCAACATGCACCCTTTAAACGAAGTGTGCCACTTACTAGTACGTCGTAGAATGAATGGCTACCAGCAGCAAACGTACGCGTGTAAAACGTGCCCCTCCTGAGGGCTGCAAAAAATGTAAAAAGGCAGACAGAATACGTACGATGGGTTTTCTATCTCACCACAGTTTTGTATAGAACACGGGATTAACGAAACATGTCTCGAAACAGCCATTTTGCCATCTACTGGCGGAAACGAAAATATAACAGAATCACCAGGGCACTTTGTGAGCATTTAGAACAATTAGAGGACATTGAATGGGCGTTACGTACATTTGAGTCTGAGTACGAGGCCCATTCTGGTTTGCGATGCCCGTAAACATTTGTTACGTGAACTCCCCGTTGGTCTCATAAAATACGTGATATGTAGTCATACGCAATCAGACGCGTGAATTGCTGTGAGAGCACACATCCCCCTCAACACCCCAGCACACACATCCCCCTCAACACCCCAGCGCACACATCCACCTCAACACCCCCAGTGCACACATCCCCCTCAACACCCCCAGTGCACACATCCCCCTCAACACCCCCAGCGCACACCCATAGCAATGCACACATACATGTACATCTCAACACCCCTATCCATAGCAATGTACTCGACACTCTAACGCATAGAATTATCCTTCAACGGTACATGTACGTAATGGTGTTCTGGTGTACTAGCTTACCACCCCAAAGTACTTGCTTACAAACTACTTGCTTACCATTGATAATTTGAATTACAAGTCTCCACCTGCCAGTCACAGCAAGCGTCTCGTCGATGCGCTTGACAACTTCCATACGCCGCAACCCTATTGGCATCGAAGCACATATACACAAGACAAAGAAAAACCGTACTCTACAAGAGTACAGAACAAGCTGTTGTGGCGGTAGCATCTTCCACGGCACTAAATAGAATTTTCAATTTTCTATGCTCGAATGTTTATGACAATGCACCCTTCCCCGATATTGTCGAGAGAACAAAATGGTTCTCACATACTTAGAGTGCCTCTGATAGACTTACTCTTCATTAGTGTGACAACTGTTCCACCCAGTTCGCGTCACAACGTCCTTGAATGTATGTCCGTCTCTGTCGAATATTATGACATCTGCTCTTTATATGTTTCCGACATCGGATCGCCAATCAGAAGGCACTAGCGAATAGCTAGTCTACCGCCCGAATTCAAAAAGTAGCCAATAGAAAAGTCGTTTCGTCAAAAGTTATCGCGCGTCAGTCAAACGATACCAAACTAGACATTATCCACAAAAATTAATTCCGCGGTTAGTGGTTACGTTACGTTATGAATAATTTAGCGTATATACCGTTTAACGCAAGGAGTTAACACAACGGGCCAGCACACGATCTCCTAAGGCGCATGCGCAGAGCCTAAAGCAGACACGCGGCTCAGTCAAGCGTGAAAGGTCGGACATAAGGACAAACTGGCAACCGTTTCTTTTATGGGGGACAAAGAGAACCAAACGAGTGCTCAGGGGCAGCAGGATGCGACCAGTTCACACCACCAGCACTCACAAGGGCAGCAGGATGCGACCAGTTCACACCACCAGCACTCACAGGGGCAGCAAGACTCTACCACTTCAAACCAGCAAAAGGGAACGGAAATTACGTTGGAAAATCTGAAATGGGCGGTCCGTAGCAAGAGAGGTATTTGAAGAACACCGTGGCCAGCGACAGCAGGGCGAGTCATCCCTACAAAGTGGGACGACGGGTAAGCGGAAATATAAGTAATTAGGGTACTGGTAAGGGCGGCATGTCCTTTACGTAGCCGGCGGTGGGCCCCGCAAAAAATAATAAATAATAATAATAATAAACTGGGAGTGGCCATTAAGTGGCACGAAAGAAGTGGCGGGGCGGACCTCCAGTTTGGCGATCTATTGTTTAAAATAACAATTATAGGCTAGGGTGGTTGTTGGTGAAATGGCTAGAGGTGGACCCCTAGTGGTTATAAAATAAAATAAAATTAAAGGCTAGGGGTGGACCCCTAGTGGTTATGAAAAATGGCAAGGGGTGGACCCCTAGCGGTTATGGAAATGGCTAGGGTTAACCCCTAGCGGTTATGGAAAATGGCTAGGGGTGGACCCCTAGTGGTTATGGAAAATGGCTAGGGGTGGACCCCTAGTGGTTATGGAAAATGGCTAGGGGTGGACCCCTAGTGGTTATGGAAAATGGCTAGGGGTGGACCCCTAGTGGTTATGGAAAATGGCTAGGGGTGGACCCCTAGTGGTTATGGAAAATGGCTAGGGGTGGACCCCTAGTGGTTATGGAAAATGGCTAGGGGAGGACCCCTTGTGGTTATGGAAAATGGCTAGGGGTGGACCCCTAGTGGTTATGAAAATGGCTAGGGGTGGACCCCTAGTGGTTATGGAAAATGGCTAGGGGTGGACCCCTAGTGGTTATGGAATATGGCTAGGGGTGGACCCCTAGTGGTTATAAAAATGGCTAGGGGTGGACCCCTAGTGGTTATGGAAAAGGCGAGACTGGACTCCTAATGGTTTTTGGAAATGGCTAGGGCGGACCTCCAATGGTTATAAATAAATAAACGAAATGGAAATTTATAATATAAATTAAAAAAAAAAAATTAAAATTAAAATTTAAATCTAAAAAATAAATAAATAAATAAATAAAATTAAAATTTAAATACAGGGATGGACCCCTAGTGGTTATGGAAATGGTGATTGGTATGAGGTCAGACCAAATAGTTAATCATATGTAACAACCCAATCCAGGAACTGTCAGGGTTGGAGTGGAGCCATCAGTGGAGCAGGTCCCGTCCTTGCCTATACTGAGTGGACAGGACACAGTGGAGCGGAGGGGAGTAGCAGAGGCTACCCGCCAGACTGTGGGTCAGTTGTTGGCTACTGGTGCAACAGGGGTGGCTGATTGGTTATGGCCTCAATGTGAACCGTCATCTACTAGGGTGACATATGTGTCAGTGGGGAATGGGTTCCCACCACTCAGCAAGAGGCTGGTGGAGCGGATTCAGGCGCTTGAGTTTGTGGACATGGCTGACCTGAGACCAGCGCAGTGGCAGGAGGTCCTGGATCCGGAACCAGATCCACGACGATATGTAATTCTGCCTGGCCTGGAGGTAGCAAGGGCAAAACGGAAGTCGGTGGAGGACATCAGAACCTGGACGATGTGCTTCACCATCTACGTGGCTGCAGTGGGGAAGAAGCACCCTGACATGACACCAGAGTTACTGGCCTATATGCTGCACATACTCCGGGCCCACCGGGAGTACGAAGAACCCGCGTGGCGCGAGTATGATGTGAGGTTTAGGCAGCAGGCAGCGGTCTCGGGAAATAGGGCATGGGCCCAGCTGGACCCACAACTATACAATCAATGCTTTGTGGGCAGGGCAAGGCGGGCAGCAAACCCGCAGGTGTCAGAAGCAGCAGAAGTGGCACAGAGGCCAGCTAGGGCTGAACAAAAGGCTGGAGGCGGAGGGAAAGCAAAAACGGATGTGTGCTTCCGTTTCAACAAAAACCGATCATGTCCCTATGATCATTGCCGTTTCCGTCACAGATGTTCTGTTTGTGGTGGCCAGCATCCTAGTACGGAATGTAAAAAAGACTCCTCCAAAAACTAGTATTGTGCATTTGCATTCGCATCAGTTGTGATTTGGCATTACATATAAAGGGGTAGGGTTGTTAAATTAATGGAATAAACAAACCCTTCCTCCTCTTGGGGTGGTCTGCTGTCAGGTATACTCCACCTCATGGTGTGACGTTTAATATTACTTGCGTCAGCCATCCTGAGTTGGTGGGCTTGGGATAGGCTGATATGTATCTTGGGGGTAGGGCTGTTAAATTAAACAAACCCTCCATTTTGAGTGGTCTGCTGTCAGGTAAACTCCAACTCAGGATGGCTGACGCAAGTAATATTAAACGTCACACCATGAGGTGGAGTATACCTGACAGCAGACCACCCCAAGAGGAGGAAGGGTTTGTTTATTCCATTAATTTAACAACCCTACCCCTTTATATGTTTGGGGCAGTGAATGGGTAAGAGGAGTGGTGCAGTGGAGCTGCGACAATCTCGCAGTGGTGGAGGTTATTAACCGCGGCTGCTCTAAGGATGAACACCTGGCTCACTTACTACGGTGCATTCACTTCACGGAAGCAAAGTTCAACTTTACGTTGGTGGCCCGACATGTAGAAGGAGTTGCTAACGATAAGGCAGATGACCTGTCGCGTAATCGCCTCTCTTCCTTCCTTTCTAAGGTTCCCGAGGCAGACAACCGACCGACACAGATACCACCCTGGCTAGAGCAACTGGGAACAGTCACCGGGGAATGGACAAACAAGACCTGGGTAAGGTGGTTGAGAGACTCCTTCGTGAGTCCCTCGCCCCTTCCTCTGACGCGTCTACTGTTCCGCGCAGAACCGCTACTTAACATTCTGTTCAGAAGATCACGTTCAGCCACTTCCGACAAACGAGGAGACTCTGTAAATTTGTAGCATGGTTATTTGTGCAAGGTTTATCTCATCAGACCATGAAATCCTACCTCTCAGCAGTACGCCACCTGCAGATAACCAGCGGCATGGGCGACCCGTTCGCATCGGAGATGCCGAAACTTCAGTATGTATTAAAGGGTGCACGAATTGAAAGGTTCAGGACTACCCCAGGTGCCAGGCGCATCCGCCTTCCCATCACGCCCGACATAATGTTGAAGATCAAAGAGGTGCTAAATTGGAACAGTACAGAGTTTGACAACATCATGCTGTGGGCAGCAGCTTGTGCCTGCTACTTTGGCTTCTTGAGGTCAGGGGAGATAACCGTCCCCACACTCGGCGCATACTGTCCCGAATCTCACCTCGGTATTAAAGATGTGTCAGTAGACCAACCTGGAAGGCCAGAAATCATCCATCTCACGCTAAAGGCATCAAAGACAGACCCATTCAGAAAAGGAGTGGTAATTTCATTGGGGAGAACTGGAAAAGCCCTATGCCCGGTTGTGGCCTTGTTGACTTACTTGGCGGTGCGGAAGGGCCATGACGCCGGGCCCTTGTTTCAACTCAAGGACGGCCGTCTGCTGACGAAACCAGCATTTGTGGACCGCATCAAAGAGACGTTGACAAAGGCTGGCATTGACAGGTCGAGCTACGCAGGCCACAGTTTTAGAATAGGCGCCGCCACGTCCGCGGCAGCAGCCGGAGTGGAGGACTCCATGATCCAGACGCTGGGAAGATGGAAGAGCAGCGCTTACCTGGTGTACGTGAGGGTACCCCGAGAACGTCTAGCCGCCATATCGACAAGACTGGCAGGGTGATACCGCATGCAGCACTCGATAGGCCTTGTAAAAGTTGTACCCAGTTGGTAGTATTAAAGTTAATCAGTAGTATTGTGCTGGGGGACGGTGAGGGAGTGGAAAAGGGGAGTTCGGGGATGATTCATCCCTCTTGGGTAGGTGGAGCTCACTCCCCAAAGGTGCTAAGAGAGCGTTGTCACGTGCCCTGACCGGAAGGATATACAAATTATGGTCGGAGTCGGGGCACGAGAACGCCTACCAACCGTCCTCCCACATTGCTATTAGCAGCGACCCGGCTTGGGTTAAATACCGTTTAACGCAAGGAGTTAAACGAAGTTAACACAACGGGCCAGCACACGATCTCCTAAGGCGCATGCGCAGAGCCTAAAGCAGACACGCGGCTCAGTCAAGCGTGAAAGGTCGGACATAAGGACAAACTGGCAACCGTTTCTTTTTTTTTTTATATTGTGGTTGTTGTTGTGTACTCCGCCTTTAAATGGCGTGACTCGGTGGGTAGGTGGAGCTCACTCCCCAAAGGTGCTAAGAGAGCGTTGTCACGTGCCCTGACCGGAAGGATATACAAATTATGGTCGGAGTCGGGGCACGAGAACGCCTACCAACCGTCCTCCCACATTGCTATTAGCAGCGACCCGGCTTGGGTTAAAATCGGTTAAGATATGCCACCTTGATATCATTTGGATAAGTAACGTATTTAACCGAGCGCAATGCCTTAAACTTTGGCATCCGCCATCTTGTAATTCGTGCACGCATGCGCAGTTTGAGTCCGCCATGTATTTTGGGGTCTAAATTACTAAATTACGTCATCAACAATTAGTAGTTCTGTTCAAGTACCGTATATAATTTGGAGAGAATCCAATTTATTGTTTAAGATATGCCACCTTCATAGCATTTCAATAACGCGCTGAAACACTAGCACCGCTTGTTTTACAAGCACCTTGAAATACGAACGGCAAAAACTCTTTTACCTGTACATTCAGGACAACAGACCTTATGATCAAGTGTTGAGCATATTATTACGATAGGAGCTAAGCACCAAGAAGAGCGTACGTGTAGGAAAATATCTTGTCCTTGTTTTCAAAATAAGTTACTTTTTTCTAAATAGCCGAAAGCCAAAAATCTATCTATTAATAACATTTCAATTTCAAGGTACAAATATGGTGTCCAGGGATGCATAACTTTGTAAAAAATTGCTGTAAACTTGTGGAAAAGGATAGTAACTTTATCGATGCACCAAAAGGACAATTAAGTAATGAAGAACGTGTATTCACGATAAAGTAGCTGTTCTGGAATGCCCAGCATGAGTAATCCATGAGTAGCCCAATTAGTTCACCCTGAAATGATGGTTAGTATAACAAACTTACTGCTCCGTTTGGAAACGAATGCACCAAACGAAAGAAGATATTATTTCATATATATCCTCCTAATTTGGTGATTTTTAAGCACTACAGTTTTCAACAAACCAATTATAAAGTTTAATTCTTAGAATATTGGTACTATTTTTGCTGCTCATCTAATAACTGTCAAAATGATATGGTCCTCTAAGATGCTCTCAGGCTACAGGCTAGTATGATTTTTTTTCAAATTCCAGGAGGGTATCCTGTCACCTTAATTATCCGCAATTAGGTACCCTCACGGCCGTAAAAAATTTTCTAGCTTCTCATTTTTAATGGGTGAGCGTCGAGGGGCATAGAAGAGCAGAACAAATTTAAATGTGTATGTTAAATAAACTTTCAACCATTTGTAAACAGTCTCCGGCGTAGTTCGGTACCCTTGTTTGGTCACGATCGCTGGTTTTGTCTCGGTTGCGTGTGTATACAAAATTCGCAATGTGATACTACTTTAGCAGAGACACAAAGACCCATTTCTTCAGTCGGAATACAAAGTGGCACTTTCTAGTAATAGATAGTATGGTTTCTCACGCTAATGTATGAAGAACATTAGCAGCAGCTACATAATTTCGAGTTTTGTTCTAATTGATGCGCGCATGCTGTTTCCTGTTTGAATCCACACCCTCGTTGTAGATTTTGGATGGTGTGCATAGTCAGGGAGTGCTGTAGGATAGTTATTGATGTAGGGTGTGTTGGAAGATTGTCTGCGGTGATGCAGGATGTAGTGATGTGTGTTGGGTTATAAGGGGGGTTAGTGGTGTGCTTGTAGTAAAGGTTATTACAGGCTTGTATGTGGTTATGTGTGTTGGAGGCTTGTAGGGTGTGTGGAGTTTTGGAACCTTGTAGGATTTGTGTGGGTGTTAAAGGCTTGTAGGGTGTGGTTTGGTTGTCGAAGGCTTGTAGGTTGTGTGGGTATCAAAGGCTTGTAGGGTGTGGGTTCACGGTTTTAGGGTGTGTGGGTATTGAAGGCTTGTACGGGGTGTAGTTATTGAAGGCTTGAAGGGTATGTGGGTATCCAAGGCTTGTAGAATGGGTGTTGTAGGATTTTAGGGTGTGGGTGTCGATTACTTGTAGGGTGTGTGGATGTTGAAGGCTTGTCAGGTGTGTGGGTGTTGAAGGCTTGTAGTGTATGGGTTGGTTGTTGAAGGTTTGTAGTGTATGGGTTGGTTATCGAAGGCTTGTCCGGTGTGTGGGTGTCGAAGGCTTGTAGGGAGTGTGGGTGTCCAAGGGGTGTAAGGTATGGGTTGGCTGTCGAAGGCTAGTAAGGTGTGTGGTTGTGAAAGGCTTGAAGGTTATGTGGGTGTTAAAGGCTTTTAGGGTGTGTGTTGAAGGGGTGTAGGGTGTGGGTTGGTTGTCAAAGGCTTGTAGGATGTGGGTGTCAAAGGCTTGTAGGGTGTGTGGGTGTCGAAGGCTTTTAGGGTGTGTGGGTGTTGAAGGCTTGTAGAGTGTGGGTTGGTTGTTGAAGACTTGTAGGGCATATGGGTGTCGAAGGGATGTAGGGTGCGTGGGTTGGGTGTCAAAGTCATGTAGTGGTTGTATGTTTGAAGGCTATTTGTAGGGTGTGTGGGTGTTGGTGTCGAAGGCATGGGGGTGTTGAAGGCTTGTAGTGTGTGTTGGAACCTTGTAGGGTGTGGGTGTTGAAGGTTTGTGCGGGTGTTGAAACTTGTAGGGTGTGTGTGTCAAGGCTTGTAATATGTTTCGGTGTTTGGAGTATATTGGTGTGTGGGTACAAGTGGTGTGTATGGTTTGTGTTGGTCTGATGAGGTTAGAATGTGTGGCTGTTGTAGGTGTAGGTAGTGTATGTAGTGCCTGATGTGTTTGAGGGATGAAGGTGGGGATTATAGGAAGGTGTGTGGGTGTTTGAATCTAGTAGGTAATGAGTGGGGAATTGGATGGGTGTATCTGTTGGAGTGTTGTAGGTGGCATGGGTTCAGGTAGAGTGTTAGAGGCTTATGCGTGGTGGTGTGGGGATTTGAAAGGTTTTGGTATGATTTTTTGGTTAGTTGGTCTGCTCCTTGTAGGCTTGTGTGGTCAGATGGTGTTAGGTAGTTTTAAGTTGTGTGTTAGACAGCTTTATACTGACATTTGGTGGGGTGTTACTGAGGGTTCATCCAACACACCAATACTAGAAGTTACTGTGACCATAGAATTGGAATTACTGGATTGGCAACGCTACAGGTATTGCATAGTGACGTCACGTTATAAGTTGACACGGATATGCCATTTTCTTCAACTCGAGTGTATCTTATTTCCATTGGTGTCTATTGCTTTTGATAGTTGAAAGTCTTATTTAGCTTTTTGATCTCACTTGTTATCAGAGACTTGTTCTTTGTGTCTGATTTAAACTCTTTTGCCATCACATGTAAGTTATGTCCATGTATAAGTACTTTGGGGGTTTTAGTAGCAATACGCCATTGGTACGACACAACAAAAGAGTTGATTTTGGTACTGTCTCACGCTACATGTGTCGCAAGCCTGTTTTGAAGCTTAAAATTACAACGCTTCACCCATATGTTTCAGTTTTAGCGTAATTACAAGGTGGTTTTGTGGGGGTTTTAGCTTAAGTTGGAGCAATTTGTACTATTAAAACTCATATAATTCTTGTTTGGCCATATGTGCTGTGTGTCGTGAAGTGGTTGGATGGCTGGAAAGTAGTTTCGTCTTGGCAGAATGCCTAGAAGAACAAAACACTCACTGACTCAACAGCCACGTTCATTAAGACGGCGGCGAGCTAGACGGCCTAATAAACAACTTTTTTTTACCTCATTCACATGCTTTCCACGTTGTAGACTTCATGCGCGGAGGCTTACTAGATGACACACCCTGAAGCTGTTTACTGTAATTTTATAATGTCAACTAGCAGCTGTCATTGTCATTTCTAACAGTTGGGCAAACCAAGTTACAATATTAAGTGTTGATGGTAAGACATACGCAATGCTAATGTTAAGTTTTTGAATAATAATATGTTAGAAAGACGCATTTATATGCCTATGGCCATTAAACATCATTACTATGTGACACATTTTGCGACTACGGCCAGTAATCGGTTAAATAGAATGAAGATTAAAAAATGCATAAAATTTTGGGTAAATAGAATAAATGAAGATTGTAAATCTACATGCATTGAGTGCAGGTTTCCAGTCCAAATCACAACAACTCAGGTATGTTAAGACTGGCTACACTATATTTGTTATTAGAATTTTCTGCAAATTTGAACATTACAACATGCCGCTTTTCTTTTTGGGTGCTTCTTGTAGCTATTCTCTCCACGAACAATTCAATTGATAGTTGTCATAGCAACCTTAATCATTTATTGCATCGCGCTCCAAAATATGGGGGCGCTTCTTTGCGTTGTCGCAAAACCCGGATTATTTTATATTGTTGTTTGTGGACAAAAACAGTTATACATTGTTTATTTGATATTGGTCTAACTATTGTGGGTGGGCACAACGAAATGTAACATCGTTTGCGTAAGTTGCACAACGAAAATGATGGATTTTGTGCTTTATTTTTCGCAGCTCTAATGTTAGTCTGCAAGCGCTCGAAGCGTTTTGGAATAATGATCTATGTGCCCAGTATAGTGATTAAATATGGGCATCACAGAAGTAGAGGAACTGCAGAAACATGCGAAAAACTATTCTTTTATCGTCCAGGTTTTCAATTCTAACAATCAAGTCAATTATTTCACCGAGCGTAACTATTGTCATAGAAACTAAATTGTATTTTAATTACGTGTTATCAACCCAAGTGTATTGGACATCATTAATCTTGTGGTAATGTCTGTATCAATAAAGGCAGCTATTGAAATATTTTAGGTGTAGTCAGTCTTAACACACCTGAGAATTACTCATTAACAATAATCCAAGGCTTGAGCCATGCTATCACTGGCATTCCCAATCTTAAGTACAAACCATTAGCATAGAATGATAAAAGTACCTTTCACAATTCATTGCACGACTGCTTCTTCCACCAGCCTGATTCAATGTTTCACTAATACAAAAAAAATTCATCATAGCAATCAGAAGATTAAATAGTTATGCACACAACATTCCCTTAATCTAGCATCACATTAAATCAAATACTACTATTTTAAAGCAGCAGTAGAAATGCAACTAAAGGCCCGTGGCTTCAGGGTGACATGTTGCCAAACCTTCTTAATCTAGTCCTAAAAACATTCTACTGATTTGGCAGCTATTCGTTGTAGCTATTTGACCAAAAAAATTTTAAAATGCAACACGTTGCCAAAAAGTCATCAGGCTGAGCAAGAAGTCATCATCAATTCCTTTTCTAATCTTAAATGAACTGATCTCCTTCATAGACTTTTATCATGTAGGTAACATGTATGAAAAGCGTAAAGTCATCAATTTAGTATCTTCCATTACTGTAAATAAAATCAGTTGTACTAATTACAAAACACACTTTTAGTCACATACTTAGATACCAGACATTTGACAATAGTAATACAGTATTTGCAATGTTTAACAGATTACATGCATATGATGGAAATGTTTCAAGAAAACAAAATTCTTAGTTAACATTTGCAGAATAGATACATTATCATTCTGTATTTTTAAAATCACTGCTTCAACAATCATTGTTTTATATATCTAAATGAAGGAATCATACTTACATTCCTGATGCCATTGAACATATTGGTGTGTCACTTTCTACATTGCCCTTGTTAAAAAACAGAATGTAAACAAAATGATGTAAAATTTAGTGTGATTACATACATACTCTTTGACCTCCTTGAAGCTCAAAATCTTCATTAATATCATCCAATTCCTCCTTTACATAATGGCAGTGAAGAAAAATCGTGATAAAAATAGCATAAAAAGAGTTGAGCAATTCTTCAAGATCCCCACCATAAAAATTCACAAAGTCAACAAAATATGGTTTTATTGGCAATTGCAACATTTTCTGACAAATGCAATGTTTTGAACAATGAATTTGACATATATTGATTTAAAATAAATTTGTGATCACATCCTTGTTCTACATATGACGAGTACAACATATACAGATCACTAACACACACAATGATCCTTTGCAGTTCTCAGTGTGTTTCCTCAACAGCTTCCAGTCTACTTCTTTACCACATTTTATGCAATGTTCACTCCACTGTTGAAAGAAAAATGGACATGTAAATCCATCAACAATCTATACAGTACACCTACCTCAGGGGAAGGGCAATCATCATCATCAGGAGAGAGGCTTAAATCCCTTTGGATGGGTCGTACATATACACGACCATTTCCAATAATAGACTTCATTAATCGTGGAGATTGCGACACTTTTGAAGATATAAGTTCAAGCTGTTAAGAATTGGTGACACACCGCAAAAGTTCAAATCCCCCACACCCTTCTAGTTTTGGGAATGTAGTTGGTACAATTCTAAAGAACTCTTCTGGAGTACAATCTATGTTGGGTACATAGACTTTTTTTCACCCAACCCAGCTTCAAGCAAGGCTTCTTTAATTCCTGCATTGCAAGGAACACAAAGTCATCCTTTTTGCTCAGCAGACAATCCTCACGGTCCAGCTCTGTGATTAAGATTTGGACTTGCGGTGAGCTGGAATTGTGTAGGGGGCAAAATTGGTTCGCTGCTCTTCCTTAACTTCATCAGTTCTAAATTGGCGAATGGTGTGTAGAGCTCTACTGCATGAGCTACCATGTCCTTAGAAAAAATGGAATTAAAGTACATTTAATAATACACATTAAATTTCTTCTCCCCCCTCCCTCCCTCTCTCTTATTACACATATAATTGGGGGTTTCCCCAAAAAAGTAAAATCATGTATACCAGGTGTTCGCGAATGAAAGCAAAGGTTTTCAATTGCTATAGCTCAGGATTGATAATTACTAAGTACTTGATTTCATTTACATGCATTGCAGTAGTTACACAAATATTCATTAATGTAAGTTATTGTAGCCGGTTAAGGATTTATTTCAACACCCTCGTGAATCAACATAATCAAAGCCCTCTATTGTCAAAGTTATTCAAAATTAAGGTTAGTGTTAATTACTTATAATAACTATGCATATGTAGCTCAAGATGCCAATATGTAATCGAACAGAATTAATTTCAAATTGCATGGATGATGGTGCCAGTACAGAGGTAAGAAGAAAAGTAACTTCCCCATTGGGGCAAAAAGCACTATCCTCTAAATTGGATGATTTACAATTTCATGATCTATTCAACTTGTCCTCAGTGGCCAATATGGCACGCTTAGAATCCTCGTTCTTCATTGTGACTTTCAGTTGTCCCCTCAGAAGGTCTTAACCTCCACTTTGAACCAAATCAGTACAATGTTGCCCTCAAATGGTGGTTTGGCTTAGACACTTCAGGGGGCTCTCGGTGTTCTATTTGCCCAGATTCCATCCTGGATCCCCCAGGCCACCATGCTACCACATGCAAACGAGGGGGAGATGTTATGCGCCGTCATAACCTGTTGAGGGATGTTTATGCTGATTCCTGTCATATGGTGCACCTCAGTGTCAAAGTTGAAGTAGGCAATAACCTGGCCCCAGATCATGACCACACAAGACCTGCAGATGTTATTGTCCACAACTGGTCACAAGGCAAGCCAGCAGCATTTTAATTCTCAGTAACCTCAACGCTTAATTCACCTATTTTATCGGAAGCAGGAGTGTCTTCGAGAGCAGCGGCTGAGGTCTCTGAGATATGGAAAAATAATAGCAATGATGGGAAATGTGGAGAGCTAGGTTGGGTTTGTATCCCTTTGGTTGTGGAGGAGACCTATGGTGCATGGGGTCAAGAGGCTATGAAGAGTTTTGCTCAGTTGGCATCACGGCTGGCAATCACCTGCTCCAAGCCAAGGTCTACCATCATACACGACCTATATAGCAGACTAAAAACCTACCTTGTGCGATCAGTGGCATTGGCCATCCTTAGTAGGATCAAGCCCCTTTGAACTGTTCTGTGCTTTTTTAAAAATTATTATATGTATAGTATATGGGACAGTGTCCAGCAGAATCACCCTTCTGGCTAGTTTTTCAAGTTTTCAAATTTTTTGATTTTCCTTGAACACCCATGAGCTTCTGTCAAATGGTCCTTACGCATCCTAAATCGGACTATCCATCACAAAGTTATTAGGCACTGAATTAATAATTAGCCATACATTTCAATGTGAGCGCTATTTTTCTTTTGCTTGTTCTGGAAATTTTGAAAAAAGTACCGTAAGGGTGATTTAGCTGGACACTGTCCCATACAGTATATAGAAATAATCACCTGTTTCATTAGTAAGTTACACAAATATAACATTGTTCTGCATTTTAATGTTATGTAATTTTAAATGCTTGATACCTAATGTTAATTTAATCTGAAGTTTCGCTAGAAACCTCCATATAGGATTTGACCCCGAATATGAAATCATTAAAACTAGTGACCAATTTATAACGAGACTCCTGATGATCGGATTGTTTAGCTAGCCATTGTGATCGAATGAGAAGACGAAAGTGAGTAATTTTGTCGTTTGTTATATTGCAAAACTGCTTGGTTGTAGTGAACAAAAGGGTACTGCCCGCCTTCGTACCCAGTCCCGGAATTATCCTTCTCCTTCTTCTTGACCACGCATAACTCGGGATAGGAACCCTTTTAAACTATGAAAGTTTCACCAATAGCTTTAGAATAAGTGCCTACTGTGTCAAATAGTCTCGAAGCTATATATTTGTACCTAGGCTATAGTAACACCAAATACGATTTGAGGTATACTATAAGTGTCATTCGTGTCTGACAGGACTCCTGACACAAGGATAGTTTAGAATTTTGTCATAACCAAACAAGAAAGAGCCATAGTAAGTGATGTAATCTAATTTAACGTATACGGTCTACAACTCACAATACAGGGGTTGACAGCCTGAAGAGAAACACATCTGGATAAACGGACCACTGAACGCGAAAAGCATCAAGCAGAGCCAGAAAAGATACGGGGTGCTAAAAGGCAACGATACTGGGATAGTCCTGAACCTGGTCACTCGACGAAAAGAGTGCAATACTAAGCATAACTGGAATATCAACGAGGCGCCTCATTGAAAGTGTACTACAGATAAAGTTGCTCAAGGGTATGTCGTACACATACATACTTTTTTACCATAGTTATTATGCTCTAGTCTCGCAAGCCAGACGTACTTCAACTTACCGTACTATGACGTGGACTGGGGACTAGCACGATCTGGTGACATCGGCCACTAATGCATATTCAAACATGCTATCTGGAATTTAATCATGTAACCGCATCACATGAAAGACATTATTCATAATCCCAAGTCACATGAAACATGGCACAACAACATGCATACTAAATGCCTCGTTTGTCCAGGTTGAAAAGCCTGGCCAACGTAGGAAGATAGAAACCTGCACAGATGATCTTGCACTCGTAAAGAATGCCGTTGCTGAACCTTCAAATAAAGCCGCCGTTAGTGATAGTTATTTTAGAGGTGCGTACGCTTGCCTTCACTGCTACAGACGTCTAGAAAGAATTGTCAAAGGGTTAATACAACTACAACTATGGACTAATCTGCTGTTCGTCAAAAGCTTTAGGGAGCAAGTAATAACACAAGGACTAGCCACTACCAATCGGAAGGGAACAAAAACATCTCTCAGTGCTTCACAGCCGATTCCTGCGGTTTACGCAACTGCGAATAGCCAAGAAATGTAGCTGCTGCATTTATAGCGTCTAGAATTACCGATTCTGCCATATTAAGGAATGCAATAAAACCGTTAGAGGTCACATGACATCATGTAAGCTGTAATCTGATTGGGTCTGCTGGAATTTGGGTCGGAATAAATAATCAGTGGCCGATGTTCCCAGACATACTACTCGTGCTAGCCCCCAGTCCACGTCATAGTACGGTATGTCAGAGTACGTCTCTGGCTTGCGAGACTAATTATGCTCTTACTACGTGATGCTGCACGATAATATCGAAGGTGGTCACGTGGCTATATGCGTGTCTATGCCTGTAACGAAGCATACTTAGTGCATTTCCGAGTCTACAGAGTTCTGAACCTAGCCTAGAAATGAGATAGGGGAGTCTAAGCATGCACTGGCATATTACCGAGCCATCGAAAGAGTAATACTACACATAAAGGCACCCAACGGTATGCCAAATTATGCCATACTCTTACCATGCATAATCTCTTGCTATACATGAAGTACAATGGCGCCTTATTTCTGTGAGTTGGTGTATATTACAGCCTACATATATCAAAGGAATGTATAATAGTGTGAGTTGACTGCCATGCTTGCATCAATTTGCTTTGTCATATTGCATCACAAATAAACAGCTTTCATGAGCTTGCTATACTTTGCTTATAATGTTTATCTTTTTAATTGTGTTTGCATGTGATGGCATGGCTTAGAACTGTCTTACATGCAGTACTAATTTTCCATGATAGCGACCCTGCATGTGCAAGTAAATGAGTTTATCTTTCAAGAGGTTTGATTATTGTTGTTTGGGGAGGGATGAAGGTAGAACATTACATTTGTATCCACACTGTAATATGAGGTATGTATGTGTGTACCTGTTCTCACTGAAAATGCTACCTCTCCCCAAACAGTTGATTTGTGAAGCAATAAATTTTTATTGTCAGCACATGGTTTGTAATCAAGTAGTTATTGTCCTGCCTCATGCAGCAGTGATGTAGCGCATGTGCGACATGGTACATAGTAGAGTAACGCATGCATTGGAACATGCACGTTAACTACATTTAGGTCATTTAAGCATTCACTCATTGGCATTTGGCATGAAGATACATGATTTTGTGGCTATACTTAAGTGGTCAAGACATCTGTAACTGCTGATAATATGAATGCATGGGTAAGACCAGCGATACGAAAAGCAGGGTGAGGGGGATGTTGTACACTTCAAGCCGATATGAAAAGTAGGGGAGGATCGCCCCTGTATCTGCCCATGTATTCTAACCCAGTTGTGTATCCAGGATTTCAAGCCAGGCTCAATATGAAAAGAGTTGTGGGGATGTGGGGGAAAAGGGGGGGGGGGCTGTCTGCTTCAGATCTGATATGACAATGGGGGCCCTTTGTTTGGCACATTTTATTTAGCAAATAAATTATCGTTAATAATTACTGGTTACAATTTTGGCTGCATGAAGGGGGTTGCTCACGCACCCAGAGCACCCTCTCTAGATACACCATAGCTAACCAGTGTAGAGTGAGGATATTATTATTATCATGTGAACACAAATATAAGGATTTCTGATTTAGAACCCTAACCATAGCATCCTTGATCCATGTGTGAGGAGGTTGCAGTGGTGGAGAACTTATCAGAGGACAAGATTGTGAAAGAGACTGGGCAGTGTTGTATATGTATTATTCTCAGACTATTAGTGTAACAACAATGCTTGTGGTATAGGGTCTGGGAACTAGACTTCTTCAGAACATCAGGGCCTTAGCGTTACTGTCATATGAACAAAAATCAATCAAACAAGTAACTAAAAACATTCTCTATGAGAACGGTGGTGGTATAAAGAAAGGAAACAAATGTCTAAGAATAATGTAAAATGTAATAGTCCTATATTTAGCACATTTGTAAGTGTTGGTCGTGTGCTAATTATAGGACTATTACGTTTTACTTTACTATTAGACACTTGTTTCCTTGCTTTTTACACCACTACTGCTTCAAATCCTATATACCACCAACTTTCTCATAGAGAATGTTATTAGTTACTTGTAAGCTACATATGGTCACTATGAAATTCCACCATTGATTTAGTACTAAAAGAATGTAAAAGTGAATCATTGTAAGCTGAAGACCATTAAGAATGCAGTGATCTTTCGTTTTCAAGTTTGATTTGTTGTTTCAATTATTTAAAAAAAAAACACAATCCTATTTCATTATTTTTCAAAAATAACAATGATGAGGCATGTGCCCTTAGAGGATGGTCATGCATCCCTTTGGTTGTGGAGTGTTTGGGGGATGGGGCAATGAAGCCATCAATGTACTTTGGCCATATCCAAAAAGGTAGCCACTCAACTCTGTCGACCTCTGAATGAGGTTATGTCGGGCATCTACAGTCGCCTCAGCCTCACCCTCATGAGGCAGAATGCCAGGGCAATTTTGGCCAGATGTGTCTCACCAAACACACTTGCTGTGACTTTTAGTTATTGATAGTGCTTATGTTTTATATTAATGTATTCTATGTTAATGTGTATATATTAAATTTGACATTTAGGTGAATGTGCACTTCATAAATCATTCAATTATTTAACAGTTGTTGTACATTATTGTGTCACATTAATTAAATAGAAAGTATTTGATTTTATCTTTACAACTATTTGGGACAATGTCCAGCAAAATCACCTTTCTGGCTAGTTTTTCAAGTTTTCAATTTTTATGATTTTCCTTGAACACAAATGAGCTTCTATCAATTGGTCCTTATGCATCCTAAATTGGACTATCCATCTCAAAGTTATTAGGCACTGAATTTATATTTAGCCATACATTTCAATGCGAGCATTACTTTTCATTTGCTTGTCCTAGAAATTTTGAAAAAGTACCACAAGGGTGATTTTGCTGGACACTGTCCCATTTAAGCTAATCACATTTTGATAACACAATTCATATTTGCCTAGCTTCCCAATTGTAAATCCATATATTCATTTAGATTAATGATCCTATTACATGAATACACTAGTTTAAAACCTTTACCTTCATCTGCGAACACCCGGTAATATGCCATACTGTGTCCCATAATTAACCGGACACTTTATAACATGCTGGCCCACTAGTAGTACATATTGGCCCACACACTAGCCCACACAACGCTAGTGCATATTGGCCCACACACTAGTACATACTGGTCCACTAGTACATATTGGCCTACACACTAGTACATATTGGCCCACACAAAAGTACATGCTGGCCCACACACTAGTACATACTGGTCCACACACTAGTACATATTGGCCCACACACTACTACATATTGGCTCACTAGTACATGCTGGCACAGACACTAGTACATGCTGTCCCACTCACTGGTACATGTTTGTCCATGCTTACCCACACAAAAGCTCTCACAATTGTACCAGGTGGCTCACACGCTGGTGCTAGTATTTGCTGCCTCACACACCATTAATAATTGTAAGGGTCTTTCACCAACAATGTCATCTCTTTATTAGTGCACCTCTACAATCCTGGTAACTCTATGCATCTGGCACCCTAGCTAAAGATAGAGGCACAACGTACATACCGAGCAATGCGTGTCAACTCGATGCGCATTTGGCAGTATAAAAGGAGATGCCCTGGGCAGCTGGGGTTTCCCTTACATTACGTGATTTCCATCTACAGCTAGCTGGGTGACCTTTACGTGTGTGGGCCCAACTTATTTGCAACAGCGTAATCTCGATCAACTATAACATTGCAAACATTCCAAAGGGTATGTAAGTATGGGCCAAACAAGTTTATCAAATGAAGATTGATACACTTTTGTCACCCTGCGTTATGAAACTATAGCTAGACATGAAACATGGTCCTTTTATGTACGAGTGATTCGAGGCTGTACAGTGCGTGCTTGATCTAGCACTTTTTTTACAGTCCCAGTATTGTGGTACTGTAAGGGGCCGGGGGTGGTCGAGCATGACGTTGAGGAAGATGGGAACATCACTGTTAGAAAATAACTTCCTCTAGCTAGCCTCCATCTTTTGAAGAAGGCTACTTTCTCCTCTTCTGAGGGAAAAGGATCTTGAGATTCAATCTGGTAGGCCTGTACGCTTATGACGTCCCCGTTGCCATGTCTACAAATACGAAGCACGCATTCTTGTTTATGTATATTATATTTTGTGAGAATTTATAGATAATATTTAGACAAGGTTTTTTATAGTACTCGTAAGTTAGGTTTGAAGTTGTTAGATAGGTTTATAAACACATCATGTTTCACAACGCTGCAGACGCCATTTTACGCCCACAAATTTGAACAAATTTGACCGAACGGCCGGCTGGCCGCGTCCCAGGGCAGCGCTTTTTATACCACACCTCCATGTGTGAGCCTGTGCACTGAGCTATTGTTGTAGCTACATGTAAGCAGATTGTTGATTAAGATAATGAAATTCAGCTCAATATAAATTCATAGGGGCCGTCCGTAGGGGATGATCCCAGATTACTAGGAATGGATAATCCATTGTCTGACAAAATGTTCCTAATCAGATCTAACCCGGTTACGCATTCAGTATGGAGATTCATGCTGGCCACAATGCATGCCGTCAGACCTAATGGTCTGACCTTCACAAGCAAACCGTACTGCAAAGACATAATGGCGGAGACAACTGTTTGGTGGTGCCTAAACAATTGATCTTTATATAATTAACTAACTGGCGATTTGCAATTGGCGAAAGTCTAAAGGCCGACATACACGGGTCCATTTTATCGCCTGCAACCCGAGAAAATTAAAATTAAATTTTAAGTTGATGGTTGGCGGAACTTTCCGCCAACTAGTTGTCGCCAAAATGTCTTGGCAGTACGGTACACAAGTCCATAACTAAAGTCATACAATTTTTAGAATCCCATCCTATGCAGGCTGAACCAATCAACAGCCATAGCTAGAGCTTTATTTCTACTTATTTCTACTTACTGCCACGCGTACGGCTTGTGGAGGGCACGGAACTTGAAGTTGGACCGGCAATAGCAGATGTTATTAACGCTAGGCCTTCTTGCAATCTTCCACCTGTATTAAAGTATTTCGTGCTTTTGCACTAATGCAACTACAATACTTACTGCCACGGCTTGTGGAGGGCACGGAACTTGAAGTTGGACTGGCAATAGCAGATGTTATTAACGCTAGGCCTTCTTGCAATCTTCCACCTGTATTAAAGTATTTCGTGCTTTTGCACTAATGCAACTATATACAATACTTACTGCCACGGCTTGTGGAGGGCACGGAACTTGAAGTTGGACCGGCAATAGCAGATGTTATTAACGCTAGGCCTTCTTGCAATCTTCCACCTGTGTTAAAGTACTTCGTGCTTTTGCACTAATGCAAACTACAATACTTACTGCCACGGCTTGTGGAGAGCTCAGAACTTGACGTTGGACCGGAAATAGCAGCTGTTATTAACGCTAGACCTTGTGGGAACCTTCCATCCATTCTCGTATCCCGCTTTCAGATTTATCCGCACGTGACTTAATGCATTTGCATTCAATTCTATTTATCCGCCATATTGAAAATGACTTATAATACCAAGTATAACATTTATTTTTGTTTGTGCATGTGTGTGCCGTTAGAGTATGAGTAACTTGCCCAAAATCTGTGCATAAGCACATACATGTGCTAATATTCGCAGCTGTGAATTTTTGGGTTTGGGTATGAGACTTGTGGGGGGGGGGGGGCGGACTAGTACAACAGTCTTGCTTCTCGATGTTAGCAAGCCAGACGGTCATAATTACTAGGAGGCTGGAGTTACATTTGTACGTGAACTGGTAACTGAGATGATTGCGAAGCGAGTATATACAAACGCAGTGAATAGTGCTATTATTATTACGCAGGCCCGTATAAGAAAAGTTGTACTTCTAACTCGCGAGCGGCGCCCCCGTTTGGTGCCCGATACGCGGCTACGAGGTTGGGGCGATCAGCGGATGGTTTTAAGTTCAATAGAGCTACCGAACTAGTATCAGACGGAGTTAGTCTCGTACCCAGACCCTCAATCCCACAGCTGCGGGTGGATTACATCACCACTACGTGGAAAGAGGGTCTGGCGCATAGATCTGGTTCTGACTTTCCTCGATTTCGGAGGACCAATCAGAGTGCAGCACGGTCTGACGTCACGGTCGCAACATTGTAATTGCATTCCATAGCAATAATGAGTCAAGCAGCGATTAGAATGTCGGGGACTACTCGGGGGAATCGCTAGACGCCATTATTTTTCGTGCATCACAAAGACTTACTGCAAGATGGAGACAACCACAAGGACAGCAGAGAGCACCTCCCGATAGAAGGAGCTCATGACAAGGGCCTCCAAACCCACCACCACACCCACCAGGTGCACTGTCCCCTTCAAAAGCAGCACGCGATTGGTTGCCATCCTTTGCCAGGCGGCACGGAACGCGGACCTCCGCACCCACACATAGGACCAACAGACGAGAGGCAGCGCGTAGTACCAGTAATACTGGATGGGGGAGGATTGGTACCAAAGAACAGTAACAATGGCCACCACTGTGGCTACCTGAACTAGCACCATCTTAGGGCTACAGTGCCCCACCCCTCCACTGTTAGCTCCCACCCTTCTACAAGAACGGGGCAACTTCTCCTCCAAGACCCAGCAAAAAATTCTTGGGAAAGATTCTTGCCAAGAAGAGCAAGACGTATCCAGAAATGGCCCATACATAGGCGGTCATCTTGCTTTTTTTTTCAAATTGAATTTTAAACCAGTCTATAATGTACTATAAATCGGTCCGATTATCGTATATGTACTTCAAAAAATTGTGGCATTAACCATTCCATAAATAAATTCAAGACAAAATATTAATTTCTACCGCGCATAATTTATTCATAAAAGTCTATCATTGCGTAATCCATTCAATAAAATTATTAAGAATGGCGGGAGCTAGCTCACGAGACCTATAGGATGTCTATACTTTTTATAATTATGCCAATACATTTTTAATAAATGTCACGCCCCCCCCCCCCCCCCCCCCAAGGCTCCCCCTTATCTACGGCTTTTCAAACGTCAGTCTGGTTCTTTTTTTTACTTCTATAGCGAACAGAATTCGCTAAGCGATCGAAATGCGTGGCCGGATTCAGCTGCCAGCTGCCATCGCCTTACGCAACACGGTATGTACTAACCTATAGCAGTAGTGAATACGCGCGCACATAACATCATTTTATAGAAATCGTGTGCCTGTCGGTTCAGTGCACTCCTTGCGTGCCCATTTATCGACGTACAATGCTACAACAGATCCATGAGAAACGATGCATGGGGGAGGCGGGGTCGAGTTAAAATTACAGCTGGGCTGATGCTCTGTACGCACAGATGTATTAACCAACCACCATATCTCTCCGTTTTTTATTTCTTCTGCATGTTACACCCACTTGCAGATATATGTAACCCCTCCACACACACACACACACACACACACACACACACACACACACACACACACACACACAAACCATACATGCTTGTGTGTCATAACCTCCGCTACATGGTTTTATCTCAGTCTCCAACAACATGCTTGTGTCTTATTACATGCTTGTGTCTCATCACCTTCAGTACATATCAATGTTTCATAGTCTCTACTACCTGCTGGTGTCACATAATCTCTGCTACATGGTCCTTGCTTATAGCGTCCATTACAAGTTTATGTCTCATAGCCTCCATTCCATGGTCCTGTCTCATACATTTTTGTGTCACATAGCCTCCACTACGTGCTCCTGTCCCATGCCCTTCCTTCACTGTAAGTTCTGAGTGGGGGGAGGTGTGGTTGAGTTAAATCACAGGTGTTATTTTGTGTTGGAATTTACTCTCTGAAAGCACAGATGGACCATATTTTAATTTCATCTGCATGTCACACCCTTGCAGCTACAGGTAAATGCACACACACACACACACACATACACACACACACACACACACACACACACACACACACACACCATTAACATCCATAGCACCCTACATGTGTGTCTCTTAACCTCCAGTACATGGTACTGTATTGTAGCCTACATTTTTGTGTGGGGGGGTTCATACACCTGTGCGTGCAGAGCATAAATCCCAACTAAAAAGAAGGGTTGCTATCAGCACGGCAGTGGTTTTTAACTCGACCACACCTCTCCCCACTCTGAACTTATAGAGAAGGAAGGGCATGGGACATGAGTGGAGGTTATGTGACAATACTTTAACTCGCATGTCACACCCCTTGCAGATATATGTAAACACACACACACACACACACACACACACACACACTCACATTAACACTTAGACATGTACACAAACCTCACAGGCTTGTGTCTCGCAGGACTGCATGGATCTCATAGCCTCCACTACATGTCTCATATCCTCCCCTGAATGCCCATGCAGGTCTCCTAGGACCCCGAGTGGGGGGGGGAAGATGAGCCTGTACCCCTGTACCCCTTACTTCCTCCCCTTAAAATAAATAATAGTTTGCTATGAGATATTTAATGCTGAAACACCACAAATGCAAAGGCATATGGGGCATAGCCTCACACAGTGAGTGAGCTTACAGCGTTCCCCCCTCCCTCCCCCCTCATGCCTTATGCCACTCCCCCTCCCAAATCAACCACTGCTTTGTGTCTCATCGTCTTCCACTACAAACTCATGTGACCATGCCCTTGACAACCTTCATACACTAACACAAACCATTCATGCTTGTGCTTCTCCATTACACATGTTCCTATCTCATGCCTGGATTAAATGCTCATGTCTCATAACCTCCACTGTGATGCCCTTGTCTCACTATATATGGTGAAGCCATGGAAGTTTGAATGCTACATTCTCAGGGTGCTTGTCTATATAAACTTTAGTACATGTACCTCAGATCTACCACATCTGATCTGATTGGGCAGCAATAATTTCACAGTCATTACAAGTACCTGTACATGAAAGGCTTCATTATAGATAAGTCTTGCCTGCACACTTTTCAAAATAAATTACTTGTTCAGAAAGGCACCATGTGTAAGAATAAGAATGTTACCATTGAGGGACAAAAAGTGTTACATCACCTTTGTACGTGCACATACACACACACACACACACACACACACACATACACACACACACATGCACTGACCTTGAGGACATAGTGAAGGGGTCACATGAGCATGTAGTGGAGGTGATGAGACACAAGCATGTACATGTAGCAGTGGCGGATTTAGGATTTGGGAGGGTGAGGGCACAAGGTATGGGAGGGTCAGTGCCCACTGCAGCTGGGGGGAGGGGGGGGGGGTGGGGGGGGGCTGTAAGCTCGCCCATCCAGTGAGGCTTACCCCATACACCTTTACAATTGTGGTGTTTTTGGCATTAATAATCTCATACCAAACTCCCTTTAAAGCTATTTATTTTAAGGGGAGGGAGCTAAGGGCACAGGCCCATCCCACCTCCCCCGGGTCCATTACTATGTAGTGGGGACTAGGTGACCTGGGCATTTAGGGGAGGATATGAGACGTGTAGTGGACGCTATGAGATACATGTAGTCCTGACCATGTTGTGAGACACGAGCATGTGAGGTTTGTGTATGTCTAAGTGTTAATGTGTGTGTGTGTGTGTGTGTGTGTGTGTGTGTGTGTGTGTGTATTTACATATATATGCAAGGGGGTGTGACATGCAAATTAAAAAAGTTAAAGTATGGTGGGGGGTTCATACATCTGTGCATCTGTGCATGCAGAGCGTAAATTCCAACTAAAAAGAATGGTTGCTTTCAGCCCTGCAGTAGATGCTTGTGTTTCATAGCCTCCACTACACTGTCTTGTCTCATACATTTTTGCATCTCATAGCCTCCTCCCCATACAATTCCTTCACTATAATTAAAGTGTTCCCTCACCACTCCCTAGATGGGGACCCCTCTCACACCTTGTGGCCGCCCCCCCCCCCCCCCCCCCCCCAAATCCTGAATCCACCACTGTTACAATTTTAAAAAGTATCCATTGTATTTTACTATGAGATTTTTAATGCCAAGAATACCATAATTGAAAAGGCATATGGGCAAAGCCTCACATGATAGGCGAGCTTTCAGCGTCCCCCCCCCCCCCACCCCTCTAACCCTAGCTACGGACCCAATGGAAGAGCTAATAGCATTCCCTCCACCCCCCTTGCTGTGAACTTCTCTCACACTTTGTGCCCACCCCACCCCCACCCCCTCCCCCTCCCAAATCCTGAATCCACCACTGTTTTGTGTCTCATCACCTCCACTACATGCTCATGTGACCATGCCCTTGACCATGTGCTCTAGTTCTGAGTGGGGAGGAGGCGTGGTCAAGCTAAAGCCTAGCCGGAGGTGAAATGCAACCCTTCTTTTTTATTTATTTATGCTCTGCATACACAGATGTATTAGCCACTCTCCATATTGTTTTTTTTTTTTTTTCAACAGCATGTCACACAGACAAACACAAACCATTCATGCTTGTGCTTCATAGTCTCCACTACATGTTCCTATCTCATGCCTGCACTATATGGACGTGTCTCATAGCCTCCATAGATCACTACATACTTATGTCTCATGCTAGCCTACAGTGTCTCATAGCAGCCTGCACTAAGTTCACATGCTTGTGTGGCCGTCTCCTACACCTGATCTGATTGGGCAGCAATAATATTCACAGTCACTACAAGTACCTGTACATGAAAGGCTTCCATTATAGCCTGCACACATCTCTATAAATCCTTGAACTTACAGAACTTACTGTTCAGTAAGGACCATGTTTAATGGTACCATTGAGGGACGAAAAGAGTCACATCACCTTTGTACATGCACACACACACACCACACAACACACACTGAACTTGAGCACATAGTGAAGGGGTCACATGAGCATGTAGTGGAGGTAATGAGACAAAAGCATGTAGCAGTGGCGGATTTAGGATTTGGGAGGGTGAGGGCACAAGGTATGGGAGGTCCATTCATACTGCAACTGGGGGGGGGGGGGGGGGGGGGGGATGCTGTAAGCTTGCCCATTCGGTGAGGCTTACCATGGTGCCTTCACATGGATGCACTAGCTATGGTGCCTTCACATGGATACACTGGCTATGGTGCCTTCACATGGATACACTGGCTATGGTGCCTTCACATGGATACACTGGCTATGGTGCCTTCACATGGATACACTGGCTATGGTGCCTTCACATGGATACACTGGCTATGGTGCCTTCACATGGATACACTGGCTATGGTGCCTTCACATGGATACACTGGCTATGGTGCCTTCACATGGATACACTGGCTATGGTGCCTTCACACATGTGAAGGCACCATAGCCAGTGCATCCATGTGAAGGCACCATGGTAAGCCTCACTGAATGGGCAAGCTTATAGCATCCCCCCCCCCCCCCCCCAGTTGCAGTATGAATGGACCTCCCATACCTTGTGCCCTCACCCTCCCAAATCCTAAATCCGCCACTGCTACATGCTTTTGTCTCATTACCTCCACTACATGCTCATGTGACCCCTTCACTATGTGCTCATGTTCAGTGTGTGTTGTGTGGTGTGTGTGTGCATGTACAAAGGTGATGTGACTCTTTTCGTCCCTCAATGGTACCATTCACATGGTCCTTACTGAACAGAAAGTTCTGTAAGTTCAAGGATTTATAGAGATGTGTGCAGGCTATAATGGAAGCCTTTATTATTGCTGCCCAATCAGATCAGATGTGGTAGATCTGAGGTACATGTACTAAAGTTTATATAGACAAGCACCCTGAGAATGTAGCATTCAAACTTTCATGGCTTCACCACATATAGTGAGACAAGGGCATCACAGTGGAGGTTATGTGACATGAGCATTTAATGCAGGCATGAGATAGGAACATGTAATGGAGAAGCACAAGCATGAATGGTTTGTGTTAGTCAGTGTGTGAAGGTTGTCAAGGGCATGGTCACATGAGCTTGTAGTGGAAGACGATGAGACACAAAGCAGTGGTTGATTTGGGAGGGGGGGTGGCATAAGGTGTGGGGGGGGGGGGGGGGGGAACGTAAGGGGTACAGGGGTACAGGCTCATCTCCCCCCCCCCCCCCCACCCCCCTTGGGGTCCTAGGAGACCTGCATGGGCATTCAGGGGAGGATATGAGACATGTAGTGGAGGCAATGAGATCCATGCAGTCCTGCGAGACGCAAGCCTGTGAGGTTTGTGTACATGTCTAAGTGTTAATGTGAGTGTTTACATATATCTGCAAGGGGGTGTGACATGCGAGTTAAAGTATTGTCACATAACCTCCACTCATGTCCATGCCCTTCCTTCTCTATAAGTTCAGAGTGGGGGGAGGTGTGGTCGAGTTTAAAACCACTGCCGTGCTGATAGCAACCCTTCTTTTTAGTTGGGATTTATGCTCTGCACGCACAGATGTATGAACCCCCCCCCTCCCCCACACAAAAATGTAGTGGAGGCTACAATATAGTACCATGTACTGGAGGTTAAGAGACACACATGTAGGGAGTTATGGATGTTAATGGTGTGTGTGTGTGTGTGTGTGTGTGTGTGTTTACCTGTAGCTGCAAGGGTGTGAGGTTTCAGAGAGTAAATTCCAACACAAAATTACGCCTGTGATTTAACTCAACCACACCTCCCCCCACTCAGAATTTACAGTGAAGGAAGGGCATGGGACAGGAGCACGTAGTGGAGGCTATGTGACACAAAAATGTATGAGACAGGACCATGGAATTGAGGCTATGAGACATAAGCTTGCCTTCCTGCTGTGCATTACTAGTATCCTATGTATGGTGTGGCCACGCCTAAATCTGTCTCTGTGTCGACTTCCGGTCCAGGGCAACGCCCAAATCGAACTGTCATATAAGTATGTCATATGGTTACGTCATATTGCGTAAAGTTGACATCGCCCTGCTGCAAGCCTAATTAACGTACTTAGTTATTGTACGTTCGACGTAAGCAGGACTGGGACGAGGGCCCCAGTCCTCCGTAGCCCGTACGTCCTGGCTTGCGAGACTAACTAGACGTACATAAGTATTAACTTAATGAAATTATAAATAGTGCCTCATTCCATCGATCGGAAATTGACATCGTCGTATCAACCCGAGGCTGCTAAATTTTGCCTTTAGCCTGCGACGTACACGTGCGTACGTATTAGCTCAACTCCACACTCGGATCACGTGCCACCCCCCCCCCGACATATTTACAACGTATGGAGATTCAATGCTTCTGGTACAACGCTCCTCACAACTCCTTGTGTGGAGCGTTGTATGCTCCCCCCATAGGGGCCCCCAGAAGCTTTGAATTTATAACTGTGATGTTGCGCGATAATTGTCAGGGGGATGGCACGTGATCCGAGTGTGGCGCTGAACTAATACTTACGTGCACGTCGCAGGCTAAAGGCAAAATTTAGCAGCCTCGGGTTGCTACGAAGATGTCAATTTCCCCATCGTTACGATGGAATGAGACACCATTTATCATTCCCAGCTTGCCTGCCTGCCGTACGTTACTAGTATCCGACTTCTGGTGGGATCACGCCCAAATCGGTCTCTGTGTCGACTTCCGGTCCCAAATCGGTCTCTGTATTGGTCTCTGTGTCATTTGCTCTATGTCAACTGCTGTTGCGACGTACGTACAATTGTGAGGGCACGAGACGGAGACAACATGCTGATTCAATATGGAATACTTCTTCCAATTATGGAAGCCGATTTTTAAATTGGAAGACCTAGTTTTCAATGCATAATATAGTTCTTCGATGTACTAACTATGTGTTTCTCTCTTGGCAAAATAGGGAATCGTTAAGGTGTTGACACAGATGGTCGTGGAATATTGTAATGAGAAACGCTCCCATTGACTACCTGTACATTGAGGACAATGTTATGACAATCCTAGGGAAGCCTAACTCTAAATAGGAAAAATACGGCGACCCCACTAAAAATCATGACAAATGTAGTATACAAACAATTTCTTTTGGCAAAAGCTGAGAAAAATCTGGTGTGCTTGGTATTGAAGGACCCCATACATTTCTATGGGAAAATATACGGGAATATTCGCTGATTCGCAAACCGCGCCTTTGACCGCTCATTTCTGGATATGATCTTGGTAGGAGGCCAAGATCTTGCCAGGAGGCTGAGATCTTGCCATATCTTGGGTAAGATCTTGCCCAAAACTTGGCCGGCATAATCTTGGCAAGTTTGGCAAGATCTTGGGCAAGTTTGGGCAGGAATCTTGTCCACATATCGAGAAATTGGCGGTCAAAAGGATTACGCGGTATTCGGTCATTGCGTAATTCGGTGTCCATAGAAAATGTATGGACGCATTCAGAAAACTGCATCTAACTGCAGAAAAAAAAATTATATTGACTAGGTGCTCTCGGATTTGTAATGTGGGGACTATTTGGCATATTTTGAGTAGTTTTTCGCACCTTAGGTACTTATATCCGCACTTCCACATTAATTATGCAAGGTTTCCAATGTCCATTCATTTTATCTCATTTCGTTATTCAGTCATCAATAGTTTCCCAACCAAATGATAATTTCGTTAGGTGCCAACGGATTATATGAGAGCAGTAAGTGTACTTATTTATCATCATTTTTTCAGAGCTTAGGGCCTTCAAATCGCACTTCCGTTGAATGGTTAGTGAGATACACCCCGCATACAAGACGATCATCACGTGCCCCTTATCATCAGTCGGCCGTGCCCAGACCTAGCTGTTTTTTGATGTTGTAGTTAAATGACCAATAATTATTGCTATGTACTGACTTAGCATCATGACCACATGTAGGAGTGGCTAGGTGGCACTAATCGGGAAAAACGGAGGTTGCGATTACACAAAGGAGTTTGCCACTCAGAGAATCGACACGGGCATACAACCAGACTTATTACGGAAGGATCTTGTAAGTCTCAGAGTACTAGTTAAGTAGCATGAATGCAAAACGTATATTGGATGGTAGTGACTGTTCGTAATACGCTAAAAGGTTATATACCGGAGCGGTAGTACATGTAAGAGCTTACACGTAGAGGTAACGTCTTGTACAAACGGCGGGAGCATCAAATATACAAGAGCTGCCATATTTCTATACGACTGACGGTACGCACTTTATTGACCTTTCCCATTGAAAATGAATGCATCATAAAAGATTGAATACTTCTAACTTTGCAAAAGCTAGTCCGACTTTAAGTTTAGGTGCATTAGATTTGTGCCAACTGCAGCATTTGAAAACTACCATGTTTTCTCGTACAATGTCCCATGTGTGAACATACATGTACATGTATATGTACATGTATATGTACATGTATGTATAGATGTATATATGTATGTGTGTGCGTTTATGACTAAGTATGTGTGTGTGACAGTGTTTATGGCTATGTGTACATGTGTGTTTTATGTGCACGTATGTGTGCATGTGTTTTATTTGTATGTGTGTACGTATATGTATATGTGTGTATGTGTACATGTATGTGTATATATGAATTAGTGTTATCTATGGCAACACCTCACCATATTAAAAAGTCTCCCGTGATCCTCCACTTTACTATACCAACTGCCTCATTCCAGGCCAGGTATGTGTAAAAGTCCGTACTTCCCTTCAGTACCTTATCGCTCATGTGTGTGTGTGTGTGTGTGTGTGTGTGTGTGTGTGTGTGTGTGTGTGTGTGTGTGTGTGTGTGTGTGAGTGTGTGTGTGTGTGAGTGTGTGTGTGTGTGAGTGTGTGTGTGTGTGAGTGTGTATGTGTGTGTGAGTGTGTGTGTGTGTGTGTGAGTGTGTGTGTGTGAGTGTGTGTGTGTGTTGTGTGTGTGTGTGTGTGTGTGTGTGTGCTACCCCTTATACCTACTTCACAAGCCTGAAATTAATTGTAGTGTAATTGGGGGAAGGGGAAGGAGGCTAGGGACACATTTTCCTGTCTAGCCACCCAGCTTTGCCATATTGGGTCTCCAAAATCAAAATGCAGCTTTGTGTATGAAACATACAGTAGGTTTAACCTCACCTTGACTAGGTCTCTTGTAAGAGCAATTATGGCCCGGACTCTCATAGCTTAAAATTTTTTTACTGTAGGTGTATAATCCATGTTCATGTATCTTAACTGTAGTAAGCCATATTACAGTACCTTAATTATGATTATGAAAGTACAAATTTATTTACATATCTTGTGAAACCACAAGTTCATTTACCACACTGCTGTTTTTCCTCTCTTCTCCTCCACCTCTTTCTCCTTCCCTCCTCCCATCCTCCTCCTCCCTCCCCCTCCTCTCCTCCTCCCCTTTCTACTTATACCCATCCTCACACTTCTCCCTCTCCTGCCCCGAAGATGTGTGGTCTGTGAGCTCATCACTGTTGCCATGGCAGCTCTACGGGGGATGAGCCTGTCCTCTGCAGTACGGAGTTTATTAATTACCATCATTTGGAGGTATGTCTCCATTGGCGCTACATGTATGTGTCCATTGGTCCTACACATATCATGGGTGTACACAGGGGGGGGGGGGGGTCATTGGGTTCGAACAACCACCCGTCCTATCCCCAAAGCGAGATCGCCTTCATCATTGAGTCTAATCAGTTTTATTAAGAACAAAATATATTGTATGATGCGTGTATGTTATTGTAAGTTCACCTATTAACCAAATTCAACCCCCCCCCCCCCCCTCTTCCTGAAGGCTGCGTATCCTACATGTATTGGTCTTCACTCATTGGTCCTCACTCATAGTGTTTTAAACTCTCCTCTAATCCCTGACCCTGTCGAGTCATTTTAGTTACAGGAAGTAGGAAGAGGTGTGGTTTTAGTTAAGGGAGATGAAATGTCCACCCCCTCCCCCCATTGGGAGCACACACATCTCCTACATTTTACCTGTATCCATACACGGAGCATATGTTGGCACATTGTCACTGCAGTAAGAATGGTGGAGCCACCTATGTGCTCCTAGATAATAACAATGTGGAGAACATTGCTCAAGAGATGGTCAGGCTTTTGTTTGTGCTGTACCGTTCCCCTCTTCCCCATCAGTCCCTCCTCCCCATCACTGTGAATTGATGGGGAGGAGGCAGCAGTGATGAGAAGACATCCAGTCAGATTTTCTGGTAAGCTCTCTGAGCTCCTCCCCCCCCCCCCCCCTCTCTTCCCATCAGATTGGTCAGAAAAACTCCTGATGATTGAGTGAAGGTATACCCAGGTGGTCTGCCAGCAGCTCTGGTTCCAGGCTCAGTGGGCTACCTACATGACTGCCTGGTATGGACCAGGGACTGAACCCATCATACCGAACAATGTGATGTAGCTCATGGACTGTGCCAGTCACCCTTCCAACCTCCACCAGGAGAACCACTACTCAAATGTAAAGCTTTGTGTTTTCATCATATAATGCTTGCTACTGTATATGCAGACTGTAAAGTTGTTCAGTGACGTTGTGTATGGTGTTGACACAAGTTTGTATGTTTGTGTACCAAATGTATCAAATTTAGACAGTTGAAGAAGGGCTGGTAGTTGTATTAGCTGCTGTCTGAGTCTTTGTGGTTTCATAAGTACTGCCTCTTTAATTAGGAGTGGTGACATGTGGAAGAATTGTTATTGGTTGTGGGTTTTATGTAAACTTTTCAATTAAGAGGTCAGATAATTCGTTGTTTTTCTTGCTCCTAGCTCTGCATTGGCAGACTTATTAAGTAATATGTAAGGCACTCACTCTGCAATGGCTGCAAAGTACATGTAGGTTCTGCATTATGACATACCTCACTGAGGTCAGATCTTGCACCTCATTGTGTCGAATTGAAGGAAAGCCTCCTGATGGGCAATTCATGGCATGCTCCACAGTATAGATGGAGCCACATATGCAATGTGATGGTAATAACGGAGGTTGCCAGCCATAGCGTAAACAGATAGCATCTCTAAATACACTCTAGGTTCTCAGGGCCATACCCAGAGGGGGGTTCCGTAACCAAGGAAAGATTTTACTAGCAATTTTATAGGTTTCCTTGGTTACGAACCCCCTCTGGGTACGGCCATGGTTCTTTTCCTCAAATTGTTGGATCCCATGCTCAGGAGGCAACGAAGTTGCACAAGTGATGCATGGTATCCTCAAGAGGTATGAAGAGCTCACTACTGTGAGGTATAGTTAGAGCAAGGTATGTCCATTTACCAGATTGTAGTACATGTTTTTTTATTTTAAACACATACACCAGCATCTTTGCCATTGTGTATGTGAGTGATGAGTGCCAGCCTTCATGCCATCGATCACCATGGCATCCTGTTTTGTGTTACTGGCCATTGAACAGTGTTTAGTAAGAAACATGCAGGTACATGTATGTGAGCGTGTGTGGGTGGTATGTATAGTATGCAAGCACTTACATTGTTTTTCCAGCTGTGGGTTGTGTGTATGTTTGCATGTGTATGTGATAGATAGCTAAACCATCCATTTGAGCGCAGCCATTCCTATTCTCAACAAAAATCTTTATGTATGGTTGTAATTAGCCCTGGATCCAGGATTTGGCGGGGGGCACATTGATAATAAATATATGTGAAGCCAGTGGCAGATCCAGAATTAAATTAAAGGGGGATTGGAGGGACAGAGACACCAAAGGGAGATGTGCTTGGGTTGCAGACCTAATTCCCCCCGCTCCCCTCTGTCCGCCAGTGTCTGCATAGGAATTAAGTAGTCTGCCATACACATGATTGTGTATGAGAGGGCGGGGCAGCTTTGGGCTATTCCATTATTTAACCATACACACCTACAGATGACAATAATTGCAAACGTAACCCCCAGGACAATATATAAAACCACCTTTTGTTGTTAAGTTTTTTAATACCCCCAGACAAGCTTCTATTTGGTTACATCTCCCCTGGACAAGCTTATGTTATACCTGCTAACCCCTACCACTCCTACCCCCCCCCCCCCCACCCCCCAAGTACAAGCTTATGTTTTATCTGCTAGCACCCCGGGACAGGCATTTATACTACCCCCCTCAGGACATATTTGCAACCCTGGACAACGACATCGACATGTTTCTAAACACAACCCCCCACCATGGACACCATTGTTGTCATCTGTAGGAGTGTACAGTTAAATAATGGAATAATCCAATTGGTACCAGAGGGGTGGGATATGAATTTGGGGGGGGGGGGGGGGGGGGGGGGGGGGCGCATGCACATGGCTAGATCGCTGAAATCAACCTTAGCCTTAGTTTGGTAATGTAAAACTGATGGCCTTTCCTAACTCCCCAGTATTGCAACGTCCAATACCCCACCGGGTTCAAACCTACCATAACTTTCAGTAGGAGTAATCAAATCGCTTCAAATTCAGTTTGCAAATAGAGAGGTCCCTACATGCACATTTTCCCGCTTGATATAGCGGGACATAACTTGCCGTGATAGGTACAGAAACCTCTCTACCCACAAACCGAATTTTAAAAGTGATTTGATTATAGGAGAACCGAAAAGTATTTGGCGGGTTTGAACCTAGTGGGGTATCACACATTGCAATACCCCAAAATGTATTTCACCATACAGAAATGGTGTACTATGAAGTGTTGAGAATAAGAAGTCATTAGCCTTAACCGTTCGGAAGTTATAGTTATTCAAACGCAAGGGAATATTGAGGGGCAATTTTGTTGGAAACTGTCCCATATATATAAATGTGTGCATACATGTATGTGTTTTTTGTACATGTATATATGTGAAAATGTATGTATCAGTGTGTGTTTTATGTGTATGTGTACATGTATGTGTGCATGTTTTATGTATGTGTGTACATGTATGTATTTGTGTATGTTTTCACATGTATGTGTATTATGTACACATGTGTACTTGTATGTATGTGTGTGTTTTATGTATGTCTGTACATGCATATGTGTGTGCATGTGTATACAATTGATCGTTTGAAGTAACAATAGCACCATAAACAAACATGTACAAATAAAATTCTATGTTCTTGACCTTCATGTTTTCTCAGCCTTGTAGAGACTCACTGATGAAGAACCACGTGTGTAGCTATGTTAGTGATTCAGTGCCAGCGCTCTTGAACTATTTGACATGCTCCCGCCTGAAAGAGTGCTGCAAGATGTAAAATAGGTCACAGTCAAGTTGAACTTTAATTTAGGATTGGAGTTAGTGATACATTAGTGTGGGCCTATTGCTTTCTGGCCACTTAATTATATGTAATCTTTTGTTTTAAGTAATGAATTGCTTCCAAACGTGATAAACAGATCTTGTTAGGACTGATATTTGTTTTATGGGACACAAATATAAGGCATAGTCTCCCTGTCTGAAGTAATCTCTGTGGATGCTATCACAGCCTCACCCGTCCACCAAAGGGTATACTGTCAAAGAAACTAGAGGACCCACCAGTTCTCATTGTTGTTGAAAGCATCATCACCTGCTGACAAGGCTCGGCTCCTCTCTGTGTCAGCACCTCATGCTGCATCCTGGCTACTGGTCACACCTCCTAGTCTTGACCTGAACTTTGAACCCAATGAACTGTAATTCTCCATCCAATGGTGGCTAGGGATGGAGATGGCTAGAGGCTCCTCATGTTCTTTGTGCCCTGGCGCTACTACTTGTAAACAGGGTGGTGATGTTGTCACTGCATGGCCACAACCATCTGCATAACGTGTATGTTGAGTTCTGCCATCGTGCCCATCTTCCAGGAGTGAGAGTAGAGTCAGGCAGTACCATTATGTACACCAGACCTAAGCCATACCCAGCCAGCGGATGTACTTGTCCTCGATTGGGAGAGAGAATACATCCACTGGCTGGGCGGCTTAAGTCTGGTGTACTGCCAAGATGGACATGGTGGCAGAACGCAGATGGTTGTACAACAATGGTTGTACAATTTTACAACGGTAGGAGGGTGAGTGTTAACTATGTAATTGCCGGTGTTAACAGCAAAGACAGTGTACAAATGAGCTGCAAACTCTTGGCAGGTATATGAGCTCCTTGTTTTCTTTTCCCTAGCCTCCACCAAGAAGCGGCCACACACTCTGCAACGCTCTTTGACTTTCGTTATGTGGTGCTCCATCCAAAGCAACACCTATTATTCATATAAAACAAATGTCCTAGTTCTGAACATTGTATATATGCTCTCCCATGTGTGTTGTTGAGTGTTTATAATCATGGATCCTGTTCTGTGGGTTAGTTCGATCGTACACCAAGCTTGAAGTAGACCCACCGAAGTTACATCTGGCTGCGTGTAACTATTAATCAAATCAACTGCTCTTGCGCGTTGATACTTTTTTTTTTTTACTAGACTGGTAGGGTGTGTGCGGGAGCTATTTATTTGAACGGAATTACTTAGAACATGTGGCTCGGCAAACAGACATGTATAATGCAAGGTACGAACGTTACAACTTTTGGCTTACACAGTATCATCAGATCAGACAAGAGTGTAACCTACCAGGCCACCCATACCTACACACCATCACATGTACACAGACCATCACCTACACACTATGATGACATACCAGTACACCTCACACATGTGGATACTCAGCAGCAAAAATATGACCAAATGGCTGGATGTTATATTATTACATGTACAGGCATCTGTATTGCTACACACTCAACAGGTCAGTTTTTATAAAGTGGGAAGGAAAAGTTTACATAATCACCCACAACTACCTACAGTATATACATAGTTCTTATCTAAAAGACCAAGCCTCCTGTCTGCTTTCAGCAAGTCCATCAATACCAGCAACTATCCACATTCACACATACAGTTTTTACACCACCAAATACAAATGCCAAGCACACCACAAATCTACATGCATGCATCACATGAAGTCTGTAGAGCCTTGTAGCTACTTGAGGACCACACAAAGCCTGCAATGTCCCTTCTATTTGAGTTGTTGCTGAAGCTTTTTGTCATGCTGGCTGTATCACATTGACCATACAGCCATCTAGGGAGCATTTCATGTGGAGTAGGAAAAATAAAAAAAAGAACGGTTAGTGTTCTTAGCCTATCCTGTTGATCACTACCCCTTTATGTTGGGCAGATGATCTCTGATAGGGGTAGGCTAAGAACAAATGTAAGGCAGAATTATGGGTACATGTATGAAGGGAACTGCATATGTTATCTTGTTGTTACATGTAGTACATATGAGTTGGTGTATGAGGTGCATGCCATATTGTTGCCCCTTGGCAATAAGTGATATAACCTCAGAGTTGCCTTAGCAACGAATTATTAAAATTCCCCCTCTAAGGTTTTTATCAAAGAAACCCCATGTGTGGGACTGGTAGTGTTCACTGTTATGCTCACTGTTCTAGTGTGTGATGTGTAGTGTGTGTGTGTGTGTGTGTATGTGTGTGTGTATGTGTGTGTGTGTGTGTGTGTGTGTGTGTGAATTTAAACTCATGTTGGTCTAATGATCTGTAGGCTAGGTGGTTGGCCAGCTATACGCTAGGGTGCTGGTGTGCCTGTGGGGTAACCTGGTGTGTACATGTTGTTATTAAGGGATAACAGGTGACACAATCCATCACCGAGAAAAAACATCAGTGGGGGGGGGGGGGGGGGGGGGGAGGGACAAATGTTAAGTAGAAACTTTTAGGAGGACTTTATACCAAGCGAGCCAATTCTGTGCATGGGTTGTGCAACTTGTTATCCCTTCATTGCCAAGAGGGGGCAAAAATATGGGAGGTGTGGGGCACTCCCGCCCCATCAATGAAACTATGCTGGTGTGTAGTGTCATTGGGAATGTGCACATTGTTGCTAGTGTGTACTGGTATGTGGTTGGTGGAGAATATGAGTTGGGTGTGTATGCTGATGGGAGGTCATTTAGTTGTGTATGCTGGGAGTGTACACTCATGTTGGGGGTGAAAAATGTTATTTGATGTGTTGGGTGAGTAATATAGAATTCTGAGTGTGACTGTGTTTTGAGTCATGGGCACCCCCCCCCCCCCCTTTTGAGACTCAATGGCGCCCCACCCCCAACCCCTTGTAATAAATGCTTGTTAAATAATTTAACCCCTGTCCCAGTATTGATTTCTACTTACATGCGCCTCCCCCTTGCCCACCTCCCTACATAGGCGGCGCTGACACTACGGCAAGTACGGTGAACGCCGTAGCACTTTTTATGTTACACCCCTGCTCATATATTGAAGACCCTCTTTCCACCCCCCCCCCCCCACCCCCCCCAGTCCGCCGTATCACTTTTTTTATTGCTCTGCCGCCACTGCCCTATAATTGGTGCCCCTCCCCTCCCCTCTGCCCCCCCCCCCCCCCTTTCTAGAAAAGCTGGGGGCACCCATGGGAGTGCACACTTGTTAGTATCTGTGGGTTATACAGGGGCGGTTACAGGGTTTTCCAAAAGGGGGGGTTGAGACCCACGATACGAAAAGCGGGGGGGGGGTTCTGTCCGCTTCAGGCCTGATACAAAAAGCGGGGGGTGGGGGGGGGGGGGGGTGCTGTCCATTTAAGGCCTGATACGAAAAGCGGAGGGGGGGGGGGGGGGGGGGTGCTGTCCAGCGCTTCAGGCCCGATACAAACAGCGGGGAAGGAAGAGGGGCTGTTTTTACAGAAGAGGGGGCGTTACCATATATGAAAGGGGGGGTTGCAACCCCCAAAAACCCCCCCCTGGATCCGCCTAGAGCTGTTATGTGTGTGATGGTGAGTATAATACTGTGCAGGACAACATTAAAACTCACCTGTATGCTTGATCACATGGTGACCATGTTGCCTGAAGTCATACTAGCTGATGTTTCCCAGGAGATAAAGCCAGTATGCTAAAACCCAAGCACCATACAATGGTAGATGTAAAGAGCACAGCATACATGTATATACAAATTTATGCACCCCAAGAAGCCACAAGACACATAAGCAAAAAAGGATACTCAAGCATTTAATTATTTGAGACTCACCGTTCCTTTCATATACATGTAGCACGGACCACCCCTATTAGGCCCATACGAATATGCGCTCCTAACTTTTAATACGACTATTTTCAGACAGTACAATACGAACAGGTTGATATCAAAGGATGAGGTCATGATTGTGGCCGTTCCTGAATTATGGGGGAGCAAATTGATTGGCTGGAAGGAGTACAGTATGCGATCGCAGTCCCCGGCCCCCATAGGTGTCAGCGCGTTAAGTTACAACTAGCGAACGTGGCGTGTACTATATCCGCCACTTCTGTAACAGTAACAATGTGCCATTCTGCACTTAGTAACAATCCGCAATTGTACATAACCCACCTTTACAAAATGTGGTTGGCCATCTATGTGCTAATTGATGCGCATCCACCCCTCGTCGGATGGGGTGGGGCTGGCCTGGATACATGCACGAGTTTATTAACGAAATGCTGCTTATTGTAGTTATTGAAGCTAACGGGAGTGTTGAATATTATAATTACCTGCGATAGTAATTAAATTTTTGTCTTGATTTTTGTATAACGTTGCATACTTACAACGCAATGAAAAATAAAATTTGAATTCAGCCCAATTTTTAGTATTTTCTGAGTTTATTTAGAATTCAATTTGAAATAAAAATGCAAGATGACCGCCGATGTATGGGCCATTTCTCCATTAGTCTCGTACCCAGACCGTCTATGACGTAAGCGATTATCGCTGTAAACAGTATAATCACTAGTGATTATACTGTTTACAGCGATAATCGCTTACGTCATAGTGATTATACTGTTTACAGCGATAATCGCTTACGTCATAGACGGTCTGGGTACGAGACTATTTCTCCATATGAAGAACTTTTTGCTGGGGATGGCCACAAGCACACACGCCAGCCAACCCACGAAGCCTGCCGTCACGGCAACCTTGAGGGGCAGCCTGTGGTAGGTGTGGTAGTACCGTACTGACAAGACCTAATGGCGGAGAGAACTATTTGGCGGAGCCAAAACTATTTATTTTAACTAACTGGCGATTTGTAATTGGCGGAAGTCTCAGAATCTTTAAATTTATGGCGATTTATAATTGGCGGAAATGAAATGATGAATGTTAGCGTATATGATCTCTGGCGTAGCTGTTGATCATACTTCTATTTAGAGTGAATAGGCCGAAGAGCACCTGCTGCCTCCGCAAAAGCGGCAGCCAGGCTGCATCCTCCTCCTCATCCTCTGAAGCATCCCCATTGGAGTGAAGTTTGTCGTTCACCTCAGCATCAGAACGATCTGAATCGGATTCTGATTCAGATGCACCGTCATTGAATCGACTGGGTGCACGGCTCAGCCATCGGGTCAGCCTTCCATGAATTGAACAGTATCAGTTGTATAGAGGGGAGAAAGGAATTATTTCGCACGGCCGACCCGCTACCGGGTATATAGTAGTACCGGTATGAACACTGCAGGCGCCGTATGTCTGTGCATTGTACATTTACATGTACGGTAATCATTTAGCAGGGCAAGATTAAGAGCCATAGGTCTTCGGATAGTTATAAAATTATGTGCGTAATGTCCCTCCCCCCGCCCCCTTCCGCGATGCCGTGGATCCGCTGATAACATGTTGGCGGAAAAAGATTAATATTAAGTTCATGGCGGCACAGTTGGCGGAGCCTTCCGCCAAATAGTCGCCGCCAAAACGTCTTGTCAGTACGGTACCTCATGCCCTCTTTGCACAGGGCGGGACAGGTCCGCGGCCCTCTGGACATGGTGGGCGTTTATTAGAATATCGATCTCTTGGAAAGCTCGGCGGGCAACAGCCCGGGAAAGGGTCTGAAGAGCAAGGGGAGAGAGCTGTTCTGTGTGCGCTCCGTCTTGACCCTAAGCTGCGCGGTACAAAGACTAGAGTCCTGCGTATGCCTTCCCAATTGTCGTCTTTGCGAGCAGTTCGACACAGACACCGAACAGACTTTGCAGTGATTAATTACACGATGACGACATTTATAACGACACAATAATTGCATAAACATTCAAAACAAGTCAGAACCAAAATGTTCGATCTATGCGCCAGACCCTCTTTCCACGTAGCGGTGATGTAATCCACCCGCAGCTGTGGGATTGAGGGTCTGGGTACGAGACTAAGACGGAGTCGGGTAGTCAGGACAGTACTGCCATAAGGGGGCGTGTCCAAAGTTAACTTTGTGGGGGAGGGGGTTCAGGCTCGTGTACTGACCAAAAAAAATGGCGACGGCTTTTAATATTACGTACGAACTAACTGCTTTTTACCTGCAAATATTTACGGTATGCGTATGAATACAGAAAGAACAAACCGATTTAAATTTTACCTGCATTGACATTTACGGTATGCGTATGAATACAGAATGAACTAACCGATTCTAATTTTACCTGCATTGACATTTACGGTATGCGTATGAATACAGAATGACTAACTGATTTTAATTTTACCTGCGTATATATATATATTTACGGTAAGCGTATGAATACAAAATGAGCAAACCGATTAAAATTTTACCTGCGCCATGCATAATATATACATTTACGGTATGTTTCTTCTAGTGTCATGCATCATTTTGTATTTGCTGTACACATTTACAAGTGTATTTCACTCATTACTATTGTCACTAGTTTTTTTTTCGAGTGACAACTAAGTTTATCTAGTGACATGCACTTTTTTTATTTGCTGTGTATATAGTTCAGCACCAATATAAAGCAATTAACGCTCACACTGTATGCATCATGTGCTTTAATTATTAAGTGATTGATTTTAAAATTATCGATGCGACAAAATGGATGTTTGCAGAGAATTGCAGCAGCTTTTATTGGAAGCCGAAAATACTGTTGAACGAATTGCAAGTGGTGAATCACCAGAGGGGGTACCATTGTCAATCGATTGTCTGCTGCTAGAGGCAGAAAGATTACTTCGGGATGTATCATTTGTCGCGGATCTTTTCCCTCCTAATGATGCCGAGGTTTTGTTACATGATCTCGCCGCCATCTTTATTTTACTTGAAGATGAAAAACGATTAGAACAGCGTTCGAGATCATTACGAGGTAGACCCACTATTGAGATTCCCGAAGAACAACTTCGCTTGCTTCTTTCGTTTGACTTCAAAGGTTAAAGACATAGCAGACATGTTGCAGGTTTCTACAACTACCATCAGGAGAAGAATTCGTCAATATGGCATTGAAGAAGAAGCTGGCTTTACTGACATTAGTGATGTGCAGTTGAATCACATTGCCCATCATTTTGTCATCCATCATCCTAACTGTGGTGAAAGAAGCTTTCATGGTTACTTGCGGCTAATGGGATTACGTGTCCTACGTTGTCGTGTTAGAAATAGTCTACAAGCAGTTGATCCAAGGGGAGTTAGGAATCGTTTCAGGAGAGCACTTCATCGAAGTGTGTATTCAGTCCCTATGCCAAACAGCTTGTGGCATATTCATGGGCACCATAAACTTATCAGGTGGTGTATAGTTATTCATTGTGGCATTGATGGGTTCTCTAGGCTACCTGTGTATCTGAAAACATCTACAAATAACACTTCAAGCACGGTATTGAATCACTTCCTTGGTGCAGTTGCTTCCTTTGGCCTTCCATCACGTGTGAGGTGTGATAAAGGAGGTGAAAATGTTCGGGTGTCTGAATACATGTTAAGTCATCCAAGTCGTGGACCTGGGCGTGGAAGCTGTATCACTGGAAGGAGTGTACATAATCAACAAATAGAGCGATTATGGTTGGATGTGTTTGCTGCAGCTGGCTGCATATCTTTCTTTCATAATCTGTTTCATGCTTTAGAAGATGCCAGTTTGCTGGATCCTGCTAATGAAAAGGACATCTATAGCCTACACTATGTATACACCTGTCGTATTCAGCATCAATTGGATATTTTTCGTGAAAGCTATAGCCATCACAAGCTTCGTAGTGAAAGCAATATGACTCCATATCAACTCTGGATTATGGGAATGGCAATGCTTAATGCTGATATGAATGCTGTAAATGGTGCACTGGAAAATGAAATTGATGATCAGTATGGAATCGATTGGTCAGGTCCTTGTGTGGCTGAAGTTCATGACAATGTTGATTTGCCGGATACTGCTTGTCCACTCTCTGATCAGCAAATGATTGATTTGAAGGGAGCTGTTGATCCAATGCAAGATCGTAGTGATCATGGAGTTTCATTTTACACTACAACAAGAGCATTTGTTTATGCTTGTCAATGAAATCAACTGTATTGTGTTTCATTTAGTATATTCATGTAGTTTTTTTTCATGAATAAAATGTCCTTGATGTTAACACCATTAATTCATTGTAAGGCAGGCTTTTTTCCACGAAGAGTATAACTAAGACCAGCTAATTTCGTTCTCTGATTACTTGTACCTGTTTTTTTGCATTATTGATCAGATGATAGCATGCATGAAAATCCTTAGTACTTTTTTGAGCAACTAGACTCAACAGCATAACGTTAGGTTATTATTACAGAATTATGGACATCGTTCTTGAAACGATTTCCACCAGAGAAAATCAGGTGCTGCTCATTCAGGCTCTACTGGTATTATATCTCTCCCATGACAGAGCATTCTTGGAACTAACACCAGCAGCTTCCAATTAGGCATACAGCTTTGTTCTTGATATGGCCACAAGCACCGATGCACTGCATGGGGAATGTGCTTTGCATGTACTTATTTAATTTTGTGTCTGCCAGATGTTAGCTGTTCTTGGCCAATATTTTTTTAGTGGACATGGATAAGAGGACCATCCCGCCAGGATGGTGTTGGAGAAATGTGGGTTGGGTGCATGGATGTGTAAGTTTGTGTGTGCCATGTGACATGGATATGTTGCTGAGGGGGTACTGTACATCTACAGGTATGATGCTATGCAAGCTATCCCCTTATGGCTTGAAACCTGTTAGTTTGGAAAAATCCGGTTGTAAGAGGTTATTAAAGTTTTAAAAAACCGGTCGGTTAAAGTGATTGTTTAAAAAATAACCGAGTTTGTTCGTTTTAAAACAACCGGTTATTGCCGAATTATCCATAAAAATTAAACCAGCACAACCTCGGGCTTTGCCACATGGCAAGAAAGATGGTCCGCGGCGTACCCTTCCCAATGTCGCCGATCCCCTTGTTGCTAGTGTCCACTGTCCAGCCCTTCTGGAAAATTTTTCAAGTTTTCAATTTTCCGTCAACTCCAAAGGTTTCTAGCAAATGGTCCTTACGCATCCAAAATTGGGCTATCCATCATAAAGTTATAGGGTACTGAATTTATAATTAGCCATAGCTAGTCCAGTAAAATTTGATAGTATCATGCTGAAATAGAACCGGTTGAGGCGGTTATTAAATTCTCGCGATCGGTTAACCCAGAGATAATCTATATATTATCTCTGGTTAACCGTAACCGGAGCACCGGCACAACCGGTTTCAAGCCTTATATCCCCAACATCAGTCAATCCTGTCTTGTTTTTTGTTTCTCCCTTCCCTTCATCTCTTCACTGTCTCATCTCCCTTCCTCAGTCTCCCCCTATCTCCATTCTCTTCTCCTGGCCCTTCACTCTTTTCTCCTATCTTCATTCCCTCCTCTCCCCTTATTATCTCCTTCCCCTCGTCCCCACCTTCTTTTCCTTATCCCCCTCACCTATTCTTTTAACCTTCTCTTCTTCCTACTGCTCCTTCACTCCATCTTCATCTACCTGCCCCAACACAGCTGGATACAAAGTTCTCCTGATACAATTTGACCATGATTTCGACATGTTATGGTATGTGCTAGGTAGTCGTTTTGTGGGCCACCTATGAAAATTGATGGAAATATCTTTAATGTGAATGGCTAATAGCACACCACACATACTCACATAAGGGGGAGACATTATATTTAGTGGTTTTTAATGTCTATTGTCCTGAGCAGAGATAATATAAATTATCTCTGCTCTTGCCCTCCACCATTAAAGACCAAATTGACAATAAACACGTATACAGAAACCGCTGAAGCACATAAAACCACAGTTTACACATAATATTGACCTTGCGTTAGCTAGCATTGTAGGTTATCATTAATGCTGTCTAAATGCTCTCTCATGCTAGCTGTTACTAGGCTATTGAACCCCCCAGTCGTGAGTTTGACTCTAATTGATAGTTTCCCTATAAGGGGGCAGGCAGCAGCTGGCCAGTCAGGTGTGCCAAAGGGGTGCTGACCCCCGACCACTGAGCCTGACTGGGACCAAGGTTTAACGCTGGTTACCATTGGGTCAGCCAGTTTGCCACACCATGACGCTGGTCAAGGTTAAGTGGTTAGGTCAGGATGTAGAAGCCCGAAGGGTGCCGCCCAAATGTGTACCCCCAAAATGAATTTATTTTTATTAAGAGCTGATTGGTTCCAGGTAGCAGTACCAATGGGGATACAAGTTGTGTGTGTATGTGTGATAGGGTCATTGTGCTGATGCTACAGTTGCAGTGTCAGTGGATGCCAGGTGTAGATGGTGTAGGCAGTGCTGCTCCATCTTCCTAGCTGCTGGATGGTGGATGATGAGGCCTGCTCGTGCTGCTGCTGTAGCCGCCCCAATCTGGAGACTGTGTGTATTGTAGTTGGAGGTGTCGTACCCACATCTCAACAGTAGATCTCGCAAGATAGCTCTCATTGCTCGAGATATGAGTGGACGTCCAGTTTGAAAATGAAATAGAGATGACCCTGGTGCTGCCTAGCAGTCTTCAAAGTAGGCTTGCAGTGCGACAACTGGGCATGATGCACAGTGGGTGTGGCCCATGGCAATGGTAGTGCCTCTCCTAACTTGACCTGCCTTTGACTTTTTGATAAAGAAGTGCAAGCCATCCTTGACCCTTGTGATATCGCTCTTTGTTGGGTGGAGTGTGGGGTCAAATCTGTCTCTGTTGGTCAGAGTGTACTCACTAACCCTTAGGAATCCAAAGAAACCAAAGGTCAGGGCTGCATTCAGCATCAATTTGTCATGTCTGCGCAATGGGTCATCCTCCAGTAGCCGCAAAAGTTGCTCCAGCATCCCAATGGTGAGAGGCAGTCTCTTGGGCCTGAGGTGTGCTGGACTTTGAGAATGTTGCATGCCTCGGATGGCTAGGTTCAGCGTTAGGTTGTTATGCACTGGACTGCTGAACCCATGGATAAGGTGTAGGTGACTGACGGCTGCCAGGTACACCTATCATGGTCAAACTGTATCAGGAGAACTAAAAAAGTCAGCTGTGTTGGGGCAGGTAGATGAAGATGGAGGGAAGGTGCTGTAGGAAGAAGAGAAGGTTAAGAGAATAGGGGAGGGGGAAAAAGAAAAGAAGGTCGGGACGAGGGGAAGGAGATAATAAGAGGAGAGGAGGAAATGGAGATAGGAGAGAAGAGTGAAGAGAGAAGAGGATGGAGATAGGAGAGAGGGGGAGACTGAGGAGGGGAGAAGAGAAGGTGAAGAGATGAAGGGTAGGGAGACACAAATAACAAGACAGGATGGACTGATGGAGGGGACAGCTTGCATAGCATCATACCTGTCGATGTACAGCATCCCTCGCAACATATCAGTGTCACATGGCAAACACAAACTTACGCATCCATGCACTCAACCCACATTACTCCAACACCATCCTGGCGGGATCCATGTCCACTGAAAAAAAAGGGCCAAAAACAGCTAACATCTGGCAGATGCAAAATTAAATAAGTAGATGCAAAGCACATTGCATGTGGCCATGTCAAGAACAAAGCTGCATGCCTCATTGGAAGCTGTTGGTGTTAGTTCCAAGAATGCTCTGTCATGGGAGAGACATAATACCAGTAGAGCCTGAATGAGCAGCCCCTGATTTTCTCTGGTGGAAATCGTTTAAAGAACGATGTCCATAATTCTGTAATACATTATCGTAGAATAACCGCTGATGAGTCTAGTTGCTCAAAAAAGTACTAAGGTTTTTCATGCATCCTATGATTTACATCATCTGATCAATTATGCAAAAAAACAGGTACAAGTAATAAGAGAATGAAATTAGCTGGTCTGATTAACTCTTCGTGCAAAAAAGCCTGCCCTTACAATGTGTTAATATCAAGGACATTTTATTCATGAAAAAAACTACATGAATGTACTAAAACACAATACACTCAGCAGTGGTCACCACTTGAACTCAAGGCATGGTGGCCCTCAGATGTGGTCGCCACTTGTACTCAAGGTATGGTGGCACTCAAGCAGTGGTCACCACATGTACGCAACATGGCGGCACTCAGATGTGACCACCACTGGTACACAAGGCATGGTGATCCTCAGCAGTGGTCACCACTTGTACTCAAGGCATGGTGGCCCTCACAAGTGGTCACCACTTGTACACAAGGCATGGTGGCAGTCGGCTGTGGTCACCACTTGTACCCAAGACATGGTGGCACTCAGCTGTGGCCACAACTTGTACTCAAGGCATGGTGGCACTCACAAGTGGTCACCACTTGTATACGAGGCATGGTGGCACTCAGATGTGGTCACCACTTGTACACAAGGCATGGTTGCACTCAACTGTGGCCACCACTTGTACACAAGGCATGGTGGCACTCAGCTGTGGCCACCACTTGTACGCAAGGCATGGTGACCCTCAGCACTTGTACACAAAGCATGGTGGCACTCAGCTGTGGTCAACATTTGTACATAAGGCATCTTGGCACTCAGATGTGGTCACCACTTGTACACAAGGCATGGTGGCCCTCAGATGTGGCCACCACTTGTACACAAGGCATGGTGATCTTCAGATGTGGCCACCACTTGTATTCAAGGCATGATGGCCCTCAGCTGTGTCACCACGTGTACTCAAGGCATGTTGACCCTCAGATGTGGTCACAACTTGTACTCAAGGCATGGTGGCACCACATGAATGCCTCCTTGCCTTGAGTACAAGTGGTGACCACATCTGAGGGCCACCATGCCTTGGGTACAAGTGGTGACCACTGCTGAGTGCCACCATGCCTTGAGTACAAGTGGTGACCACAGCTGAGGGCCATCTTGCCATGGCTACAAGTGGTGGCCACATCTAAGTGCCACCATGCCTTGACTTCAAATGGTGACCACATCTGAGTGCCACCATGCCTCTACTACCATCAGGAGAAGAATTTGTAAATATGGCATTGAAGAAGAAGCTGGCTTTACTGACATTAGTGATGTGCAGTTGAATCACGTTGAATCACATTGCCTATCATTTTGTCATCCATGGTTACTTGCGGCTAATGGGATTACGTGTCCTACATTGTCTTATTAGAAATAGTCTTCAAGCAGTTGATGCAAGGGGAGTTAGGAGTCGTTTCAGGAGTGCACTTCATCAAAGAGTGTATTCAGTACCTATGCCAAACAGCTTGTGGCATATTGATGGGCATCATAAACTTATCAGGTGGCGCATAGTTATTCATGCTGGCATTGATGGGTTCTCTAGGCTGCCTGTGTATTTGAAAGCATCTACAAATAGCACTTCAGGCACGGTATTGAATCACTTCCTTGGTGCAGTTGCTTCCTTTGCATTACGTCACATAGACTATTATCATTTTATCATTTTTAAGAGTCAATGCAAACAAGCTATACATGGATACAATCCTTATACACGTTCATCATTGTTATTAAAGAATGTTTCAATTACTAGGCTACACAAAAAAAAGTATTACTCGCATAGTGTAACACTTAGAATTTAATTCTGTACATCATCCTAACAATAAATAAAAACAATACCCTTTTACTTCGTCGCACTTCATGATGCAAAAGACACGAATAAAAAAATCATGCTTCGATTCTGAGATATTGCACCTATATAGCTTCATAACATCAATCATGCACTTATACTCTTGCCCTCCACCATTACAGACCAAATTGACAATAAACATGTATACAGAAGCCGCTGAAGAACATAAAACCACAGTTTACACATAATATCGACCTTGCGATAGCTAGCATTGTAGGTTATCATTAATGCTGTCTAAATGCTCTCTCATGCTAGCTGTTACTAGGCTATTGAACCCCCCAGTCGTGAGTTAGACTCTAATTGATAGTTTGCCCATAAGGGGGCAGGCAGCAGCTGGCCAGTCAGGTGTGCCAAAGGGGTGCTGACCCTGAGCCTGACTGGTACCAAGGGGTAACGCTGGTTACCATTGGATCAGCCAGTTTGCCACACCATGACGCTGGTCAAGGTTAAGTGGTTAGGTCAGGGTGTAGAAGCCCAAAGGGTGCCGCCCAAATGTGTACCCCCAAAATGAATTAATTTTTATTAAGAGCTGATTGCATTGGTTCCAGGTAGCAGTACAAATGGGGATACACATTGTGTGTGTATATGTGATAGGGTCATTGTGCTGATGCTACAGTTGCAGTGTCAGTGGATGCCAGGTGTAGATGGTGTAGGCAGTGCTGCTCCATCTTCCTAGCTGCTGGATGGTGGATGATGGGAGGCCTGCTCGTGCTGCTGCTGTAGCCGCCCCAATCTGGAGACTGTGTGTATTGTAGTTGGAGGTGTCGTACCCACATCTCAACAGTAGGTCTCGCAAGATAGCTCTCATTGCTCGAGACGTGAGTGGACGTCCAGTTTTAAAATGAAATAGAGATGACCCTGGTGGTGCCTTGCAGTCTTCAAAGTAGGCTTGCAGTGCAACAACTGGGCATGATGCACGGTGGGTGTGGCCCATGGCGATGGTAGTGCCTCTCCTAACTTGATCTGTCTTTGACTTTTTGTAAAGAAGTGCAAGCCATCCTTGACCCTGGTGATATCGTTCTTTGTTGGGTGGAGTGTGGGGTCAAATCTGTCTCTGTTGGTCAGAGTGTACTCACTAACCCTTAGGAATCCAAAGAAGCCAAAGGTCAGGGCTGCTTTCAGCATCAATTTGTCATGTCTGCGCAATGGGTCAGCCTCCAGTAGCCGCAATAGTTGCTCCAGCATCCCAATGGTGAGAGGCAGTCTCTTGGGCCTGAGGTGTGCTGGACCTTGAGAACACTGTATGCCTTGGATGGCTAGGTTCAGCGTTGGGTTGTTATGCACTGGACTGCTGAACCCATGGATAAGGTGTAGGTGACTGACAGCTGCTAGGTACACCTTAATGGTTTTGGCCTGGAGTGTTTGGCTTAGATAGGCAGCAAACAGGTTGATTGTATGCTTGATTCCTGGTAAGGGGTTGATGCTGAGTGTGTGACAAAAGGTGTAATATTTCCGGATCCCTGCCCTGTAGGTGGTGGATGTTGAGGGGGCCACAGCTCTGTGCATGAGGTGGCTCAGGTGGCCTTCTAGAGCTCTCCCAGCTTGTGAGACATTGGTGTTGGCAGCTGGTTGGTCTGGGGAGCAAGGGAAAAGAAACGTGAGATCTGGTTGCGTGATAGTGCATCCACAATGCAGTTCAGTCGGCCTGGGAGGTGTACCAGGCAGACCGTGAAACTGTGCTGTGCCGCAATGAAGAACAAAGTTCTCAGGAACTGCATTACTCCGGGGTGCTTGGAAGATTGGTTGGTCCATGCCTGGACTATGGGCAGATTATCACAGCGGAATCTGATGCATTGTCCTTCCAGAAGGTGACCCCAAGTGAGAGCTGCTGTCACTATGGTAAAGAACTCCTGCCACTGTATGACCTGGAGCATGGTTGCCATTGCCTCCTGGCAGATAGATTGTTCTAGTGGACCAACTAGTAGGAAGTCATCCAGGTCGTGGCGTAAGGATGCTCCGTAGTTGTTCTCCAGGATCCAGTGAATAGCAGTGGCAAAGTTGTTGAAGATACAGGGAGCCGAGCGGAGTCCAAAGGGGAGGCAGGTGTCAATGTAGTACTGCCCTCGCCAGTACATGCCAAGGAGTTCCCATTCTGAGGCCAGGATTGGGACCATCCTGAATGCAGATTTCAGGTCCACCTTGGCCACTATGGCTCCTTTGTCAAATCTGCTAAGCAGAGCAACTGCAGCGTCGATAATGGAGTAGTGGATGGCAAAATCTTCCTTCGAGATGAAGTCGTTAATGCTAATGCCCATGGCTCCGAGCCCAGATGTGCGGAGGTGCTTGAGGGGGCGTTATCAAAATTGACGTAGACGATGTTGCCTGCAATGTGATAGTGCATATCCATTTGGATACCATTGGCCGAGGGTGAATCGGTGGTTACAGTAACCGTCACATCCATAGCTATCTTGAACTGTGCAATAAAGTCAGACCCTCCAAGAAACTTCACCTCAAAACTTCCCTCCACTTGTTGACCTAATAGCTGTTCAGAAAAATGTTATAGAAACGCCACTATTCCATATGCATGCTTACCGTCCCATTGGTCTGACTACAACTGCATGCTGGGTACAGGAGAACCAAGGTTATTGATCCATTTTCTGTTAACAACATTCTGATCTGTGATGCTGGCCTGCGTGATGCAGTTTTTTGTATAGGTAATGTTGACAGCTATTTAGATAGAAACAAAAGTTAGCACCAACGGGATCAATCAGCAATGCAAGCATACGCCGTACTGTAGGTAGCCATTTTTTATATAACTCTACAGCCTTTTGACAAGAGCTAGGACTGGTAATCTGGGACGTCTCACAGGCCATCTGAGGAGGTGGGGCAAAGGGAGGGGGAAAGGGTAGGAGGAGGAGGTGGGACAAGGGGAGGGAAGGAGGTGAGGCAAGGGGAGGAGGTGGGTAAGAGGGGGATGGTTTGGGGAAGGATGGAGATGGGTCATGGAGGGGAGGACAGAGCAGGAGAGGGAGGTGCAATAAAGGGACAAACAAAAACCTTACATGTCATACTAGGTGTGTCATACATATAGCATGCTTTTCAAGGCCAAAAAATATGGGTGACTGGAGAGGAGGCATGCCTAATGAAATGTTCAGTAGATGACCAACATGTACATGTACAGTGCATACATATACATGGGGCATGAATGAACAAGTCTCTGTATACACATGTAAGTGGCAGTGGTTGTGGCAGTAACTAGTGTACTGGTGTGATGGCAAAGTTATGCATCAGAGGTACAATCAGACAGTGAACATACAACACATACAGTAATGCAAAAGTAATGATGATACATGTGGTGACTGTGATGGTGAAGGTGATGGTGGTCTGAGGTTATCATCTAAGGATTGGCTGGAGAATGTGTTCAACAGATGCATGTGATGGGCGCATACAATCTCTTCCACAGCTTGCTTCACGTCACTGACAACGGACTGCAAAAACCTGATGGTGTGCCACCAAGTGAAAAGATCAGTCATATCATAGATGAACGAGAGCACACGCATTAACTGCAACATCCACCGGTAAATGTACACGTATGTCTTAATACAAATAATTACACATCACCTGCACATGTACATGGCATAGAGGGGAGGGTAGAGGAAGGAGAACACACCGTGGTATAGAGGGAGGAGAACACACCGTGGTATAGAGGGAGGAGGACACACAGTGGTATAGAGGGAGGAGGACACACAGTGGTTTAGAGGGAGGAGGACACACAGTGGTATAGAGGGAGGAGGACACACAGTGGTATAGAGGGAGGAGGACACACAGTGGTATAGAGGGAGGAGGACACACAGTGGTATAGAGGGAGGAGGACACACAGTGGTATAGAGGGAGGAGGACACACAGTGGTATAGAGGGAGGAGGACACACAGTGGTATAGAGGGAGGAGGACACACAGTGGTATAGAGGGAGGAGGACACACAGTGGTATAGAGGGAGGAGGACACACAGTGGTATAGAGGGAGGAGGACACACAGTGGTATAGAGGAAGATCTTCGTTGCCTTCAATATACTACTTGGGCGTAGCCTGACCTTGAAGGTCAGGTATCAAGCCTATATATCCATTCTGATAGTGAGTGTGGGCAGGTATAGGCTTGATTAGATACCCGGAAGGTCGGGTATCAAGCCTATATGTGTACCTGGATTTGTGTTCATCTGATAGTGAGTGCGAGCTCGATTACGTACCCGACCTTCCGCCAAAAGGCGAAGGTCAGACTACGCCCAACTAGTATATTGGAGGCAACGAAAGACCTCTGGATCATTTCGGTGCAGCATGAGAACTTATATAGAGCTTCGAACTGTTTGTTAACAGCGTGCACTCGTTTTAATGCGGCAAATCACACATGCAGGTGCTGTAGACAGAGTTATGCACTACAAAATTTACAATCTGGAAGCTCATTTTAAACAAGCCATCACTTCTCATGCTTAACAACACCTCATGCACTGGTAGTCCAAAGCGGTTGTCAATCACAATTAAGATTTATTGTCAGCAGCTGGAAGCAATATTATATATTATAACGTTTTATCACATAAGTAACATTGAAATCGCTGCATATACATCTACTCCGACAGTTCTGAATTGAAGGACATTTAATACTATTATGAATTTTCTTCTGGAGGTCCATGAGCTTTAGTTTCTGCCCCAGCAATGACTGTTTTCAACTTAGCAACTCTGCTGATCGTTTGCATCACAATTGCGATTTGTTTGTGTTGTCTATCTGCCTCCCCTTCCTTTGTACAGCTGATAGCCCAAGTTAGTACCTGAGTATCCAAACGTAGTATGTCCACTACGCGAGGGTGGATCGGTGGTTACAGTAACCGTCCCTTCCATAGCTATCTTGAACTGTACAATAAAGCAGACAATACACCTCAAAACTTCCCTCTACTTGTTGACCTAATACACTGTAGCTGTTCAGAATAATGTTATAGAAACGCCACTATTCCATATGCATGCATGCATTGCTTACCGTCCCATTGGTCTGACCACCACTGCATGTTGGGTACAGGAGAACCAAGGTTATTGATCAATTTTCTGTTAACAACATTCTGATCTGTGATGCTGGCCTGTGTGATGCAGTTATTAGTATAGGTAATGTTGACAGCTATTTAGATAGAAACAAAAGGTAGCACCAACGTGATCAATCAGCAATGCAAGCATACGCCGTACTGTAGGTAGCCATTAAAAAATAACAAGTAAATAAAAACATTCTCTGCGAGAAAGTTGGTGGGATATAGGATTTGATTATGACATTGGTGGTGTAAAAAGCAAGGAAACAAGGTCTTATCAGAAGGGAAAATGTCATAGTCCTATATTTAGCACATTTCTAGGGCATGTGTTGTTTGTGTGCTAAATATAGGACTATGACATTTTCCCTTCTGATAAGACCTTGTTTCCTTGCTTTTTTACACCACCAATGTCATAATCAAATCCTATATCCCACCAACTTTCTCGTAGAGAATGTTTTTATTTACTTGTTTTCTTAATTTTTTTTCATACCCAAGTAACCCAATGACTGTTGTATGGCTGCTTCTCCCTTTTCATTTCTTTATACACATGCCGTTTATCTTTAGATACCGTAATTAAATTATACAAAACATAGGAGGCTGATAGTCGATTGTTTATCAAAGTATTATATTATATAAAAGCGAGTCCTCCAGCTGATTCTGAAGCTATTGGTGAAATTTTCATCGCTTAGAAATGTTCCTGTCCTGAGTTATGCGTTGCCAAGAAGGAGAAGACGACCCGGCCCTTGTTCCGAGACTGGGTACGAGGACGGGCAGTACACTCGTGTTCTCAACAACCACGCGGTTCAGCGACATGAAACAAAAACGAAACTACTCATTTTTGACTTCTAGATCGATTGCTAAAACAAGCTACACGATCCGATCGTCGGTAGAGTTGTTACAGACGGGTCGCGTTTTTTTAATGACATTCATAGTCGTGGTCAAATCCTATATGGAAGTTTCTAACGAAACTTCCGATAATCTGAATAACTCTGCAGCCTTTTGACAAGAGCATTGATGGCAGTCGGTTGTGATGGCTCTGTACATTTCGGATGACTCTTATTTAAGCAATTAAAGCATGAATAAAATCGCAATTGATTTAATCACGACGTAGCAAAATTCACTGGAACTAGGTCAACGTGGAGACCTCAGAAGTCATGCAAAACATAAGTACGGAGCTGAAACAGTGCCAAAATTATATCTTCGATAGCCATATCCACAACGCCACTGGCCGGGGCGTAATCACAATTATGCGCACAAGATGGGTTATATAGCCATTAGGCATTTACTCCATTCATTAGGTACGTATGTATGATATACTTATAGCTAGGCCTCACACCTCTGCTTACATCAACCTACCGTTCGTATTCTGTATTACACCCATACCTGGTGTGGGCTCCTGAGAGCCCCAAAGGCTTAGGCGTGGATCCGCCGCTGGATACTTTCGCATTAGGTAGTCTCGTACACACTTGAAGATGCCGCATATACTATATAGTATATTCCATAGTGCTTTGGTCAAGCAGTAAACACGTCAGCACATGCAGCTATCGATGATACGCTATGCAACTAAGTGTCTCATTTGTGAAAGAAGGTACTTTGATGTGATCCTATGTTCGTTCTGAAGACAAGGAAAGGAGTAAAATAACAAATGAGTAGGAATACTCATCAACCACAATGAAACCCTGATCATTAAGGACGTGGGCTTAATATTTAGAACATTATATTTCACCACCCAGTACTTAAACGACAGCTGCCAACACACATTGTATCTCTGTTGGATAAAACTCAAACTTCAGAATTGAATAACAAATGAACCAAATGAATTTTATGATATCATTACGAGGCATTTAATCAGAACTAAACACCTGTTGGAACGTCGTCCCACCTTGGTCAATCCAAATTCGGTCGCTAAAGCTATTGAGTCAACGTCAATAGTATTAATGACACCAAAGGTGGGAAGATGTATATTTTATGATATCATTACGTGGAGATTCATGGGAACTAAACAACAGTTAGAACGTCCTCCCACCTTGGGAGTCATGAATACGATTGGCACGGTGCTAATAACACTATTAACAATGTACTGTTGACTCAATAGCTGTAGCGACCGAATTAGGATTGACAAAGGTGGGAGGACGTTCCGACAGGTGTTTAGTTCTGATTAAACGCCACGTAATGAAATCATAAAATTCATTTAGAATTCATTTGTTATTCAATTTTGAAGTTTGTGTTTTATCCATCAGTGATCCCATGTGTGTTGGCAGCTGTAGTTTAAGTACTGGGTGGTAAAATATAATGCTCTAAACATTAAGCCCACGTTCTTGATGGTCAGAGTTTCATTGTGGTTGATAAGAATTCCTGTACTCATTAAGTTACAGGTGTTATTGTACCCCTTTCCTCTTCTTGAGAAAGGACATAGGATCACATCAAAGTACTTTCTTTCACTTTAAGCTCCAAATGAGACACTTAGTTGCATAGCGTAACTTCGACAGCCGTGCTGACGTGTTTACTGCTTGACCAAAGAACTATATAGTATAGAGGGGTTGCAGTGTCATCCCGGGAAGGTCCATAACAATAGCAATAACAATCGCCGCCATGTTTTTTGGTGCCCTAACCATTGATTTTTTCAATAGGTGTCGAGCACGTACGTTCACATACGTGACACGCATTTATAAACGATGACGTTTTAATAGTTAGGACACCAAAAAACATGGCGGCGAAACCAAACAAACATGGCGGCAACCTTCCCGGGATGACACTGCAACCCCTCTTATAGAGGGGTTGCAGTGTCATCCCGGGAAGGTTGCGTGCGGCATCTCCAAGTGTGTACCGGACTACCTAATGCGAAAATATCCAACGGCGAATCCACGCCTAAGCCTTTGGGGCTCTCAGGAGCCCCACCAGGTATGGGTGTAATACAGAATGCAAACGGTAGGTTGATGTAAGCAGAGGTGTGAGGCCTAGCTATAAGTATATCATACATTACATACCTAATGAATGGGAGTAAATGCCTAATGGCTATTATATCCCATCTTGTGCGCATAATTGTGATTACGCCCCGGCCAGTGGCGTTGTGGATATGGCTATCGAAGATATCATGTTTCATCTCCGTACGTATGATTTGCATGACTTCTGAGGTCATCACGTTGACGTAAATTTTTGCCACGTCGTGATTAAATCAAATATTCATGCTTTAATTGCTTATATAAGAGTCATCCGAAATGTACAGAGCCATCACAACCGACTGCCATCAAAGCTCTTGTGAAAAGGCTGCAAAGTTATATTTTTAAAATGGCTACCTTCAGTACGGCGTATGCTTGCATTGCTGATTGATCACGTTGGTGCTAACTTTTGTTTCCATCTATAAATAGCTGTCAACATTACCTATACCAATAACTGCATCACGCAGGCCAGCATCACAGATCAGAATGTTGTTAACGGAAAATGGATCAATAAACTTGGTAATACTACAGTCAGCAGTGGTGGTCAGACCTCTGGCACGGTAAGCAATGCATGCATGCATACGCAATAGAGTTTCCTTTAAATATTTCTGAACAGCTATCAGGCCAACAAGTGGAGGGAAGTTTTGTGGTGAAGTTTCTTGGAGGGTCAATATTTATTGCAAAGATCAAGATAGCTAGTGAAGGGACGGTTACTGTCAGCTCCGATCCACCCTCGGCCAAAGGTATCAAAATGGATGTGGTATATAGCATTGCAGCCAACACCGTCTCCGTCAATTTTGATAGTCATATGCTGTAAACATGACATGTTGAACTTGTAAATGATGGCATACATAACGCTATATTAGCTGTGAAGAAGTTTGATATTAAAATAATATCGTGAGTGCGAGTGAAGTTGTTCAAGGGCTCGAATTAACATGTGGGGCTATCCGCCAACGTACGGTTTATATATGCAATGCATGCGGACATCAACTATTACCGTCTTCCAACTAGCCAGACACAATTGTAAAATTCCATGAAATTTGTTATACCTTATGCACTTGTTAAGTTGTTAGTGCTTAATTTAAAACTGGTAGCCGGTATATAGTCATATATCGGAATGTTATTTTTATATAACTGTTGGCTACAGCCTGTTGCATCATACCCGCGTCCCCAGGCCATTAATTTAAAAGGCAACCTGGTCTCCATTGCAACTTTGTTTGTGTGGCATTCGCCGGCCATTACCAGAAAAAGCGTATCGTTTATTTTGCTTGTAAACCTCTCCGTAAACTAACTCGTTACCTGTCTGCTTCGTTCTAAGTGCCAGGCTTACACATAGCACACGTGCACAGAATACATAGCTACGCGCAGTATGGCAACGACGTCAAAGTCTTGCAGGATTAGTGGCAGTGCTATGTCTCCTAGACATTGTATTGCACTCTTTTCAAGGGAAACAGGCTCAGCATGGTTGCCGATGTACCAGCGGCTCCAGACGATTGTTTGTCCCGGTTCCGATTACCAGTTGTGGCCAGCGCATGCGCAGTAAAATAGTTGCCAGGCCGACTGATTTCCCAAACTTTAATTGACGGCCTGGGGACGAGGCTAGAAGCATCCGTGAACGATATTGCAATGCAGATTTTAATTTCAAAAAGTAGTTTTATAAACGCGCACATTTAGTGTGGAGCTTAACGTTCTTCTGTGGTTGGAGGCTCAGGTCCCTCAACGTTTAATGCCATCCACTTCCTGAACCAGGATACCTTTGGGTCTAGCAAGGTGATGAAGGAGATCGGACCAAGGAGGTTGGGTGTCTGGTAGCTCAGAGACAGAAGGGGTATGTTGTGCTCAACTACATACTCCACAACCCTGGATAGGGAAATCCCCAATAGTACAATTCATGTGCATGTATTATGTTTACATGCACGTACTGTACAACTGTAGTTCCCCACTAACATAATTATAGTGTCATGCATGTACCTAACTGTAGTAATCACACATAAACATTCACAATTGCATACACATTTAATACGAACCTTTTTTCAGTGGGCGGGGGGGACTTTACATGTACATGTACTTGTACAATGCATATGCAATACTTTATCATACATGTACGTGTAAATGTGTACATTAATCTCGAAGACTGAACATACATGTATGCATAATGTACATAAACAACACAAAATAAAAGCCACACACCCTACATTGTTGATTTGTATGTACATGTACACGTACGTGTACATGTAGGACCCAACTCCATTACCATAAACACCCACTCCACAATTTCTCCATTACCACTTTCCCCTTCTCCTCTCCTCATTCTTAACATGCACTCACAGCAATCCTTTGGTTGTTGTCTCCGAGGGCATCCTTCAATGCTGCTCTCAAGGGTAGCCAGTTCTCACAGGTCACGAGGTCACCAGGTGGGAACCCGCTCAAGTGCTCCATAGATTCCCAGTGAACCTGAGGTCATGTAGAAATGTGCAACTGGGATTACATACAAGAGTGGTTCAGTAAGACCTGAGGAACATTCAAATACATCCTGCTGAGTTGGGACGCCAAATATCAGTACTGCAAAATTTAGTACTAGACCAAACATGCTGACATGTAGACATGCATGACTTCAACCCAAATGTCTTCACACTGCTTCATAATCACCACAAGTATGCAAACATACAAGGGGAAGCTGCATTAACAGCTTATTTAGCACATGTACATGTAATAAGAATTTGCAATGTGATGCAAATTACTATGCTAAGCCTACAAGTTGTAAGCGCAGCCTCTTCACACTGCTGCTTTAACACAAAAGCTCTCCTAGCCATCCCTCATAAAGATGGAGTCCTGCTTGTACATGTACATGTATGTACCTTATCAATCACATTTACATCTTCCAGTACCTTGCATCGTATTTTTAAAGGGACATTGTTAAGCTTGAAGCACACTGCATCACTAAAGAATAGAACATCATGTACGCTATATAAATATGCCCTTGGAGTTAATTCCCCTCTCTGAATCTACTGCAAACCCTTGTCATCTACATTCGTTGTCCTAGTCACCTCCTTCCTCTCTCTTGCTTGCCTCTCCCTCCTCCCTCTCATCTCTGTCATGTCCTCATTCTGAGGTTTGACCTCAGCCTTGCTCATATACCAAGCTAGCACTTCATTACTGGTGGAACCACTAATACTAAGTGGCACTATGTGTGTGCGATGTGTTGCAGTGAATGTAACACATTACAAAATGCAAGCACACACACACACACACACACACACACACACAGACACAAGGCTCCACTACACATGTCTCATTCCATTCACTATGTGCTCAAATTCAGAGTGCATCATTGATGATTCAGCTGAGAGCCAAGAAATTTATTTATGGGTGGGTGGAGGTGGTTAGGTGTCTTGATTCAGTATCCTTTCTTATCGACAATGCTATGCACTAAGTTATACTACAGCGTGCATATTACATGTTGGGGGTATAGTCTGGCTCCAGACCCAAAAGATGCTAGGCATCAGTAGGGTATGGAGAAAATGGCAGCAACCAGAGGATTAACAAAAAATCGTGCAGCACCCTTCATGGACAACCTGAAAGAAGACATCATGACAGGTCATTATCAAGTTCTGATGATCTAGCAGCTGTCACTAGGTACTTCCATATACAGGTAGTTCCTGTGTGTTTGTGTGTGTGCATGTGTGCATGCATTATGTACTGGACTGACATGTTGCATTCACTGCTGTACTGGTTGAAGTGATAAAGCAGCAGTGTGGAGGCTTTGCTTACAACTAGTAGGTTTAGCGTAGTAACTTACATCACCTTGAAAATTCTTACTACATGTACATGTATTAAATCAGCTGTTAATACAGCATACCCTTATTTAGTACATGTACATGTAGTGAGAATTTGCAAAGGTGCAAATAACTACTCTAACCTTAGCTGTAAGCACAGCCTCCACACTGCTCTATGATTACAATAAATCCCTCGTAATGATGGATTCCTGGTTGTACATGTATGTCTAAGAATTATTAAAGAGATGAGACTAGTCACGTTTAATCATGTAAAGAGAGTAAGGCTTCTATGTCACTCCTAGTCATTCTAGGGATATTCTGAGGTGACCCAGAAGCGTAAGATAGTATGCAAGATTGGGGGGCGGGGGGGGGGGGGGGGCCCAAAGGGTGTGTCTAATACATATTTAGCATACTTTCTATGGGACAAAGTCCAGCAAAATCACACTTGCGGTACTTTTTCAAAGTTTTCAGGACAAGTAAAAGAAAAGTAATGAAATGTATAAATTCAGTGCCTAATAACTTTGTGATGGATAGCCCAATTTAGGATGCATAAGGACCATTTGATAGAAGCTCATTAGTGTTCAAGGAAATAAATTTAAAAACTTGAAAAACTGGTTATATTGCTGGACACTGCCCCATTTACATATTGCCAAAGATTGAGGGAGGGGGGGGGGGCCAAGGCCCACTCAACCCCCCCCCCCCCCCCCCCCCCCCCCCGGTTCCTACACCTATGACTTGGAGAAGGGGACTGACTAATTTTCAGGGCTTGGGACTGTTAAAATCCCATTTTCCCCTTTGTCACGTACTATAACCGATTAATGTCGGAATGATTTTGTTTAGCTAAAGTAGAGTTGTCCAAAACACAGCTAAAATGAGGCAGCAGAGGAATCTTAGGTAGCTGGATGGGAGCTTAACAACATAATCTGAAGCCGTGACCATGAGTAACTTCAAATTTGGTATAATTTTTTAAAGGGTCTGGATGAAATCATTGGTAACGATATAAACACATTTTTGACGCAGATATGCGTATCTCGGCGGTAATTGGTTAATGAGATGAGAGGTTTATACATTTGGATGCCAGATGTGTGTCTCTATTGCTCTTTTCAAACATTGCTTTTTATCAAGTGCCAACCAAACTGTGAATAGGCAGATTAAGTCATTATCCTGCTGAGTTGCGACCCCAAATACTCAGTACTGCACTATAGTTAGTACTAGACCAAACACAAATGCTGATTGATGTATACATGCATGAATTAAACCCAAATGTCTTCACACTGCTTCTTTATCACCACGATTATGGAAACCTATACGGGGATGCTGTATTAACAGCTTATTTAGTACATGTGTACATGTAGTAAGAAATTGCAAAGGTGATGCAAATAACTACTCTACACCTACTAGTTGTAAGCACAGCCTCCACACTGCTACTTGATCACAATAACTCCCTTGTAAAGATGGATTCCTGGTTGTACATGTATGTCTATGAATTATCCAAATTTTGGATTGACATTGACCCTCCCATTTTTACAGTGTACATTTGTCAGAGTATAGACTGGTCAAGCTACAACAGGCAGACTTCAGACAGCCTATGTTCTATGTGCATTATATGTGCTGTATTTGCTGGATGCTAAGACAAAGGAATTTTTTCTATAGAAATTAATCATTGTGCATAGCACCAGTACTGTGGGATTGTCTCCTGCACAATCAATTTAATACATTGGCCAAGCTAAAGTTATACAATATTTTGTGCATGTAAATATCTTTCTGTGCTATGAAGATGACATGCTTGCTATATATCAAAAGCAGGCTAAAATGAATGAGCTGGGCTCATGACACCCCCGCCGTTGAGTGGATAGTACATATATCGAAAAAACCAAACAGAGATATATGTGGGGGACCTGCTACCATGGCAAATTGCAAACATTGCTAATTCCATATGGCTGCATGCTAAATTGACACAGGGGTGCTTTTAAAGAATGAGAACGTTCATGAAGAAATGGTCGATATTTTGGATGGATTACAGAAGTATATTCCTTCAACTACAAGTATCCAGACAATTGATGTGTGCACAGAGGATGGAAGTGCAAAGGCAGTTGATGTTGATGTGCATCATTTCAGCCACATTCACTTTCGTGGTGATCAACTGACGGTTGCAAGAATTCGGGGTAGCCAGAGAGTACTTTATAACTCAGAGAATGGTAGGGAACGCCTCCAAGGTTTTATACCCATGAATGAAGATTGGCACACAAAGATGTGCTTTATGGAGGTAAACATGTGTACTAGGTATATAAAGGCATAATGTGGTAAACATGCATGAAGAGATGCAAATATGGTGCACAGTTATATTTAGGTCAGAGTAAGAACAGCTGCTTGGTAGGAGGGTGTGAATAAACTTATGGGGTAAACGTGTTACTTGCTAATATGCTTTGGAATTTGGTCATGAGATAGCACCTTTTCCGTTGATTTCTGCACAGGTAATCTGGAAGAGGTTGTACAGTTCTTGCTCAGGAATGGATGCTGCTACTCTCTTCTAGTTAAGAAACCTCATCAACAGAAGGAATGTATTGTCAGATGTGAGTGAGGATCTTACTGGGCACTTGGGAGAAATTCATGGAACTGATCTCTATTGCATCAGCTAGAACCGCAAGCATAACAGACCTGTCATCATAGATATTGTCCAGTGATAAGCCTATGGTGGCTATGACCTCATTAGTAAATAATACATTGTGTAGTCAGATGGTCAACATTGAATTCACTGCTGAGACATCAAACCCATCCTGTCCTTCCAACGATGGTGTACTGGAGTATGCTAAGAAGACACTGTTTCTGGGGTTAATGCTGTTGGTATTTAAAGATGCTATTAGTGAGGGGGACGGAAAGTGCTGGAAGTACTTTCTCCTTTTTTTTCGTGCTACACAACATTAAAACTACTGCATTAAGGCACTCAACTGCCTGATGCATTATTACTATACATCTTGCCTAATCATTATGCTGAGCAGATGCTGTGGGGGCTATTCATCAATAGTGAGGGTGGACCAGGGCACAACACACCTGCAGAATTACACATGGAGCACCTCAATAGACTACTTAAGGGCACAGTTAGTCATCCAGGTGCCAACAAAACACCTCAAGCAATAGTCAGAGCAGGAAAAGCCCTTGGAGTTCCAAGGTATATCCTTGAGGAGTTTGACAAAGGTACAGTTGGACAAGTTACAAGGAACAATACCACAAGGTCAGAGGCTGAAGATTTGATGAAGATGGTTGCAGAACTATCACACCTCTCATCATTCTGAAAGAAAACATTTCCAACTTTTGAATGCAACAAGCTCATGAAGTAGAAAAAGCTTGACCTCTGGATGACTACGAAAGTATGTAAATTCCTAAAACTATCACCCCTTTCTCGATAGAGCTTTGAATTTTAGTAATATTGTGCAATGTTAATATTAATTTTATACAACTACAACTAAATTACAATTGCATGTGGTACATTGGCATGTAACAGCTCACACATCACAGCTGTTACAACCTACAATGCTCTCGTATGTACAGTCAAAATATAACATCGACCTCTCCCTTCTGCACACTACTTGGGTCCTGCAGTTTAGAGCTCCATTTCTTTGCTTATGGTATGAAATCTAAAATCTGTCCTTTTCCAAGGCAGTGATGCGTTTGATGAGTAACCATATCGGCCTGCTCCCCCACACTCTTGGACATATGATTCAATGTCAAATGAAGGTCCCCAATGGATGACCTGGCTGTACAGTTAATTAATGCGTGATGCAGAGGATGCCATATTAAGGGTGTTCAGTGTCACTTTTAAATTGTTATGACCACACTTGCAGCCAATGATATTCATGCACCTAACCTAACAGCTACTGTGTACTGATCAAGAAGAGGAGCATCTTGCAGTGCTCACACTGAATGATGAAGAGAAGAAGTCTATGATGCACAAGGCAGGCTTACTGGCATAACTAAGAAAAATATCATTAGAAAAGCATGGGCTGTAACTACAACATTATATAATTGATCATCCCCTAACACATTGACCCACGGGGCTGATAGCTCTAATCTTATAAGCATACAAAATGCTGTACCTACAGCAATTGGCCCATTGGCTATTGAATCCGGCTTTACTATTTCCTGGAACAGACTGAGGTTTCTAGCAGCTCTTTGTTTGCAACCAGTGATGTAGGAATGAACTACGTGCGCTTAGATGTGAATTTGCAGTAGGGGAGACCTGGGCTAAAAGTCACAACTTTGATAACCAATAGTGCCCTTATTATGTAAAGGTATTAATAAATAATAATAATAACACCAAATAATCTCCAATCATCTGGCTACACAATGGCTATTCCACTTTTTCAATTAATTAATACGTTATTTAAATATAACCATTCCAATTGAAGCAGTGCATTTGTGGCAACCTGACCCATCACAGGGTAAGAAGTCACACATGCTTGGCTTATCAAGATAAAAAATGCAATTTTAACATTGATTAATGGGAAGTTTAGTCAATGCACATAACTTTGTATTAACATAGTTAACATATTCACTCGACCTAATCTTCAAAATTAACTAGCTAGCAAAGGGAAAAAATTGACTCACGGGTATACAAAACACAAATTCTATCGCTACGTCAAACAGATGTGAGCAGCATGTCCACCTATTAATAGATAGACACTAAACTATACATTTGACTTGTACATGTCCAATGGATGCTGTCACCAACTTCCAAGATATAAATGTTGTGACAACTAACCCGTGGGACGTTTAGCCCTGGGTCTCCCCTACAGATAGTGCGTAAGTATATTCAGTGTCATTTTTGAATTGTTATGACCATACCTTGTAAGATGGACACTTAAATGTATTCAGTGTCACTTTTAAATTGTTATGACCCTACCTTGTAAGATGGACACAAGTGTCACTTTTATGACCAAACCTTTTAAGATGGGCAGTCACTTAAAGTGTAATCAGTGTCCCTTTTTAACTGCTGTTGTGGCGATACTGGTAATCAATGCGCTGTAAAAATGGGAGGGTAAATGTCAATCCAAAATTTGGATTGACCCTTACCTTACAGGTTGCAATCCAGTAATGAATGGCCGACGTACATGCATTATAGGGAGAAGACCATTTCTCCTCTCTCTTCACTGCATCTATGATATGCCTGCTCTGCACATACCAGTATACTCACCAAACACCTGCATCTCAGAAGATGAAATCATGCATGGCAAGCCGTTTATTGCTCTGCATGCATCATAATAATGAGGGGCGGATACAGGAATTCTAAAAGGGGGGGGGGGGGGGTCCGACATGAATAACTAATAAGGGAGAGGGTGCGGGAGGGGGATGTGCCCCCTCCCGCGCGAAGCGCGGAAGCTTTTGGGGGTCCGTGACACAGACTGTCTGACGCCTGAAGCTGTTACGAAAGGCTTTGTGGCCATGTGCACCTGATATTACGATTAATGCACGCAATGAGGGTTAACTGTACACGTCACATGATCAGACTTGTATAGGCGGAGATTCATGTATACGTGGAGATTCATGGGAACTAAACAACAGTTAGAACGTCCTCCCACCTTGGGTGTCAAGAAACGATTGGCACGGTGCTAACAACACTATTAACAATATATACTGTTGACTCAATAGCTGTAGCGACCGAATTAGGATTGACAAAGGTGGGAGGACGTTCCGACAGGTGTTTAGTTCTGATTAATCGCCACGTAATGAAATCATAAAATTCATTTAGAATTCATTTGTTATTCAATTTTGAAGTTTGTGTTTTATCCATCAGTGATCCCATGTGTGTTGGCAGCTGTAGTTTAAGTACTGGGTGGTGAAATATAATGCTCTAAACATTAAGCCCACGTTCTTGATGGTCAGAGTTTCATTGTGGTTGATAAGAATTCCTGTACTCATTAAGTTACAGGTGTTATTGTACCCCTTTCCTCTTCTTGAGAAAGGACATAGGATCACATCAAAGTACTTTCTTTCACTTTAAGCTCCAAATGAGACACTTAGTTGCATAGCGTAACTTCGACAGCCGTGCTGACGTGTTTACTGCTTGACCAAAGAACTATATAGTATAGAGGGGTTGCAGTGTCATCCCGGGAAGGTCCATAACAATAGCAATAACAATCGCCGCCATGTTTTTTGGTGCCCTAACCATTGATTTTTTCAATAGGTGTCGAGCACGTACGTTCACATACGTGACACGCATTTATAAACGATGACGTTTTAATAGTTAGGACACCAAAAAACATGGCGGCGAAACCAAACAAACATGGCGGCAACCTTCCCGGGATGACACTGCAACCCCTCTTATAGAGGGGTTGCAGTGTCATCCCGGGAAGGTTGCGTGCGGCATCTCCAAGTGTGTACCGGACTACCTAATGCGAAAATATCCAACGGCGAATCCACGCCTAAGCCTTTGGGGCTCTCAGGAGCCCCACCAGGTATGGGTGTAATACAGAATGCAAACGGTAGGTTGATGTAAGCAGAGGTGTGAGGCCTAGCTATAAGTATATCATACATTACATACCTAATGAATGGGAGTAAATGCCTAATGGCTATTATATCCCATCTTGTGCGCATAATTGTGATTACGCCCCGGCCAGTGGCGTTGTGGATATGGCTATCGAAGATATCATGTTTCATCTCCGTACGTATGATTTGCATGACTTCTGAGGTCATCACGTTGACGTAAATTTTTGCCACGTCGTGATTAAATCAAATATTCATGCTTTAATTGCTTATATAAGAGTCATCCGAAATGTACAGAGCCATCACAACCGACTGCCATCAAAGCTCTTGTGAAAAGGCTGCAAAGTTATATTTTTAAAATGGCTACCTTCAGTACGGCGTATGCTTGCATTGCTGATTGATCACGTTGGTGCTAACTTTTGTTTCCATCTATAAATAGCTGTCAACATTACCTATACCAATAACTGCATCACGCAGGCCAGCATCACAGATCAGAATGTTGTTAACGGAAAATGGATCAATAAACTTGGTAATACTACAGTCAGCAGTGGTGGTCAGACCTCTGGCACGGTAAGCAATGCATGCATGCATACGCAATAGAGTTTCCTTTAAATATTTCTGAACAGCTATCAGGCCAACAAGTGGAGGGAAGTTTTGTGGTGAAGTTTCTTGGAGGGTCAATATTTATTGCAAAGATCAAGATAGCTAGTGAAGGGACGGTTACTGTCAGCTCCGATCCACCCTCGGCCAAAGGTATCAAAATGGATGTGGTATATAGCATTGCAGCCAACACCGTCTCCGTCAATTTTGATAGTCATATGCTGTAAACATGACATGTTGAACTTGTAAATGATGGCATACATAACGCTATATTAGCTGTGAAGAAGTTTGATATTAAAATAATATCGTGAGTGCGAGTGAAGTTGTTCAAGGGCTCGAATTAACATGTGGGGCTATCCGCCAACGTACGGTTTATATATGCAATGCATGCGGACATCAACTATTACCGTCTTCCAACTAGCCAGACACAATTGTAAAATTCCATGAAATTTGTTATACCTTATGCACTTGTTAAGTTGTTAGTGCTTAATTTAAAACTGGTAGCCGGTATATAGTCATATATCGGAATGTTATTTTTATATAACTGTTGGCTACAGCCTGTTGCATCATACCCGCGTCCCCAGGCCATTAATTTAAAAGGCAACCTGGTCTCCATTGCAACTTTGTTTGTGTGGCATTCGCCGGCCATTACCAGAAAAAGCGTATCGTTTATTTTGCTTGTAAACCTCTCCGTAAACTAACTCGTTACCTGTCTGCTTCGTTCTAAGTGCCAGGCTTACACATAGCACACGTGCACAGAATACATAGCTACGCGCAGTATGGCAACGACGTCAAAGTCTTGCAGGATTAGTGGCAGTGCTATGTCTCCTAGACATTGTATTGCACTCTTTTCAAGGGAAACAGGCTCAGCATGGTTGCCGATGTACCAGCGGCTCCAGACGATTGTTTGTCCCGGTTCCGATTACCAGTTGTGGCCAGCGCATGCGCAGTAAAATAGTTGCCAGGCCGACTGATTTCCCAAACTTTAATTGACGGCCTGGGGACGAGGCTAGAAGCATCCGTGAACGATATTGCAATGCAGATTTTAATTTCAAAAAGTAGTTTTATAAACGCGCACATTTAGTGTGGAGCTTAACGTTCTTCTGTGGTTGGAGGCTCAGGTCCCTCAACGTTTAATGCCATCCACTTCCTGAACCAGGATACCTTTGGGTCTAGCAAGGTGATGAAGGAGATCGGACCAAGGAGGTTGGGTGTCTGGTAGCTCAGAGACAGAAGGGGTATGTTGTGCTCAACTACATACTCCACAACCCTGGATAGGGAAATCCCCAATAGTACAATTCATGTGCATGTATTATGTTTACATGCACGTACTGTACAACTGTAGTTCCCCACTAACATAATTATAGTGTCATGCATGTACCTAACTGTAGTAATCACACATAAACATTCACAATTGCATACACATTTAATACGAACCTTTTTTCAGTGGGCGGGGGGGACTTTACATGTACATGTACTTGTACAATGCATATGCAATACTTTATCATACATGTACGTGTAAATGTGTACATTAATCTCGAAGACTGAACATACATGTATGCATAATGTACATAAACAACACAAAATAAAAGCCACACACCCTACATTGTTGATTTGTATGTACATGTACACGTACGTGTACATGTAGGACCCAACTCCATTACCATAAACACCCACTCCACAATTTCTCCATTACCACTTTCCCCTTCTCCTCTCCTCATTCTTAACATGCACTCACAGCAATCCTTTGGTTGTTGTCTCCGAGGGCATCCTTCAATGCTGCTCTCAAGGGTAGCCAGTTCTCACAGGTCACGAGGTCACCAGGTGGGAACCCGCTCAAGTGCTCCATAGATTCCCAGTGAACCTGAGGTCATGTAGAAATGTGCAACTGGGATTACATACAAGAGTGGTTCAGTAAGACCTGAGGAACATTCAAATACATCCTGCTGAGTTGGGACGCCAAATATCAGTACTGCAAAATTTAGTACTAGACCAAACATGCTGACATGTAGACATGCATGACTTCAACCCAAATGTCTTCACACTGCTTCATAATCACCACAAGTATGCAAACATACAAGGGGAAGCTGCATTAACAGCTTATTTAGCACATGTACATGTAATAAGAATTTGCAATGTGATGCAAATTACTATGCTAAGCCTACAAGTTGTAAGCGCAGCCTCTTCACACTGCTGCTTTAACACAAAAGCTCTCCTAGCCATCCCTCATAAAGATGGAGTCCTGCTTGTACATGTACATGTATGTACCTTATCAATCACATTTACATCTTCCAGTACCTTGCATCGTATTTTTAAAGGGACATTGTTAAGCTTGAAGCACACTGCATCACTAAAGAATAGAACATCATGTACGCTATATAAATATGCCCTTGGAGTTAATTCCCCTCTCTGAATCTACTGCAAACCCTTGTCATCTACATTCGTTGTCCTAGTCACCTCCTTCCTCTCTCTTGCTTGCCTCTCCCTCCTCCCTCTCATCTCTGTCATGTCCTCATTCTGAGGTTTGACCTCAGCCTTGCTCATATACCAAGCTAGCACTTCATTACTGGTGGAACCACTAATACTAAGTGGCACTATGTGTGTGCGATGTGTTGCAGTGAATGTAACACATTACAAAATGCAAGCACACACACACACACACACACACACACACACAGACACAAGGCTCCACTACACATGTCTCATTCCATTCACTATGTGCTCAAATTCAGAGTGCATCATTGATGATTCAGCTGAGAGCCAAGAAATTTATTTATGGGTGGGTGGAGGTGGTTAGGTGTCTTGATTCAGTATCCTTTCTTATCGACAATGCTATGCACTAAGTTATACTACAGCGTGCATATTACATGTTGGGGGTATAGTCTGGCTCCAGACCCAAAAGATGCTAGGCATCAGTAGGGTATGGAGAAAATGGCAGCAACCAGAGGATTAACAAAAAATCGTGCAGCACCCTTCATGGACAACCTGAAAGAAGACATCATGACAGGTCATTATCAAGTTCTGATGATCTAGCAGCTGTCACTAGGTACTTCCATATACAGGTAGTTCCTGTGTGTTTGTGTGTGTGCATGTGTGCATGCATTATGTACTGGACTGACATGTTGCATTCACTGCTGTACTGGTTGAAGTGATAAAGCAGCAGTGTGGAGGCTTTGCTTACAACTAGTAGGTTTAGCGTAGTAACTTACATCACCTTGAAAATTCTTACTACATGTACATGTATTAAATCAGCTGTTAATACAGCATACCCTTATTTAGTACATGTACATGTAGTGAGAATTTGCAAAGGTGCAAATAACTACTCTAACCTTAGTTGTAAGCACAGCCTCCACACTGCTCTATGATTACAATAAATCCCTCGTAATGATGGATTCCTGGTTGTACATGTATGTCTAAGAATTATTAAAGAGATGAGACTAGTCACGTTTAATCATGTAAAGAGAGTAAGGCTTCTATGTCACTCCTAGTCATTCTAGGGATATTCTGAGGTGACCCAGAAGCGTAAGATAGTATGCAAGATTGGGGGGCGGGGGGGGGGGGGGGGGCCCAAAGGGTGTGTCTAATACATATTTAGCATACTTTATATGGGACAAAGTCCAGCAAAATCACACTTGCGGTACTTTTTCAAAGTTTTCAGGACAAGTAAAAGAAAAGTAATGAAATGTATAAATTCAGTGCCTAATAACTTTGTGATGGATAGCCCAATTTAGGATGCATAAGGACCATTTGATAGAAGCTCATTAGTGTTCAAGGAAATAAATTTAAAAACTTGAAAAACTGGTTGTATTGCTGGACACTGCCCCATTTACATATTGCCAAAGATTGAGGGAGGGGGGGGGGGGGCCAAGGCCCACTCAACCCCCCCCCCCCCCCCCCCCCCCCCGGTTCCTACACCTATGACTTGGAGAAGGGGACTGACTAATTTTCAGGGCTTGGGACTGTTAAAATCCCATTTTCCCCTTTGTCACGTACTATAACCGATTAATGTCGGAATGATTTTGTTTAGCTAAAGTAGAGTTGTCCAAAACACAGCTAAAATGAGGCAGCAGAGGAATCTTAGGTAGCTGGATGGGCGCTTAACAACATAATCTGAAGCCGTGACCATGAGTAACTTCAAATTTGGTATAATTTTTTAAGGGTCTGGATGAAATCATTGGGAACGATATAAACACATTTTTGACGCAGATATGCGTATCTCGGCGGTAATTGGTTAATGAGATGAGAGGTTTATACATTTGGATGCCAGATGTGTGTCTCTATTGCTCTTTTCAAACATTGCTTTTTATCAAGTGCCAACCAAACTGTGAATAGGCAGATTAAGTCATTATCCTGCTGAGTTGCGACCCCAAATACTCAGTACTGCACTATAGTTAGTACTAGACCAAACACAAATGCTGATTGATGTATACATGCATGAATTAAACCCAAATGTCTTCACACTGCTTCTTTATCACCACGATTATGGAAACCTATACGGGGATGCTGTATTAACAGCTTATTTAGTACATGTGTACATGTAGTAAGAAATTGCAAAGGTGATGCAAATAACTACTCTACACCTACTAGTTGTATGCACAGCCTCCACACTGCTACTTGATCACAATAACTCCCTCGTAAAGATGGATTCCTGGTTGTACATGTATGTCTATGAATTATCCAAATTTTGGATTGACATTGACCCTCCCATTTTTACAGTGTACATTTGTCAGAGTATAGACTGGTCAAGCTACAACAGGCAGACTTCAGACAGCCTATGTTCTATGTGCATTATATGTGCTGTATTTGCTGGATGCTAAGACAAAGGAAATTTTTCTATAGAAATTAATCATTGTGCATAGCACCAGTACTGTGGGATTGTCTCCTGCACAATCAATTTAATACATTGGCCAAGCTAAAGTCATGTAAATATCTTTCTGTGCTATGAAGAAAACATGCTTGCTATATATCAAAAGCAGGCTAAAATGAATGAGCTGGGCTCATGACACCCTAGTACATATATCTCAAAAACCAAACAGAGATATATGTGGGGGACCTGCTACCATGGCAAATTGCAAACATTGCTAATTCCATATGGCTGCGTGCTAAATTGACACAGGGGTGCTTTTAAAGAATGAGAACGTTCTTGAAGAAATGGTCGATATTTTGGATGGATTACAGAAGTATATTCCTTCAACTACAAGTATCCAGATAATTGCACAGAGGATGGAAGTGCAAAGGCAGTTGATGTTGATGTGCATCATTTCAGCCACATTCACTTTCGTGGTGATCAACTGACGGTTGCAAGAATTCGGGGTAGCCAGAGAGTACTTTATAACTCAGAGAATGGTAGGGAACGCCTCCAAGGTTTTATACCCATGAATGAAGATTGGCACACAAAGATGTGCTTTATGGAGGTAAACATGTGTACTAGGTATATAAAGGCATAATGTGGTAAACATGCATGAAGAGATGCTAATATGGTGCACAGTTATATTTAGGTCAGAGTAAGAACAGCTGCTTGGTAGGAGGGTGTGAATAAACCTATGGGGCAAACGTGTTACTTGCTAATATACTTTGGAATTTGGTCATGAGATAGCACCTTTTCCGTTGATTTCTGCACAGGTAATCTGGAAGAGGTTGTACAGTTCTTGCTCAGGAATGGATGCTGCTACTCTCTTCTAGTTAAGAAACCTCATCAACAGAAGGAATGTATTGTCAGATGTGAGTGAGGATCTTACTGGTCACTTGGGAGAAATTCATGGAACTGATCTCTATTGCACATGTTATGTCAGCTAGAACCACAAGCATAACAGACCTGTCATCAAAGATATTGTCCAGTGATAAGCCTATGGTGGCTATGACCTCATTAGTAAATAATACATTGTGTAGTCAGATGGTTGACATTGAATTCACTGCTGAGACATCAAACCCATCCTGTCCTTCCAACAATGGTGTACTGGAGTATGCTAAGGAGACACTGTTTCTGGGGTTAATGCTGTTGGTATTTAAAGATGCTTTTAGTGAGGGGGACGGAAAGTGCTGGAAGTACTTTCTCCTTTTCTTTCGTGCTACACAACATTAAAACTACTGCATTGAGGATTATTACTATACATCTTGCCTAATCATTATGCTGAGCAGATGCTGTGGGGGCTATTCATCAATAGTGAGGGTGGACCAGGGCACAACACACCTGCAGAATTACACATGGAGCACCTCAATAGACTACTTAAGGGCACAGTTAGTCATCCAGGTGCCAACAAAACACCTCAAGCAATAGTCAGAGCAGGAAAAGCCCTTGGAGTTCCAAGGTATATCCTTGAGGAGTTTGACAAAGGTACAGTTGGACAAGTTACAAGGAACAATACCACAAGGTCAGAGGATGAAGATTTGATGAAGATGGTTGCAGAACTATCACACCTCTCATCATTCTGAAAGAAAACATTTCCAACTTTTGAATGTAACAAGCTCATGAAGTAGAAAAAGCTTGACCTCTGGATGACTTCGAAAATCCTAAAACTATCACCCCTTTCTCGATAGAGCTTTGAATTTTAGGAATATTGTGCAATGTTAATATTAATTTTATACAACTACAACTAAATTACAATTGCATGTGGTACATTGGCATGTAACAGCTCACACATCACAGCTGTTACAACCTACAATGCTCTCGTATGGGCAGTCAAAATTTTACATCGACCTCTCCCTTCTGCACACTTCTTGGTTCCTGCAGTATAGAGCTACATTTCTTTGCTTATGGTATGAAATCTATAATCTGTCCTTTTCCAAGGCAGTGATGCGTTTGATGAGTAACCATTTCGGCCTGCTCGCCCACACTCTTGGACATATGATTCAATGTCAAATGAAGGTCCCCAATGGATGACCTGGCTGTACAGTTAATTAATGCGTGATGCAGAGGATGCCATATGAAGGGTATTCAGTGTCACTTTTAAACTGTTATGACCATACCCTGCTTAAGTGTATTCAGTGTCACTTTTTAATTGCTATGACCACTCTTGCAGCCAATGATATTCATGCACCTAACCTAACAGCTACTGTGTACTGATCAAGAAGAGGAGCATCATGCAGTGCTCACACTGAATGATGAAGAGAAGAAGTCTATGATGCACAAGGCAGGCTTACTGGCATAACTAAGAAAAATATCATTAGAAAAGCATGGGCTGTAACTACAACATTATATAATTGATCATCCCCTAACACATTGACCCAAGAGGCTGATAGCTCTAATCTTATAAGCATACTAAATGCTGTACCTACAGCAATTGGCCCATTGGCTATTGAATCCGGCTTTACTATTTCCTGGAACAGACTGAGGTTTCTAGCAGCTCTTTGTTTGCAACCAGTGGTGTAGGAATGAACTACGTGCGCTTAGATGTGAACTTGCAGTAGGGGAGACCAGGGCTAAAAGTCACAACAATAGTGCCCCTATAATATAAAGGTATTAATAAATAATAATAATAACACCAAATAATCTCCAATCATCTGGCTACACAATGGCTATTCCACTTTTACAATTAATTAATACGTTATTTAACTATAACTATTCCAATTGAAGCAGTGCATTTGTGGCAACCTGACCCATCACAGGGTAAGAAGTCACACATGCTTGGCTTATCAAGATAAAAAATGCAATTTTAACATTGATTAATGGGAAGTTTAGTCAATGCACATAACTTTGTATTAACATAGTTAACATATTCACTCGACCTAATTTTCAAAATTAACTAGCTAGCAAAGGGAAAAAAAGTGACTCACGGGTATACAAAACACAAATTCTATTGCTACGTCAGACAGATGTGAGCAGCATGTCCACCTATTAATAGGTAGACACTAAACTATACATTTGACTTGTACATGTCCAATGGATGCTGTCACCAACTTCCAAGATATAAATGTTGTGACAACTAACCCGTGGGACGTTTAGCCCTGGGTCTCCCCTCCCCTACAGATAGTGCGTAAGTATATTCAGTGTCATCTTTGAATTGTTATGACCATACCTTGTAAGATGGACACTTAAATGTATTCAGTGTCACTTTTAAATTGTTATGACCCTACCTTGTAAGATGGACACAAGTGTCACTTTTATGACCAAACCTTTTAAGATGGGCAGTCACTTAAAGTGTAATCAGTGTCCCTTTTTAACTGCTGTTGTGGCGATACTTGTAATCAATGCGCTGTAAAAATGGGAGGGTAAATATCAATCCAAAATTTGGATTGACCCTTACCTTACTGGTTGCAATCCAGTAATGAATGGCCGACGTACATGCATTATAGGGAGAAGGCCATATCTCCTCTCTCTTCACTGCATCGATGATATGCCTGCTCTGCACATCCCAGTATACTCACCAAACACCTGCATCTCAGAAGATGAAATCATGCATGGCAAACCGTTTATTGCTCTGCATGCATCATAATAATCAGGGGCGGATACAGGAATTCTAAAAGGAGGGGGGGGGGGGGGGGATCCGACATGAATAAGTAATAAGGGGGAGGGTGCGGGAGGGGGATGTGCCCCCTCCCGCGCGAAGCGCGGAAGCTTTTGGGGGTCCGAGCCTATGTGTATATTACATGCACATGAAATTATTATTATTATTATTATTAACATGTACAGTACATTATTGCAACATACCTGTACACAGGGCTTAGCCTGAGCTCTTCCATACATGTAGGATGTTCAGGGCCCACAGCTCACTGACCACCAGGGAGGTGTACACCTGTCTCTGTGAGCACCTCCATGACCTCTTTGAGGGAGTAGGAGGGGACAAGGACTACATGTGCACCCGTGCCATGGGAATGGACCCAGCCAGTGACCGCTGTCTGGAGTTGCTGTCTAAGATACACTACTTGTAGATGTACATGTAGGTGGAGATGTGTAAGAATATTATTAACTATTGAGTATACATGTAATTGCTACCTTTTTTTTTTCTCCAGTTCAGGTTCCTTAACCATCACCAGATACAGATACCTTCCTCCTGGGTGCGATTCAATGTAAGTTACTTATAAAGTACAATGTACATACATTCATGTACGCATCTGTTTATGTGTGATTACTACAGTTAGGTACATGCATGACACTATAATTATGTTAGTGGGGAACTACAGTTGTACAGTACGTGCATGTAAACATGATACATGTACATGAATTGTACTATTGGGGATTTCCCTATCCAGGGTTGTGGAGGAGATAGTTGAGCACACCATATATACCCGGTCTGTCTCTGAGCTACCAGACACCCAACCTCCTTGGTCCGATCTCCTTCATCACCTTGCTAGACCCAAAGGCATCCTGGTTCAGGAAGTAGATGGTAATAAACGTTGAGGACCTGAGCTTTCCAACCACAGAAGAACGTTAAGCCCCACACTAAATGTGCGCGTTTTTAAAACTACTTTTTGAAATTAAAATCTGCATTGCAAAAGTGTCACAGATACTACTAGCCTCGTCCCAGGCCGTCAATTAAAGTTTGAGAAATCGTCTCCATTGCAACTGTTACTGCGCATGCGCTGGCCATTACCAGGAAAACTGGTAATCGGAACCTGGACAAACCATCGTCTGGAACCACTGGGACACCAGCAACCTTGCTGAGCCTGTTTGCAAGAAGATTCCCTTGAAAAGAGTGCAATACAATGTGTAGGAGGCACAACACTGCCACAAATCCTGCAAGACTCTGACGTCGTTGCCATATTACGCGTAGCTATGTATTTTCTGCACGTGCACTATGTGTAAGCCTGGCACTTAGAACGAAGCAGACTGGTAACGAGTTAGTTTACGGAAAGGTTTACAAGCTAAGTATACGATTACCACTTTTTCTGGTAATGGTCGGCACATGCACACAAAGTTGCAATGGAGACCAGGTCGCCTTTTTAACTGATGGCCTGGGGACGAGGCTAAGATGCAACAGGCTGTAGCCAACAGTTATAAAAATAACATTCCTATATATGACTATACAGGTTACTTCCGGCTACCAGTTTTAAATTAAGCACTAACAAGTGCATAAGATATAACAAATTTCATGGAATTCTACAATTGTATCTGGCTAGTTTGGAAGACGGTAATAGTTGATGTCGACCCGCATATACAAACCGTTCGTTGGCGGACAGCCCATTTGTTAATTCGAGCCCTTGAACAACCTCACTCGCACTTACGATACTATTTTAATATCAAATTTCTTCACAGCTAATATAGCGTTATGTATGCCATCATTTACTAGTTCAACATGTCATGCCAACTGCATATTACTATCAAAATTGACGGAGACGGTGTTGCCGCAATGCAATATTGCATATTCATTTTGACAACATTGGCCGAGGGTGGATCGGAGCTGCACTCAATTGGACAGGCAGAATTGTCACAGCTTTTGCCAGTTTCCTGTGGTTTTTTACAATAGCACCACACTTCTTCAATTATTCATTCCACCTCTGCTGGTTTTTGGTGTCCATACGGCAAAGTGTGCAAAATGAGCTTGACACAAAAAGGTTTGAGTTTGCACTTGGCAGAAGTATGAGTTTTTTTAAGCGAATGCTATCTTCTGCATGTTGTAGAGAATGAGACATTATGGATAAACCGTTGTGTTAGTTTGCTAAAGAATAAGCATAAGAATATGTTGCATTCCTCAGCTGAATGGTTGGATGATGAAGTAATTAATGCAGTAAAATTGCTTGTGAAATGGCTTTCAGTCAACACTCCTGTCTGAGGCATTTAATGGAACCACAAAGAGGTCCAAGTACTAAATACCAGAGTCACATTGGATGACAGTTTGAACCATTGGTTGTAAACCACCTATGGGTTCCAAACCCCCTCGGAATCGTCAAAAGGGGAGTGCCTCCGTGCATTTAGTTAACCATTGCAGGTTTCGTTGCATGCATGATTGTGAACGCGCGAGCAGTATCACTCGTAGTATAGCCTGCGCCGTCCTCGCCGTTATCTGCGACATGCACTTGAGCCAATTACTACCGCAACTCTTTATTAATGTAAACGAACAGGGTATATATACCCAAACATACACCCAAACATACACCCATGCCCTTCACCCCACGATTCTATAGTATCAATGTCAAGTTCTTGTATCCATTCAAGTGACCACTGTGACCCTTAACTCCAGTTCAATCGGCATTGACGAGTTCACACGTCTGAATGGGAAGCCGGTCTTCCACAATGATCGACCATGATGTAATTGCGAGTAATTAGAAATCGGTATTGCTGTAATACATCTCATTAAAATTCATAAATACTTAATTTGTAGGCATTCTTATCAACCACAATGAAACCCTGACCATCAAGAACGTGGGCTTAGTATTTAGAACATTATATTTCACCACCCAGTACTTAAACTACAGCTGCCAACACACATGGTATCACTGTTGGATAAAACTCCTACTTCAGAATTAAATTACAAATGAATTTTATGATATCATTACGTGGCGATTGATCAGAACTAAACACCTGTCGGAACGTCCTCCCACCTTGGTCAGTCCATATTCGGTCGCTACAGCTATTGAGTCAACAGTATACTGTCAATGGCACCGTGCCAATCGTATTCATGAGACACCCATGGTGGGAGGATGTTAATTATCATTAAGTGGCGATTCATCTGAACTAAACACTCTTAAAATGTCCTTCCACCTTGGGTGAGATGAATACGATTGGCCCGGTGCTAATAACACTATTGACAATATACTGTTGACTCAATAGCTGTAGCGACCGAATTTGGATTGACCAAGGTGGGAGGACGTTCCAACAGGTGTTTACATGTAGTTCTGATTAATCACCACGTAATGATATCATAAAATTCATCTGGAATTCATTTGTTATTCAATTCTGAAGTTTGAGTTTTATCCAAAAGTGATCCCATGTGTGTTGGCAGCTGTATTTTAAGTACTGGGTGGTGAAGTATAATGTTCTAAATATTAAGCCCACGTTCTTGATGGTCAGGGTTCCATTGTGGTTGATGTTACAGGTGTTATTGTATTCATATTGCAATGGAGCCGTCTTTTTAATTAACCAAAGCAAAAGTGCTACTAACCTCGTCCCCAGGCCGTAAATTAAAGTTTGGGGGCCTGGTCTACATTGCAAATCTGTTACTGCGCATGCGCTGGCCATTACCAGGATAACTGGTAATCGGAACCTGGACAAACCATCATCTGGAGACACTGGGACATCGGCAACCTTGCTGAGCCTGTTTTAAAGATCTGATGCCGAAGATTCCCTTGAAAAGAGTGCAATACAATGTGTAGGAGGCACAACACTGCCACAAATCCTGAAAGACTTTGACGTCGTTGCCATATTACGCGTAGCTATGTATTTTGTGCACGTGCGCTATGTGTAAGCCTGGCACTTAGAACGACAGTAACGAGTTAGTTAACGGAAAGGTTTACAGCAAAATATACGATCACCACTTTTTCTGGTTAATGGCCGGCGCATGAGAGATGCAATGGAGACCAGGCCGTCTTTTTAATTGTCGGCCTGGGGACGGGGCTGAGATGATAGCCAACAGTACAGGTTAATTCCGGCTTCCTGTTATAAATTAAGCACTAAAAAGTGTATAAGAAATAACATATTTCGTGGAATTTTACAATTGTGTCTGGCTAGTTAGGAAGACGATAATAGTTGATGTCCGCATGCATTGCATACATAAACCGTTGGTTGGCGACCACACGTCAGAACTGCCCATTTGTGCGATGTACTGGCCGTTTGCAGCATGCAGTGTTTAGTATAGTATAGGTTATTATATATTAATTCGAGCCCTCACTCGCACGCACTTAGTTTGAACGCATGCTTTAATATCAAATTTCTTCACAGCTAATATAGCGTTATGCATGCCATTGTGTACAACTTCAACATGTTCAATGTCTTCATGGTTACTCCATGATACTATCAAAATTGACAAAGACGGTGTTGTCTTCGCGTGCAATGCGATAGTGCATATCCATTTTTACACCTTTGGTCGAGGGTGGATCGGAGGTTACAGTAACCGTCCCATCCAAAGCTATCTTGAACTTTGCAATAAATCGAGACCCTCCAAGAAACTTCATCTCAAAACTTCCCTCCACTTGTTGACCTGATAGCTGTTTAGAATTATTTAATAGAAACGCTATTCCATGTACATGTATTCATTGCTTACCGTCCCAGTGGTCTGACCACCACAGCTGGGTACAGGAGAACCAAGGTTATTGATCCATTTACCGTTAACAACATTCTGATCTGTGATGTTGGCCTGCATGATGCAGTTATTGGTATAGGTAATGTTGACAGCTATTTAGATAGAAACAAAAGTTAGCACCAACGCGATCAATCAGCAATGCAAGCATACGCCGTACTGTAGGTAGCCATTTTTTATACAACTTTGCAGCCTTTTGACATGAGCTTTGATGGCAGTCGGTTGTGATGGCTCTAGCTGTACATTTCTGATGACTCTTATATAAGCAATTAAACCATGAATAAAATCGCATTTGATTGAATTACGACGTGGCAAAATTCACGGGAACAAGGTCAACGTGATGACCTCAGAAGTCATGCAAAACATAAGTACGGAGCTGAAACATTGTATCTTCGATAGCCATATCCACAACGCCACTGGCCGGGGCGTAATCACAATTATGCGCACAAGATGGGGTATATAGCCATTAGGCATTTACTCCCATTCATTAGGTATGTATGTATGATATACTTATAGCTAGGCCTCACATCTCTGCTTACATTAATCTACCTTCCGCGTTCTGCATTACATCCATACCTGGTGTGGGCTCCTGAGAGCCCCAAAGGCATAAGCCTGGTTCACAATATGACGCAAGAGCCCGCGATGCGTCGCGATGAATGAAAAAAAGCTTAGCACTGGGCTCGGCCGTCACTTTTTAATAACGTCGTCGCATCGCGTCGCGTCGCGGGGTCTTGCGTCAATTTGTGAACTAGGCTTTAGGCGTGGATCCACCGCTGGATAGTAGGTAGTCTCGTGCATACTTGGTGATGCCGCATATACTATATAATATTCCATAGTGCTTTGGTCAAGCAGTAAACACGTCAGCACGGCTGTCGAAGTTACGCTATGCAAATAAGTGTCTCATTTGGAGCTTAAAGTGAAAGAAGGTGCTTTGATGTGATCCTATGTCTTTTCTCAAGAAGACGAAAGAGGTAAAATAACACCTGTAACTGAATCAGTAGGAATTCTTATCAACCACAATGAAACCCTGACCATCGAGAACGTGGGATTATATTTCACCACCCACTACTTAAACTACAGCTGCCAACACACTGTTGGATAAAACTCAAACTTCAGAATTGAATAACAAATGAATACCAAATGAATTTTATGATGTCATTACGTGGCGATTCATCAGAACTAAACACCTGTTGGAACGTCCTCCCACCTTGGTCAATCCAAATTCGGTCGCTACAAGAGTCAACAGTATATTGTCAATAGTGTTATTAGCACCGTGCCAATCGTATTCATGACACCCAAGGTGGGAGGACGTTCTAACTGGTGTTTAGATCTGATGAATGTCCACGTAATGATATCATTTGGCATTCATTTGTTATTCAATTTAGAAGTTTGAGTTTTATCCAACAGTGATACCAAAGGCATGTGTGTTTGCAGCTGTAGTTTAAGTACTGGGTGGTGAAATATAATGTTCTTAACATTAAACCCACGTTCTTGATGGTCAGGGTTTCATTGTGGTTGATAATCATTAAGTTACTAGTGTTATTTTACCCCTTTCCTCTTCTTGAGAAAGAACATAGGATCACATCAAAGTACCTTCTTTCACTTTAAGCTGCAAATGAGACACTTAATAGCATAGCGTAACTTCGACAGCCGTGCTGTCGTGTTTACTGCTTGACCAAAGCACTATGGAATATTGTATAGTATATGCGGCATCTCCAAGTGTGTACGAGACTACCTAATGCGAAAAAATCCAGCGGCGGATCCACGCCTAAGCCTCTTGGGCTCTCAGGAGCCCACACCAGGTATGGGTGTAATACAGAATGCAAACGGTAGGTTGATGTAAGCAGAAGTGCGAGGCCTAGCTATAAGTATACCATACATTACATAACTAACGAATGGGAGTAAATGCCTAACGGCTATGTATCCCATCTTGTGCGCATAATTGTGATTACGCCCTGGCCAGTGGCGTTGTGGATATGGCCATCGAAGATATAATGTTTCATCTCCGTACTTATGATTTGCATGACTTCTGAGGTCATCACGTTGACGTGAATTGTGCCACGTCGTGATTAAATCAAATGCGATTTTATTCATGGTTTAATTGCTTATATAAGAGTCATCCGAAATGTACAACGGACTGCCATCAAAGCTCTTGTCAAAAGGTTTCAAAGTTATAAAATGGCTACCTACAGTACGGCGTATGCTTGCATTGCTGATTGATCATGATGGTGCTAACTTTTGTTTCTATGTAAATAGCTGTCAACATTACCTATACCAATAACAGCTACATGGAGGCCTACATCACAGATCAGAATGTTGTTAACGGAAAATGGATCACTAAACTTGGTTCTTTTGTAGGCGGCCGTGATAGCCAGTCTCTTCAACCCAGCAGTGGTGGTCAGACCTCTGGCACGGTAAACAATACATGCATGCATATGGAATAGCGTTTCTATATAATAATTCTGAACAGCTATCAGGCCAACAAGTGGAGGGAAGTTTTGTGGTGAAGTTTCCTGAAAGGTCTGACTTTATTGCAAAGTTCAAGATAGATATGGATAGGAAGGTTACCGTAACCTCCGATCCACCCTCGTCCAATGGTGTCAAAATGGATATGCACTATCGCTTTGCAGGCAACACCCTCTCCGTCAATTTTGATAGTAGTATGCAGTAAACATGTCGATATTGAACATGTTGAACATGTAAATAATGGCATGTATAACGCTCTATTACCTGTAGCTGTGAAGAAATTTGACATGCGTTCAAATTAATTATATCGTGCACTGTGCAAAAATAGGATATACGCTATTGTATATTTTGCGTATATTTCGAGTATACCCATGAATATACGCATGCGTATACGCGAAGTATCCCACTGGCGTATAGAACCAATTTCGCACTGCGTATATTTCGAGTATCCTCAAATGTATCACGTGCGCTTATGGAGGATTCTCTTAATTAATGTCTCCGGATACTACACTGTACCTACGTTGACCCTATACTGTATTGGGTACGCCACCCGATTATGTTCGTTGTATACTGGCTTGATTAGTATTAAAATGATTATCAATATTAAATAAAGCAATACATGCACAATCAATAGACAACGTTCAAGCTCTCCGGCCATCCGATCCAGGAAGGAGATACTCCAGTAGTGGCCCTCCAACCCGCCGTTGCCACGAGTTGCTCAAAAATCCATTGCAACCTCTTCTAACGAAACGCGCGGCAGTAGTTTCAAACTGCTTCCCTGTACTGTCACCATAGTCCATATAACTACAGCAAAATAGAGCATCCATACGATACAAATGCAAACAGAGGCCTACACTGACGGCGGGATTGCTTGACAAGCTCAGCTGAATCTGAGCTTTCCTTGTCTAGCTGCAAGGAATACACAGGGTTAAAGCCTTTACCTTATACTCCAAAGCAATCCGCTACTTCTCTATCTCCGCTCTTCGTATTATTTGTATTCAATTCAATTCTGACAACAGACACTGATAAACAGCAAGTGTGAATGAAAACGCAATCTCTTACCCGCTCTGACTTTGCTAGTTTTTATGACGTCTCTAAATTTGACTCGAGAAAAAAAAAGGTGATGATTACTTACCACCGGTTGGGGTACTATCCACGTGTTACGGGAAATCATAATGGTGAGAGAATGGGATACCTGATCGCGACACAATGCAGTTACGTCCTCAAGATTCGAAACGGTCTTAGAGATTGAAGCCAACCACGCGGATGAAGAGCCTCCAATTAGCCAATGCATTTTGCAACCAACCAACACCAACAGTTTCTCATCTCGACGAATACTTATAGAACGTCGAACGGTAATTTTTCCGCTCAAGCCACGTTGTGCTTGGCTCCAATTGAAATTACTAACTGAATTTTGTATTATAAATGGTGCTGTGTATACATGTAAATGGAGCATTATAATTAATGATATCCAGTAAGAGTGAAATAGAAAGAGAGTGATTGGAAAGAGAGAGAGGGGAGGGGGGGGAAGAGGAAGATATGGTCACATCACAGGAAGTGAGGAAGTGACCGAAAACCTATGATGCCACACAACTGATGTCATATTCTAATTACACACACACCAATTAAGTTTGTGTACCTGAGACAGCATGAAAAGCTTAAGGACATACTGTCCTCAAGGTCTGGTGGTGATTACGTGCAAGTGTGCAATACATTAAATGGTACAACTCACCTTATCAAGTACCACGCCCACCAAAGTCACGTGACTCCAATGACTCCATCAAGGTTGAAAGGTCTCAAAGCATGAAAAGCTTTAGGGACATACTGTCCTCAAGGATTACGTGCAAGTGTGCAATACATTAAATGGTACAACTCACCTTTCAAGTGCCACGCCCACCAAAGTCACGTGACTCCAATGACTTCATCAAGGTTGAAAGGTCTCAAAGCATGAAAAGCTTTAGGGACATACTGTCCTCAAGGTCTGGTGGTGATTACGTGCAAGTGTGCAATACATTAAATGGTACAACTCACCTTTCAAGTGCCACGCCCACCAAAGTCACGTGATTCCAATGATCCCATCAAGGTTGAATGGTCTCAATACATGAAAAGCTTTAGGGACATACCGTCCTCAAGGTCTGGTGGTGATTACGTGCAAGTGTGCAATACATTAAATGGTATAACTCACCTTATCAAGTACCACGCCCACCAAAGTCACGTGACTCCAATGACCCCATCAAGGTTGAAAGGTCTCAAAGCATGGAAAGCTTTAGGGACATACTGTCCTCAAGTTCTGGTGGTGATTACGTGCAAGTGTGCAATACATTAAATGGTGCAACTCACCTTTCAAGTGCCACGCCCACCAAAGTCACATGTCTCCAATGACCCCATTAAGGTTGAAAGGTCTCAAAGCATGAAAAGCTTTAGGGACATACTGTCATACTGTCAGGGACATAAAGTGATCGCATATATGCCCACAAAATCTTATGTGGCAAGATGGAGCAATCTAATAACACCCATGCCACTGAAATCATTTTCCTGAAGAGCGTCAAAGTGGCATTGCTGGATTCAGCCAAATACCTGTTTATCTCAGTTGCAGTTCTAACAAAATGAATCACAGACATTGCTGAACCTTTTCAGAACAATATGGGTTACCAGGACGTGTTCAATCAGACCGGGGCAGAGAGTACATGGTTCATTTTGACCCACCCGCAGCGAGGTCCAAATAGGTGATCCATAGTAGTTGGCAAAAGTGTTCACAACCAGTGTATTATAGAGCGGTTGTGGAGAAATGTTTATGTTGTCATAATAAAATTTTACCATGACCTATTGTTGTACAGGGAGGCAATAGATGTTGTGTTGTTTCAGTAGCAATACGAGAACTAGCCCGATTCAAATAGATATCAACTCAGATCAAAAACACACTGCACGCTCAAAACCAAATCACGTCTAATCACGTGTCACTTAAATCTAATAATGATAATTAACTATTCTATTACAATTTCCCCTTTTTGAAGTTCATACTTTCACAAAGTCATTAAACCTTTTTGGAGGTTTGACTACTCTCCCTGATCTTGTTGTGTATTCAATGTTTTGCTGTGCTTGTTCTTCATTGCCTGTTTGGTCATCATCTCTCGTGTTTTCATCTTCTGCTATTTCCACCTCTGCAGGTTTACCATCTTCTATCTCAACTCCATCTCCCTCAGAGTGTTCCATATGCCTCTCTTCTGGTTGAGCGTATGTCACTTGCAGCACTGGATCCATTACTTGTTCTTCCAGTCTCATCAAATGTTTTCTGTTTCTCCGTAGCAATTTGCCCTCTTCTGTTTTCACTATGTACGACCTTGGCGTTCCTGCCTTGTCCATGATCACTACTGGTTTCCATTTTCCTTGTATTTGAACATGCGCTCTTTCTCCTTTTTTGAGCTCAAGTAATTGTCTGGAACCTTTGTCATAATTCTGTTTCTGATGTGCCTTCCTTTCATTCTGTTTTGCTTTCACCGTGTTTGGATCTATGACCTTTGGTTGAAGCTGTGAGAGGTTGCTACTGGGAGGTTAGTGCGTAACCTTCTGCCCATCAGTAGTTGTGCTGGTAAGGCTAGGTTGTCAATCATTGTGTTTCTGTATTCCAATAAACATAAGTATAGGTCTTGACCATCTGCTTTTGCTTTGCTCAGTATCTTTTTGACCGTTTGAACACTCTTCTCAGCCAAACCATTCGCTTGAGGGTGAAACGGACTTGCTGTGATGTGTCTGATCCTCCATTTCTTTGTGAACTTCTGAAATTCTTTTGCTGTGTATTGTGGACCGTTATCACTAATGATCATAGAGGGTATTCCATGTCTAGAAAATATTGATTTGATATGATGAATCACTGTTGCACTGGTTGTGTTTTCTAACATCCTGATTTCGATGTAACGTGAATAATAGTCCACCAACAATACATAATCCTTGCCATCCCACTAGAAAAGATCAGTTGCAATGATTTCCCATGGGCGCTCAGGTGCCGGACCTGGTATCATGGGTTCTTTGGGATTTGAATCAAGATGTTCCTGACATATGGTGCATCTTAAAACCATTTGTTCTATTGCCTTGTTCATGCCAGGCCAAAACATCACTTCTCTCGCCTGTTGTGAACACTTTGTAACTCCCATATGTCCCATATGGATTCGATCAAGCATACTGCCCCTGAGAATTTGTGGAATTATCAGTTTCTCTCCTTTGAGTAGAATGCCATCAGCTTCTGAGAGTTGGTCACGAAGATGCCAATAGTCTCGTATCTCTTCAGGTACCCGTGATTGTTCTTCTGGCCACCCATGCTGTATGTGGATTTTGAGTTTCTGCATTGACTGGTCTTCATTTGTAGCCTCCTTTATCTCCTGTAGCCACACTTCCGACATACCTGTGCTAAGGATCAAATGTACAGCACATTTCAGCTCCTCCTCCATTCTATCAGTAGTGTCGCCAGTAGTGCACGCCCTGGATAATGTATCAGCAATTACCATTTCTTTGCCAGGTTTGTAACGTAGTGTAAAATCGTACCTCTGAAGTCGAAGCAACATGCGTTGCAATCGAGGCGGTGCATGACACAAAGACTTTTTTGAGATTGCCTCCAACGGTTTATGATCTGACTCTACATCTACGCACTTCCCATACACATATTGGTTGAATTTTTCAAGTCCAAACACAACAGCAAGGAGCTCCTTTTCAATTTGTGCATATCTGCACTCCGTGTCCGTCAATGATCACGATGCATACGCTATTGGCTGGCTTCTTGTAGCAAAACTGCACCCAGACCGAACTGAGAGGCATCACAATTACTGTTACAGATTTTTTTACATTGTAAAAAGCTAAAACTGGTGCTGTTGACAGCAAGTGTTTCAACTGCTTGAATGCCTCTTCATGTTCGTGACTCCAGTTAAATTGAACCTCTTTTTTTTAGTAAATCTCGTATGGGTTTTGTCACTGCAGCCATGTTAGGTATGAATTTCACCACATAGTTCACCACACCAAGCAGCCTCTCCACACCTTTTTTATCATCTGGTGGTGGCATTTCTGCAATTGCTCGTACTTTTTCCTTATCTGGGGCTACCCCATTTGCACTGATTGTATGCCCTAGATATGTTTCTTCGGAAACATTGAACTTGCACTTATCCTTGTTCAGAATAAGTCCTATGTCTTTACATCTTTGTAACACTGCTTGTAGGTGACTGTTGTGTTCCTCTTCTGATGCACCCCAAACAAGTATGTCATCTATGTCTATTTCTACACCTGGTAGGTCACCAAAACACTGACACATGCGTTTTTGGAACGCCTCTTGCGCAGATTTCACTCCAATGGCATTCTGGTAAAACAATATCGCCCAAAAGGAGTGCTAAATGTTGTGAGCAGCTGACTTTCTTCACTCAATGGGATTTGCCAATATCCATTCTTTGCATCCAGCTTGGAGAAACGTTTTGCTCCTGACAACCTTGTGGTTATGTCTTCCAATGTTGGTAACTGGAAGTGTTCACGCTTGATTGCCTTGTTGAGTGGTCGAGGATCCAAACATATTCTCAGCTGTTTGGTTTTGTGTTTTTCCACAATCACTAAAGAGTTCACCCAGTCGGTAGGAATTTCAACTTTCTTGATCACTCCCATGCGCTCCATGTTGTCCAATTCTTCTTTGAGACGCTCTCGTAATGCCACCGGTTGATTCCTGAGAGGGCAGACAACTGGTTGGACATCATGATCAATCCTGATTTTTTATGGTTCAGTGAGACACCCCAAACCCTGAAACACAGCCTCATATGTTTTGATGATATTTTCCATTCTTGTAATGCTAGTGACCACTCTAATTAGATCAAGTTCCTTGGATGCTTGGAAACTGAGAATTGGGAACTGCTTTTTTTTGACAACAAAAAACTCCAATGAGCTCTTCTTACATTGCAGCTGACAGGTGCCTACTACTGTTAGCTTGTCACCTGAGTAACTAACTAAATTGGTCTTTACTGTGTTCAAACATGGCTTGTTGCGTAACTGTTTGAAAGTATCCCATGGCAAGATGTTGACCTGGGATCCAGTGTCCACCTTAAATTTCACTTGAGCTCCATTCACAATAAGTGTAGTGAAGTATTCACTCCCGTCGTCTTTGCCTCTTTTGGTTATGCCTCCAACATATTTAGCGTCCTCCGATTCTTCTTCATCCTCTGAGTGATGAACTGTGGCAACCTTTTTGGACCTGCACATGTGAGAAAAATGGTTCAACCGTCCACATTGATAGCATTTCTTTCCTATAGCCGGACATTGTGATCTGTGATGTGTAAAGCCACAGTTGCCACATGACCGCTGACTTACATCTTTCCGTTCCACTTTGTCCAGAGGTTTGGATCTGACAGGTTTTTCATAGTGAGCGGTTCGTTTCACAACTTGCACTACTGTTTCGGGTACTTCTTCACTGAGAAGTTTCATCTGCTTGTTTGATTCCTCTTCTATTTGGCAGATCAACGTGGCTTTATCAAGTGATAGCTCTCGCTCTCTCAGTAGACGTCCTTTCACCCGTTCCAATGTTATGCCACATACCAATCGATCTCGTATCATTTCATCTTCTAGGCTCCCAAATTTACAGTTCTTTGCCAGCAACTTTAGTACAACAACATATTGGTTGACCGTCTCCTCCTTTCCTTGGTTGCGCGTATTGAATTTATACCGCTCCATAGCTCTACTTGAGAATTGCAATATTCCTCAAACTTTGCAAAAAGCACATCTAACTTGTCCTTTTCCGCGTCAGTTATCGTCATGGTGTTGTAAACGTCCCTACCCGACTGACCAATCAGATACAAAAAGGCGCCGCACCTTTCTTTTTCAGTCTTCTCTGACATACTGAATTGCAAGTATAACTCCATTGCTTGTCTCCATTTCCGCCATTTTTCCTGAATTGAAATACTGTCCGTGGTAGAGAGGTCGAGCTCACTAGGCGCTTTCAAAAATTCTATCCCACTCCTGACACCATGTGTTGTTTCAGTAGCAATACGAGAACTAGCCCGATTCGAATAGATATCAACTCAGATCAAAACCACACTGCACGCTCAAAACCAAATCACGTGTCACTTAAATCTAATAATGATAATTAACTATTCTATTACTGATGTGTTGGAACTCACATTTTATGCCCTCATATCATTTATATCCTCCTCCCCTCCTCATCATGGTTAATTCTGGGCCACACCCACTTCACAACATTGGGCCATATACATCCCATATAGTACTTACTACCTCAACTTGAAGGGCCATGCCCATCTCACAAACCACGCCATATTTGTCCAGGTAAGCAGTGGTGGTGGATGATGTAGTAGTGAACACTTTGGATAAGTATCCAAATGCTCCAAGGACAATACTGGTAGCCCAGACTACCCAATCCCCATTGTCTGACACACAAACCAGCTTTGAGAAGATGAGTGAGAAAAACAAGAATCATATACATATTTTATTAAGATGTGTCGTTTAGATTTAAAGGTGACCCGCGTTAATCGGAAACGCAAGCAGTTATGATGGCCTTGCACAGTGCAAAACCTTTGTTATACGATACTGTATACTATTGCGTATACGCAGCAATACATGCATACTGCATGCGTATAGAAACATATAAGCAAATGTGTATAATAAAGTATAGTCAAGACACTACTGTTTCATTTCATTGAGAAGAAGACCTACGCCCAGAAATATTAGAATATGACGTCATGTACATAGCAACAGAATATTACTATCAAGCTGCTTAGAAATCTGGATGTTTCTTAAAAGATGCTACAAGCACGGACTTTATAGACTGAATACTGTAAGAATACGGTTAGTTTTGTATCGATTATAACAAGTGCCACGATTACAGCTTACACCAATTGGTCATGGTGTGGCTGCAAAGTGACAGCATCTAGCGGTAGTCCCTTCACTCATTGATATACACACACAGTCAGGAACTTTTCCTGTTTGGATGAAGCATACCACTGTGGTATAGATGGGATGGAGTAAGTTTTTCATTATGTTTGAAGGTGGCTCTCGATATTCGTACAATTAAAGTTAACCATATCTCATGGGCCATGACAACCTGGTTGCGCTATCGCATACACATATGATTCGGTCAAATGTTATTCGATTCTTTATTGAAGCTAAAGGTATGATCAATGTGAATAGCATGTGGGAAATATGATAAACGATGGAGATGGTGTTATGGTGATTTTTTGGCTCGTTTACTTGGGGGTGGTTTATAAGTGTAGGTGATATGCAAAGCAGGTGCTCCATTATAATCTACTTAAGCTTCTCCACTGGATGACTGCTTGAGGAGACCGTGCAGTAAGTTAGGTATAGACGATTGAATCTTGCATGTATGGACTCGGCTCCTTGTTCTCCCATGAGCCCAAATCCAATGTGCTGATTAGATCGGATCCAATCTACTGCATGGTCTTCCAACATATGCATCTTTATTGGGATGTTCTCACCAGCACGAAAATGTGCCATGAAAGTGGCAATGGCATGTTCTAAATGATGATTGGTATTTTTTTGCATTGAGACACAGTTTGCTGCATTTCGTACCTAGATCATTAGATCCAGCTTCCGACACATAGTTCTGATTGTAAATGAAGTGGCACTTGGCAAACAGCGAAAGTCTGCTTGAATGTTCCAGCTACCAGTTCTGCTTCCTGCAAGAGGGCAGGGGCCCTCTCTCTGAGCCATAGCAATTATGTAAGATGATAAAGTTTCCAGGTTTGTACTCTATGAGTTATACTATATGATCAGTGCTTATATGCATATTATATGTCATGTACCTCAAGTGTCTTGTGTATGTGGTTGCCCACAAATGCACCACCATGGTAGTTCTGGCGACGTACATCAAAAGATTGTAGAGCTATGTCTAAGGCTTTGACAAAAGCGACAATGCAATTAGAGCTGGCATAAGTGGAAGTCCATTCTAGTCTCACTTGAATCATAGGGATCTATATAAAAATGCATAGATTCAGGAACATAAACCATTTCCTAGAGCTTCATAGGATAGAGCATATGAATATAACAGTTGTGCTTAAAAGAGCTGTTATAGGTGGAAGCTCTGATCTTCTTACATACAATACAGAATGATTGCATCGTGTGATTTTATAATGGCAGTTCCACCAAAATGTAAAATGTCACCTGTCCACCTCCTACACAACTACCTCTGATAAGACCTAATGTCACTTGTCCACCTCCTACACAACCACCTCTGATCAGACCTAATGTCATCTGTCCACCTCCTACACAACCACCTCTGATCAGACCTAATGTCACCTGTCCACCTCCTACACAACCATCTCTGATCAGACCTAATGTCACCTGTCGACCTCCTACACAACCATCTCTGATCAGACCTAATGTCACCTGTCCACCTCTTACACAATCACCTCTGATCAGACCTCATGTCACCTGTCCACCTCTTACACAACCACCTCTGATCAGACCTCATGTCACCTGTCCACCTCTTACACAACCACCTCTGATCAGACCTAATGTCACCTGTCCACCTCCTACACAACCACCTCTGATCAGACCTAATGTCACCTGTCCACCTCCTACACAACCACCTCTGATCAGACCTAATGTCACCTGTCCACCTCTTACACAACCACCTCTGATCAGACCTCATGTCACCTGTCCACCTCTTACACAACCACCTCTGATCAGACCTAATGCCACCTGTCCACCTCCTACACAACCACCTCTGATCAGACCTGTCATGTGCTGCTATGAATTCTCTAACCTCTTCCCCAGTCCATACACTGACATGTCAGGTCAACGGGGGTGTGGTACCATGTCTTCCTGTAGCCTGTCCTGGGGACCAGGTGACCTTTACAGGGACTACCACAGCACTTGTTGGTAGCAACCTATGGGTCCTGCCCAGTGTATCATGCAGTAGTTCTACCACACCAGATACCATTCTGCTATATCAGGCTGCAGGTGCTTGCAGAGGTGTGACCATGACCTGTGGACCATATACAGCAACCAATGTGGATCCTGGTCCATCCACACCATGTGTGACTAGTACCTTGACAGTGAGAGTGAACACTGGTATGACATCATCACTGGTCATGGTTGGAACCCGATCAGTTTTTAGTCTTAATACTATTGTGAACACCTCCCAAATCATGGTCATAGGTAAGAGTGTTTTGCTTGTGCGTTGGTTATAGTAAAAGTTTTAAGTAAAGACATCAAAAATTGGTTACACAGGCTTTTATTTGAATTAACACCCGTGTAACTAACTTCAATTTTATCCATTGTGGTCCCTTCATGTGCTCGATTGAACTGGCTATGGTGCCCAAGGCATCAAGTGTTCTAGGAGACCAGTGTGAAATATGTATCTTTGCCTTGAATGAAGGTAAACCTAATCGCAACAAGTCCTATAAATAAGAAAAGGCAACACACATGTCCCAGATATTCACTTTACGCTTACAGTCTAATAAGATGTGCAGCTCAAATAAATTTCAGAGTGCAGTATTTAATACCTAGGCATGCGTGAACATGTGCTTCATCTATGTTCACTTGTAATGTGTTTCATCTCACTTCGTCCCTTCCTCCTCCCCAGCCTCCCCTGGTCCTCCTGTTGGCCTGACAGTAAGCAGTACCTCTGTGGACCAGCTAACAGTGACCTGGACACCTCCCACCACTGGTGGTGTTCCTACCAGCTACAATGTCAGTATCAATGAAGGTTCTAACACTCGGGTCCCCATCCCTGCCAATGGAGCACTGCAGAACACCTTCACTGGACTGATCAGTGACACACTCTACACGATCTCAGTGGTGGCCATTAACCCATGTGGTGTCGCCAGCAGTGTGACATCAGCCTCTAGAAGAACATGTAAGTATTGAATGACGTATTGAAATACCGTAAGTCAGGACATGTAACACTATTTGACAGCTCTTATAACTTAGTGAAGTGACTGGTGTGGTTATCTGTGTACTATAAACAGGGTCTTTGCAAAAGAGCGCAACGCTTTTAAATGAACATTCATTAATAGGATTGTCAATCTAAATAAATTTATAAAAGTGCAATAACCACATTTAGTCAAATACGAAACCCATTGTTACAATTCGTTTATCTTTAGCCGTTCAAAAGATAAAATCAAATAGCTTGCAATTAACTAAACTGGCACAACAATGTACAACAACTTTTAATTCATAATGTGATTTATAAACTGCAGAACAGAATTGATGAGACTTTGAAAAAGTATGAAATTTGATTGGCGTTTTACTAGTTAATATTCAAAACAACAAATCAAACTTGAAAAAGCTAAATGACCACTACAATTAACTTGACCACTACAATTAACTTTGAGTTTTAATAAAGCACCATTAAATGATCTATTCCCAAATCAAGTAGTGTTTTGTACTTCATTTTATACTGGAATAATTTATGATGGTTATTAAAATATTTAACCCATAACAGCTTCAACCTTAATAACTTTAAAGCAAATGATGGTCTTAAATAACTCACTGTTGAAACTAGGAACTTGAAATCAGTACAATTCTACCGCATATCCTGATTATGTGTTACTTATTGTTAGTTATAAAAATCAATTTTCGTAAACCGCAATCTTGAATAACTTTGTTAATAGAGGGCTTTGAATATTTTGATTTATGAGGGATTTGATAAAGTTACTTAACCGCTTATATAATAAAATTCGATTATTTGTACTTGCCTAACTACTGCAACATGTGTTAAAGAAATCAAGCAGTTAATTAATTCAATCCTAAGTTATAGGGATTTTAAAGCGCTGCGTTCTATAGCAAACACCCTGTACGCAAGCACTATGTAAATGTACTCTTTCCCTGTCATACAAAAGCATTTGGTGAAGGGTCCTCCCTCCTATGGGTGTATTTAGTGTCCTTAGCTACATGTATCTATCTCTCCACAGTGGTCCTCCCTCCTTAGGTGTACTTAGTGTCCTTAGCTACATGTACCTATCTTCCACAGTGGTCCTCCTTCCTATGGGTGTACTTAGTGTTTTTAGCTACAACGTACCTATCTCTCCACAGTAACCCTTTCTCCTATGGGTTTAAATGTGGTGTCAGTCTTTAATCCCAACATCACTGCCCGCCATCTTGAGATATCCTGGATACCTGTGGTAAGAAGATTTATTGCTGGTTATTAATGGTTACATGCTATTGCTCCATCACCAGGGAGGTAATGTGACCATGTACACAGTGAGGGTTGTTAGTGATGGTGCCTCTGTTGGTCAAGGCTCCACTACCTGTACCACATCACCATGTCTATATGTCCAACAAGTCTCTGTCTTTGCTACCAACTACACCATCTTTGTGGCTTCCATAAATGGAGATGGAGCTGTGGGTCCAGAGAACAGCACTACCATATAAATGTATGGTGAGTACCACATACTACCATATATGGTGAGTACCACATACTACCATATATGGTGAGTATACCACATACTACCATATATGGTGAGTACCACATACTACCATATATGGTGAGTACCACATACTACTATCATTTATGCTGTGATGATCTATTTATTAAAAGTCATAAATTCTTTTTCAAGACATTCAACACAGCTACTTCAGTATAGATATGTATGCGTGCAAGTTGTGCGTGTTTCGTGTTAGTGTTACTATTAGTTTGGCAAATTAAATGTGATTCATGTGTGTAATGAGTACTGCGTGGTAGATGATTTATAATATAATCAATGGTATCATGAAGGAAAGTATAGAGATCAAATTTTCCTTGCGCCATTTTCTGTACATGGAAACCAGCAGTCATTGATTTGAACTTATTGGATGAAGGTTATTACAATCGCTGATTCATACATGTTGTATGCTTTTATAAGTATTCATTGTAAAAATTTGTGATTGTTTCTATAAAGGAAGGATATTTCTTAACAGCTTGTTTTTTCATGAATGGAAAGTTGCGGCCAGCTGTACAGAGAGTTTGCACACTTTTCAATAGAAAGCATGCTGAAAAGACTTGAATACGGTAGAGCTGTTATTTGTAAAATTCAAATCAATGCAAAATCGTAGTCATCTATAGTTCAATTCAACTGCTCTGTCCTGCAATAAATTACTGTATTTTGGTGAAGGTCATTTGCCCCATTAAACAGCAAAGTTGATACGGGCATTAAAGTATATAACATTTTAATTATCCGGTGATACTGTTGTAAAAGAATCGCTACCAGAACATCACTTCCTAGTTCTAACGCTAAAAGATTTGTCACAGCTCCTTATAAATGCATGGATAGTCTGTCTATACATACTTGTGTACATGCATAGATAATTATCTGTGGTACGAGGTGCAATGGGCCTATGACCACACTGTCTCCAGCGACTGCTTATACCTGCACTGCCAGCTGGTACATACATCTGCCCCCCCCCCCCCTAGACCCCACCCCACCCCATAAACAAGACTGCTTTTTTAGATAGATTATTTCAAGACCTAGGCATTCCATAAAATATGTACCAGGGGTGGATGGTGATGGTGATGATGATGGTGATGGTGATGGTTGAGGTGGTGTGCTAAAGCTGAAGAACACCTTCACACCTCCAACCACAGGACCACCACAGTTAGCAGAGGTAGTGTTAGTAGCTGCTGCCTTGCAGTAGTACATCTGATTGCTACCAAGGTTTGACAGAATGACACTGACACTTGGTCCCTTGGTAGAGGACAGGTACCCAACTGAACAATCTGGAACAGAGGGATCAGTACTACAGCACACCACACAGTAGAAGGACTGGTTGAATGAGCAGCCAATGATTGCATAATTGGTTAGGATTTGTGTACTGGTGATGTTCAGGACTTGGTTGGTTATGGCTACACCTGCACAAAGACAGAAGGATGAGCTCCACACATCACATCATTTCAAAACCACCATACACACCAAATACTTTTCACAGTTAATAGAATGAACAAAACTAGAAGCATTTGGACCCAAAGCCATTTGGTATGTGGGTAAGTGGTACCACTGCCAGCTCCCAGAGATATCAGCCCCCCTCATTATTTCAGAACAGATTTCTAACGAGTACAATAACTTACTCTCTCATGCTAAAACATCAATTGCATAATTGTAATAATGTCGTATTATGCCCAACGTGTTGATCTGCACGTACTTAGCTTACATAAATGACCAGTCAATCAATAAATCAGTACCTTCACAAGACATTAACAGATTGACCATCTAATGAAGCTATAAAGAATACAAGCCATCATTGCCCTCGTCACATAGTGAGCAATATGTTGGGAGGGGAAGGGAATTGTTATTGGCTGGGGCGTGGGGGGAGGGGGGGGGGTGTGGTATTACATCTGGGGCTCTGTAGCTTCGTTTTTATTCATGGTACTATTATGACAGTGTGACCTGGAGTGGCCTACATAGTGAAGGTATCCGTGAAGCATTGCACAATTCATTTCATTTTTTTAGGCAGGCCCACAAGCAATTTTTTTAGTGCATACTTATAGCCAATTTTCTTCACTGTGACATGCATGATTGGATAGCTGGCAGGTCAAACTAGTCTTGCAAGTCTGCAGTTGCAATTAAATAAATCATTGCTACTGTTGAACAATAGTACCCAGAGGGGGTTCGTAACCAGGGAAACCCTTAAAATTGCTTGTAAAATCGGGTTTCCTTGGTTATGAACCCCCTCTGGGTACAGCCCCGGTTACAAAGTTTAGAAACTCAATGTTAGTCTAATAATGTACACATGTTGAATATGCAGTCATGGTATTATTAACATACAGCATGTTGGTGGGGTGCCCAAGCCCTCACCTGATCACGCTCTCATCATCAATTTGTTTACTGCATGGTGTTGGGGAGGGTGGGGGTGGTGGTGGTGGTGGGGGTGGTGGTGGTGGGGGGGTGGGAGTGGTGGTGGTGGGAGTGGTGGTGGTGGGGGTAGTACATGCCTCATTTGTTGACTGTTGTGTTGGTGAATGCTCATATTAACACATGTACAGTCTGCACACACCATGAATAACTCATACAAGATCAGTTATGTGCACATTCATTAATTATTTTGCTAGTGCATTATTGATAACAGGTATATGATCTTTTTATTTCAGTTTCAATCATATCACCTTCCATTGACACCCCTACTGCTGTGGGGGTAACATTTGCAGTCACATTTCTCATCTCCTCTTCGCTGGGGGCTTTGGTGGCCACCATCATAATATGTGTTTGCTACATCCCAAGAATATCCTCTATGACTACTGAAGCCCCTCCTTCCATCCCTACTGCTACAACATATGAGGTGGTGGGCATTAATCAGAAGCCAACCAATCCAATTGAGCTAGAGAGCAATGCTGCATATGGAACTGCAAGACAGAAGTGACCTGTTCTAATGAGAAAAGATGTAGTATATCAAAGTGAGATGAGTTGATACAATGACATTGTAAACTTTCATGTGTGACATGCATGTGCATATGAATGTAGTGTGTGCTTAGCTGGCTATATCTATCATGGATGTCTAAGGTACAAAAATTCTGACCAAGGATATGGACTTACCTTTAATTGAGGTGTGGAATTTCTCATCTAGTCCGCTGGGTAGGGGCTGTCTGTTGGCAACTGGCTCTTGAGGTTGACTGGTGCAATATCATATGGTACCATTGAGGTAGGAAGATAATTTCACTCTGGAGCGAATGTCAGCATTCATGGCTCAACTGCTACATGCTATGGTGAATTTGGCCTAAATGATGGACAATATAGCTCTCTGGTTAAGTTAACCTTAACATGCTAAAAATACCTCAGACTGCAATAATGCTGCCATGATAATTGCTCACATCAAAACTTGTGCAACACTAGAACAAAAGTGAATGATGTGTTGTAAACTGATGGTATAACTATATGTCTGTTTCATTATTGTTACTGACACACACACACATAATTTATATAAGCGATTGAACATGGTACCATGCTCAGTGCAGTTACTCATTATACATGTACCCAGCCTGGGACTGAAATGAATTATTCAAGTTACAGGTTTGTGTCAACTTTGGCTGTCTAGAAAAATCTTCCCCAGACCACTAGAATAGCATGATAGCAGATGATTTTGCTCCACTACCTGATGGTACCTCTGTTGGTCATGGCTCCATTACCTGATGGTACCTCTGTTGGTCATGGCTCCACTACCTGATGGTATACCTCTGTTGGTCATGGCTCCACTACCTGATGGTACCTCTGTTGGTCATGGCTCCACTACCTGATGGTACCTCTGTTGGTCATGGCTCCATTACCTGATGGTACCTCTGTTGGTCATGGCTCCACTACCTGATGGTACCTCTGTTGGTCATGGCTCCACTACCTGATGGTACCTCTGTTGGTCATGTCTCCACTACCTGATGATACCTCTGTTGGTCATGGCTCCACTACCTGATGGTACTTCTGTTGGTCATGGCACCACTACCTGATGGTACTTCTGTTGGTCATGGCTCCACTACCTGATGATACCTCTGTTGGTCATGGCTCCACTACCTGATGGTACCTCTGTTGGTCATGGCTCCACTACCTGATGGTACCTCTGTTGGTCATGGCTCCACTACCTGATGATACCTCTGTTGGTCATGGCTCCACTACCTGATGGTACCTCTGTTGGTCATGGCTCCACTACCTGATGATACCTCTGTTGGTCATGGCTCCACTACCTGATGATACCTCTGTTGGTCATGGCTCCACTACCTGATGGTACCTCTGTTGGTCATGGCTCCACTACCTGATGGTACTTCTGTTGGTCATGGATCCACTACCTGATGGTACCTCTGTTGGTCATGGCTCCACTACCTGATGGTACCTCTGTTGGTCATGGCTCCATTACCTGATGGTACCTCTGTTGGTCATGGCTCCACTACCTGATGGTACCTCTGTTGGTCATGGCTCCACTACCTGATGGTACCTCTGTTGGTCATGGCTCCACTACCTGATGGTACCTCTGTTGGTCATGGCTCCACTACCTGATGGTACCTCTGTTGGTCATGGCTCCACTACCTGATGGTACCTCTGTTGGTCATGGCTCCACTACCTGATGGTACCTCTGTTGGTCATGGCTCCACTACCTGATGATACCTCTGTTGGTCATGGCTCCACTACCTGATGGTACCTCTGTTGGTCATGGCTCCATTACCTGATGGTACCTCTGTTGGTCATGGCTCCACTACCTAATGATACCTCTGTTGGTCATGGCTCCACTACCTGATGGTACCTCTGTTGGTCATGGCTCCACTACCTGATGGTACCTCTGTTGGTCATGGCTCCCCTACCTGATGATACCTCTGTTGGTCATGGCTCCACTACCTGATGGTACCTCTGTTGGTCATGGCTCCACTACCTGATGGTACCTCTGTTGGTCATGGCTCCACTACCTCATGGTACTTCTGTTGGTCATGGCTCCACTACCTGATGATACCTCTGTTGGTCATGGCTCCACTACCTGATGGTACTTCTGTTGGTCATGGCTCCACTACCTGATGATACCTCTGTTGGTCATGGCTCCACTACCTGATGGTACTTCTGTTGGTCATGGCTCCACTACCTGATGATACCTCTGTTGGTCATGGCTCCACTACCTGATGGTACTTCTGTTGGTCATGGCTCCACTACCTGATGGTACCTCTGTTGGTCATGGCTCCACTACCTGATGATACCTCTGTTGGTCATGGCTCCACTACCTGATGGTACCTCTGTTGGTCATGGCTCCACTACCTGATGGTACTTCTGTTGGTCATGGCTCCACTACCTGATGGTACCTCTGTTGGTCATGGCTCCACTACCTGATGGTACTTCTGTTGGTCATGGCTCCACTACCTGATGGTACCTCTGTTGGTCATGGCTCCACTACCTGATGATACCTCTGTTGGTCATGGCTCCACTACCTGATGGTACTTCTGTTGGTCATGGCTCCACTACCTGATGATACCTCTGTTGGTCATGGCTCCACTACCTGATGGTACTTCTGTTGGTCATGGCTCCACTACCTGATGGTACCTCTGTTGGTCATGGCTCCACTACCTGATGGTACTTCTGTTGGTCATGGCTCCACTACCTGATGGTACCTCTGTTGGTCATGGCTCCACTACCTGATGGTACCTCTGTTGGTCATAGCTCTATTACTGCTTGCTGCTGTCCTTATTTCATTTGTCTTAGCGTTATCAATTACATGGAAGGTTATCTTGACTTACACCTAGTGAGGGCATATGCCATCACTGTGCTCTTTATGTCTGTAAAGATTTTGTCACTTATTTTATGATGCATATTTTTTCCATCCAATTAACCATTCAAGGCACAGAGGTGCGCTAAGTCCAGGAAACTGAAACTGCTCTCTGGGCTGAGGGTGTGTGACTGCTCTCTGGGCTGGGGTGTGTGACTGCTCTCTGGGCTGGGGTGTGTGACTGCTCTCTGGGCTGGGGTGTGTGACTGCTCTCTGGGCTGGGGTGTGTGACTGCTCTCTGGGCTGGGGGTGTGTGACTGCTCTCTGGGCTGGGGTGTGTGACTGCTCTCTGGGCTGGGGTGTGTGACTGCTCTCTGGGCTGGGGTGTGTGACTGCTCTCTGGGCTGGGGGTGTGTGACTGCTCTCTGGGCTGGGATGTGTGACTGCTCTCTGGGCTGGGGTGTGTGACTGTTCTCTGGGCTGGGGGTGTGTGACTGCTCTCTGGGCTGGGGTGTGTAACTGCTCTCTGGGCTGGGAGTGTGTGACTGCTCTCTGGGCTGGGGTGTGTGACTGCTCTCTGGGCTGGGAGTGTGTGACTGCTCTCTGGGCTGAGGTGTGTGACTGCTCTCTGGGCTGGGGGTGTGTGACTGCTCTCTGGGCTGGGTGTGTGTGGTCTCCAGGTAGCAGTTATCCTGCTGCACAAGTGTGCTAGCTTCTGCAAGGATGGTCCTCATAGCAAGGCCTGATGTCTTTTGATGAGTGACTGGTCAAGCAGTGCTTTGCATAATGTTCAGCCAATGAAGCTGGGGGGGGGGGGGGGGGGGGGGGGGAAGGAGGTTACTTCAGCACGTTTTTTGTGTATTATTTACATCAACAGCACGACTGAACACACTGCCCCTTATGAAGTTAACTTTGGGCATGAAAGGTGGGGTGCAAAATTCATGCAGGTATCCATCCCTGTCGTCCTGTACTTCCTGATCTATGCCCCCACTGCCCCTGTGAGGATGGAAGGGGTTAAAGGTGATGTCATTATAATGTCAAAGGCTGTGATCTTCCCTTTCTCCACTGTGTGGGTGTGGCCTAGGTATGATGTAAGGCCACTGCCTGACTCCGCCCTCACTCCAACATGGTGCATGATTTTCTCCACAAACACGTCTGCAGATGGTTATGGTCAGTGACAACACCACCACCATGTTTGCACATAATATAGTGGTTGCCATGGAAGTCAAAGAGCTGTGTCCGGGGCACCATGAACATGAGGAGTCTCTAGTGTGTCCATAGTCCCTCACAACCATTGTGCAGTGATTTGCAAATTGTTAGGTCAAGGTGGAGGAGACCAAGGTTGGGAGATGGTGTAACATGTAGCCAGGATGTGACATGAGAAGGCAACAAGAGGTGCTATTAGATCTGGGGCTCTGACAGGGAAAAGTGGAATTGACTACCTGCATGTCACATTTCTATAGCTACGTGTCTATTTCATTTTTCCTTCCCTGTCAGTATAGCCTTGCATTCCTATATACCACCAACTTTCTCGTAGAGAAGTTTTTATCAGTTGTACACGTATGTGTATACCAGACGATTAAACCCTGTGGATTTGGCACAGTGAACACCTGCAGGATGTGGGGTGGGTCAACTGAACACCCGCCCTTGTGATATCTCCTCCCCAGACTACTCAATTTGTCCATTGTCCATAAAGAACACCATGATATGCAATGGCAGGTCAAAAGTCACAAACAGGTTATTTATAACCATTAATGGTGAGCACATTAATAATGTCTGTACATGTGATTGCACACAATAAGTCTTTTCGTTTGTAGCAGAATAGCACCAGTGTTCACACCCACTGTTGGGTACATATGTGTGCAGGTGTGTGTGGTATTAAACCATCAGACATCACATAAAGGTTGTTAGTAAACTGGATGTGGTGTGTGAATTGTACGTGTAGGTGGATGCTGCCAGTACTTTAACCCTGATGATGGTAAGGTCGTTGTCACATACAAAGAAGGCAGAGGAAGCTAATAGCTGGCTTAGTCTTCCTTCTGCCATCAAGACTGAGTTGGCAGAAAGCACTGACAGCCATTGAATTGACAGACTGCATTTTCCATTAGCCCTCACTGCTTGAGAGAAGACTGATGAGGTGAGTGAGACAAGGAAGTTATGTACACTGCGGGGGCATACAAGGTAGTAGAGCATAGGCTGAGGCCACCTTAGTTCACCTTGCTTGCACTACTCCACTGGTTGTAATCTCCGTTAAATTCTCTATCCAACAGTGTTTAAATTATCTCTCTAGCATGCATAGTTTGTCTGCATCAGTCAAAGGAAGTTGGTTGTTCCTTAATTAATAGGTTCCTTTGTTCTAAGCCTCCATTCTCCCTCCTCTACATGTATGATCAGATGATAAGGGTAATGTGATTGTAAGAATGAGGTCACGTTATCAGCTGCAGTTTTTATAGCCTGGTAGTGCACTATTGACAGCTGGGAGGGGGGGGGGGGGGCAAAAAAAAAAGTCGTAGACACCATCCCAAAAATTCTTAAAATCAAGGTCCAGGTCAACACCCCCCCCCCCCCTCCCCACCCCCTCCGCCTACGAACACGCCCATTTAGACCACGCCCCTTAAAAGTCATTACGCAATCGACAATTGATCGCACCTCTATAAGAACGAAATCGCGCACAAACTTGTATAGATACACTCATAGGCGGCCCCCGGAGTCTATCAGCGGTATTTGAAGCTGTGCGTTGCAACGATCGCAAATAGTTATTTCATGATGAAAGCGTGTGGTTTTGCATCAATCACGTACAGTTGGCCCCTCACTAATTTCCGTACAAATAATAATATACAATCGTGCTGATAGGCAGATAGTTGAGTTAAACCATATCTTCGCACGCTCGTTCGCACGCATAGATAACCTATGGGCACAAACAGTATGATGTTGTCATTATGTTGTAAAAAAATATCGTAAATGTTATTAATTCTTTTCAAAAAATTCATTTCAGGCAAAGACCCCCCCCCCCCCTGCTACATTTGTGATGCTCTCAATGAGCTCTTCAAAGATGGGGGATGGTGTTTTGCACTTTGTTTCTGCTCCCCCCCCCCCCCCCCCCCCCCCCCCCCCCCGGAACCTGCACTAAATTTTACTTGGTGTTCCTATCACAGTTTAGTTGTTACTTTGGCTAGTGAAGTTGTTTTTCTAAAAATGTCTTCGCGTAATCAAAAGAAGTGATCTAAGCGACGAGCGGAATACCTCCAAAAGCAAGACGAGAACAAAGCTAAAGCCCGAGCGCTATACAAGGCCAATCCCGAAAAGAAGAAGGCCCCTGTACGCGACAGCTTTGTACAAGGCCGATATTGAATCTAAGCAATCTGCTAAAAGGCGGCGATATGAAGAGGACCTTGACGAGAACCGTGCTGCTCAAAGGCGGCGATATGAAGAGGACCTCGAGGAGAACCGTGCCGCTAAAAGGCGGCGATATGAAGAGGACCTCGAGGAGAACCGTGCTGCTAAAAGGCGGCGATATGAAGAGAACCTCGAGGGAATCCGCGCTGCTAAAAGGCAGTAATACGAAGACAATTCAGCTAACTGCCATTAAAGCATCTGAAAGGAGTCGGTATTGTAATGACCCGCTGTCCGATTGGCTAAATGTGCTTCCGATACCGCAGTGGTCATAGAACTACCACTACCACAGAAAGGTATGTTACGGCATGTTGTACTAACATTAATTAAAAAGCTGTGCATGCAACATTTGTAGAGCATAGTCGGGCGGTGTTTGGTCGGGCTTGTCACCCTACTACCTGACCAAACGCGGTAGTAGGGCCTGCCCGACTTTGTACAGCAAGAGGGACAGAAATTTCACTGGAAAATTGAAATAGGCCTATTTTTAGCACACTGACACTGTAGTCTCGTACCCAGACCCACATCGCAGCTGCGGATGGAATACATCACCGCCTACGCCACTACTCGCGTAGGCGGTGATGTATTCCATCCGCAGCTGCGATGTGGGTCTGGGTACGAGACTACTCACACTGTAACAGTGCATACCTGAGTATTGGTCTAAATATAGGCCTATTTCAGTAAAATTCCTGCCCCTCTTGTTACCGTGCTTTTACACCACCACTGGTCAATCCTATATATACCAACAACTCTCTCGTTATAGAATGTTTTTATTTACTTGTATAAGTATAACCAAATTGTATCATAGAATTCTAGTCCTCACCAGCTAATGATACGGGCAGTGCTGCGAGGCGGTCATGAGGCGTGCGGATATAACGCAGGAACGCCGCACTATGCCATCTGCCCAGGGGTTGGATCATGGAGTCTTCCATTCCCGCTTTCGCAGCTGTCGTGGCGGCCCCGATGCGGAAACTGTGGCCAGCGAACTGATCGCTTGGGGAAGCCTGCCGCCTTCATGTAAGCCTCTCAACTGTGCAATGAAACGTGGCTTGGTGATGGACTTCTTCTCCCCGTCAGCGAAGAAATACCCTGGCGAATCGCCTCTGCAGTTAATGAATTTTATTATGGCAGTTAGCGGGCATAGTAGACAACCAGTACGCCCCAGGAGGATGTTAGCTCCTGCGCCGAACTGATCGCATTTTGACCTCTTAATGCGTAAATTTCGCATTTGGAAGTTTCATAACCAGACCCACACTCTCTCGAGTGTCCGACCTCCCCAATCGGAACCCGCGGTATATACCATGTAGGATTAATGTCGTATAATAAATGTCATTTTTAAAAACCTGTACGTGTCGTTGCTTACATCAAGCAGTCACCGCTATGGAAGTTGTGTGGTGACCCGTTGGAACGTAAGAAAGAAAGTTGCATACAAGCCCGCGCATTTTGTATAGCTATTGTTCAAGATAAGCCATTAATTTTAAACTGTCATGAGTATAATACTGCTCCCCATTGCTCCTCAATGGTGTCCCCTCTCCCCTCCACCCACCATCCACTCACCCTGCATGGACTGGTATCTTGCATGTACAGGACAGGTGCGTTGTATATGTGCTGGCATGTAGTGGATGCCATGGGACATGACCATGTACTTACATGTACATGTAAACGGAGAGCCTCTTATACACGACCCTGTCCCATCCTTCGCTGTATTGTCCTGTCACAGAACCCTAAGTCATTTTCTGAACCTCTCGACAGTGCACAGTCCGGGTTTGAGCATATGCATGCATATCTAGTGGAGGTATGAGACGTCAACATGCATTTGCGTGTAGTGGAGGCCATGGAACTCTTCTGGATGTGCTTTAGATGTGTGTGTGTGTGTGTGTGTGTGTGTGTGTGTGTGTGTGTGTGTGTGTGTGTGTGTGTGTGTGTGTTTGTGTGTGTGTGTGCGTGTGCGTGTTGGTGGGTGTGTGTGTGTCTGTGTGTGTGCATATGTGCCTAAATTAAAGGTGCGCATGGCCAAATTTCAATTCAATTTATAACTGCATGTAAAGATAATCTTCAATTCAAACAATAATTTATAACTGCATGTAAAGATGATCTTCAATAGTCACGGGATATAAAGATAGTAAGTACTATGGGACATTCATGTCCTGCAATAATCCAGCCTCATTACTGAAATATTGCCTCCACATAACCTTTCGGCCAGAGTGCTGTAGTTGTGACGAATGATTATAAAAATCGCTTTTTACATGCACATAGTGATATTATAAAGATGCTTAAGTCATTATCACGTTTCAACCTGAGCTATTTGGGATTATAAGTAATCCTCGCACGTACGGTCGTATAGACCCATGCGTACTTTGAACTGGCAAAAGGCCGGAGGAGTAACTGGCTGCCATTTTAACATTCGATGCCAATCGTGAATATGTCCATATTATTATCTAACAAAAAAGATGCATATCAAGTTGCGACTTTAGCCATCCATGCATAACTTAATTGTTAGTTACATTTATACTCTTAATTGTTAATTGCTGTTACTATGGTCACAGTCTGTGGTATGTTGAGAGGAGTTGGCAACATTTTCCATTCAATGCTGCTAGTACGAAAATAGAATTGTGCTGGGATAGATTTACCACCTTGCTGCCAGGCATCAAGAACAAGTGAGTGATTGCAATCACAATTCCGGCAATCCAATTTGAAATTTAGCCCTGAAATGTATGGCAAGTTAAATAATGTGGTAAAGAAAATGAATAGATCACTACTGTCGATTTCATTATTTTCATGAATACGGACTTGAAACTGAAGAAGCATGCCTACATGGATCAGATTGTTTAAAAAGGCAGTTAGAGACCTTATAATTGAGCTTGGTCCCAAAGAGGTCTTGCAGTTAAGGTCCAAACACATGCATTGCAGAGCGGGGCTAGCAACAGTCATCATTATCTTGCTAAGTACTAATGAGTCAATTGTTGTGTGCGCTGCAGTAATCGACAGATTAAACTTCTGAACTTGAATGGGTAGGTTGAACATTGCAATATTGAAATTTGCAGTGTAATCAACTATTTCAAGTGAAAAGATCTTGTAGCATGACAGGCTGAGAACCCAGCTGGAAAATTCATTATTTTCACTACTAATGAACAATGACTTCAACTTCCAATAGTCGTCGTTCCTTTGCTTCAAATCAGTACACACAGCAGGTTCTGGCTCTAATTGAATTTTGTCTTTTGTTGTTGAAATTAGAATTCTTTTTAAATATAGACTCTGATGAGCAGAGCATGGTGTAGCAAGGAATGAAGTGACTAGCAAAACGGCATGTGCAGCACACAACACACCATCTAGTGAAAGTCTAGTGATGTGAAAACTCTTTACCAGTGAAAGGCACAGGGCTCCTAATTTGTGACTTGACTCTGGCAAGCAAATATCTAGTGATGTCATGCACTGACCCAGAGCAGTGATCAGGCCAGTGAGCTCAGGCTCGGATTTGTTGCGCCCACTGAATGAAAACTGAAGGTGCAGTTTCTTATGAAGACGAGCAATCTGAATCAAATCTGCAGCTGCTCCATGTCCTCGTATAGCCAATACTAGATCTTTATCAGGATTGTGTAATGCTGCTTCTAAAAGAGCTCTGTAATAGGGGCTGTACTCCAGACTTAGCATGACTATGTCCCTCAGCAGCTCAAGTAGTACATTTGCACTTTGCTCAATCAGAAAAGAGTGTGACATGTTGATGTACAGGAATGTCGGCCTAGCATGACACTCTAATGCCAAAAAACTCATTAGTGTGTTAACATAAGTGTCATAGTTGGAGGAAGGTGAGGTGCTTGTGCAGGACATTGATTGTTGGTGTACAGAAACCAACTCAAGTGGTACATTGAGGATGTTGAAAAGTATGCAGTGAGACGAGGAGGGAAGTATTGGTGAAGAATAAATTGTTTCTAGTGGGGAGACTGAATGGAACAGCATCTTGGTCAAAAAGTGATGGTTTTCATTGAAGGCTTTTTCACTGCAAAGTGATTTCCAAATAAATAAAAAGTAAAGACTCCTGGACGACAAGTGGTGACAGTTTATAGTAGCCGACCCCACGTGGTTAAGGCCTGTCACAACACAATCGTGGAACACTAATGGGACCCCTAGAGACGCCATGGTTCCTCTGTCGTGGGTCGAATTCAAGCAGCCTTGAGTTCCCTTAGAGCAGGACCACACTTCATTGCGTTGACCACTATGTAGAGCCAGGCGATCGCTACACAGCTGTTTCCACACCGTCTCCATGTCCAGCCCTTGGACGAAAGGTGTTGTCTCCATACGCCATATCACGGTCGCAGGTAAACACAGCAGCATTTTGTAACGCATGACGTTAGGCAGTCGCTGAAGCATGTCGCAAGGAAAATTCCCAAGATGACGGAGGACATATTTGAAGCAGGTCTCCTCTAAAGAGTCAGACATCGACATCGTTCGAAGGGTCTCCTCCGTTTACGACTAAATAGGACAATTACGGGGGCGTGGCGATAAACAATCACTAGGGGAATAATGATTATGCCATATGCACTCTATCGGTGTTCTGAATTTCATTGTTCAGCGCTTTCCCTCTACATCGAATTCTGCATATACACATGCTGCATCTCTCCCCATACCCCCAGTTCGACAAGGTAACTCTTCCGCTCCTCCCCCTTATTAATTATTCATGTCGGATCCCCGCCTTGCCGAATTCCTGGATCCGCCACTGCTGCATGATTAAATAGAATCCAGTGTAACGTTCAAAATTACCTAGAATTGTTTTCTACCAAAATAAGTGCAGGGTATGTGTAATTGTATATGTACTTGTAATTTCATGCCTTCTTGATAAACATATCGTATTACGTATTTCCACATGACTCCAGAGCAAGGGATACACATGCATCCAAGGGGCACTCATAATCAAGGTGTGCAACATCAGACAGGTCCCCCCCCCGCCCCAACTATTTTAATTGTGAACCCTCCCTATCAAGAACTACTGATTTCGTTGTATTCCATTTTAATGAACAGTGTCCATATCACTTTACATCAGTTTACTAATTGGTACATACTGAATCAGATAAATCACCTTTACAAAATGTTACCCAGTACAATATACTTATTCCTTTTGACACTGGTATAATAATATAAGTACTGCACCAGTGAAACTGAATAGTGTTGAAATACCTGTCCCATTGTTCATAAAACCTTGGCTCATGTTTTTCTTATCATCCAACCTGTGTCAAACGAAGGTGAACTAGAGGCAGGTGCAATGGCTGTGAGTATTGCAAGACAGCGACATACGTAAGTATGGTGTAAAATGCTCCATTTTTTCTGTATCCACTTTGTCGTGCTTTTAGTATCTTTGGTATGAGATCTAAAAAAAATTGCATTTACTATGGCACTCACAATGCTGGCCAAATACCAGTGTATTGTGCATATTCCTTCAAACACTATGCATGGTATATATGCAATGACCATTGTGGATTACGATGCATTTAATGTGAACTGTGTTCTTATAAAGAAACGTTTTCATAACCAAATCAGCCAATACATAATTCATGTCCCACAATCATTTCTACCTAAGAATGTTAGGCAGAAGCTTATAAACTAAAGTACACATATAGTTCTAGCATTGTGCCATTGTCATTGTTATGAAGATGCCTTTATATATATACATATGTAACATTTACCTGCGTATAGTCGATTTGCACAAGGGACAAAAAATGAGTTTTGTATATCAACTAAGCCAACTGAGAGCTGCAAAATAGCCTCATTGTTTTACCATCTTATAGAATTCAAATTATATGCTAACATGTTCTAATGACTTAGGAGGATAGTGACTCAAGTTTGGAACCACTATCAAACGTCTTGCCGATGGTTGAGCTATCAAAATATACTAGTATACCTAAAAACATTCATAATGAGAAAGTTGGAGGATTAAGTATTTGAAGGCAATATTGATGTAAACAGCAAGGAAACGAGGGTCTAACAATATGGGAAAATTATTACAAAGCACAACGGATCCTATATTTACATCAAAATAGAAACACTAAACAGTATCTCCAAGTGTTTGTATTCATCATATTGTATGAGGGTGGCCTATATTGATATAAAGACATTTGATTTTGCCTGCGTAAATCAGAAGGCCGGGTCAATTGTCCAAGTGTCTTAACTATCCCTAAGTATAATAACCCTTCAGTACTTAGCATGCATGTTCTGTTTTATATTTACATGCTAAATAAGACCAAATTACTAATTTAAATTACAAATTATCAACTCCAGAGCCATTCTATCTAGAGTATGTGTTTAACTTTGTTATGTGTATCTAATGTTTCATGTTTAAATAAAATTAAAGTCAATCGTGCAAAAGGCAAATGATGCAGAAGGTGTACCCTCCTTAATTGCTGATCTGAGTATCGCAGTCCCAGATTTTGGTGTTGTTTGACGTACGTGTCACAGACACTGACGTCCCATCACACTCACAATGAGTTGTTACTGCTGTTCTCTCTTCAACTGAGGAAGAAAAGAAGAGGAAATACTCAGAAGCAGCAGCTCTTCACGGAGCCTCCTTCACACCTCTTGTTGTGTCAGTTGACGGAGTCCTGGGTCGAGGAGCAAATTTTTTTGCAAACAAATTGCTCAGAAACTTGCTCATAAGTGGGCAAAATCCATCAGTAAAGTACTAGGATGGATGAGAGCACGACTTTCTATCGCAATACTCAGAGCAACAAACCTCTGTCTGAGGGGCTCTTGCACCATATAGAGGAGTGCAATTGGTATGGACGATGGAGCAGGTTGCCCACAATCTTTGCCTGAATGTCATGCTTAAAAATCTTTTTCATTTATCTCTCTATTTATGATGTGTTGGTTGCATTTGTGTATTCATATTCATGTTGTATACTTCATTGTTGACGCTTATGTTATAAAATACCACTTGTTACATTAAAGTATATAATAAATCATCGTCATGCCCACCTGAGCGTTAGTGTAGAAAGAGGCCATAGCCGAACTAGAGACCTTGTTCATACCAGACCAGCTAACATTCATATTGCTGGATGGGACAGAGGCAAACCTGCTGCACTGGACATCACCATCACATCACCCCTCTGCACGGCCATCTTAGGTGAGTCATGTCACCAGGCTGGGGTGGCAGCCCTTGCAGCAGAGGACCCTAAGCTACACTCCAATGGACCCAAATGCCAGGAGTTAGCACTGGCAGTCGAGACGTATGGAAATTGGGGTAAAGAGGCCCATGTTACCGTTTCAAGGCTGGCGTCTCACCTGGCCATTCACCAGTCTTCCCCAAGTCATCAGCTATGGCTGAGATCTATGGGCGATTGAACACTGCCCTGATCCGGTCTATTGCCAGAGCTATCCTGGCAAGAGAGCTCTTACCTTCCTGACTTCTTACGTTTCCTGACTTCTTACGTTTCTTCCTGACTTCTTTTGTTTGGTGTTTTGTTCAATAATTGGACTAATAGGCAATAAATCATAATATTATTAATGGTTCTTTTGAAGTAAGTATAGTAATGACAAATATCCACTTCCTAATATATGACTAGTCATTTGACTAAAGGCAGTCCTTGAAGAGCAGTTTGTTTGGTGTGCTTATTGTTGTAGGGACATTGGAGATCTTGTTTGAACTTGCGCTGCAAATTGGTGGAAGTTAGTAAGTGGGTGATGAACATCTAGCAATTCTTACGTGTTTATTAGCCATGTTTTGACACTTGATGGTGACGGTACTGAGGACTGACTGCTGAGATACTTAGCAACTACACCAGCCTGGAAAGTTACTCAGAGCAAGTATATAGGTGATGAATATGCATGTGTTACTTACAACATGGGGTGAGGCCATTGATGTACCTAATGAAAATAGATTGGGAGTTGAAATGCTTACATTGATACCAAGCAATATACCTGAGATGGTGTTGATTCCACCTCCCAACCAGGTGGAAGTAATTTTAACTCCCTGTTGTAAGTATGGCTATGAAATCAGTCAGACAGAGTGGAGTATACTCACTGGAGCTATAATATGGGCGCATGTTCCATAATTGCTAAATATCGCAAATTTATCAGTTGAGTCACTTGCCATCACAGTCACACTATTTTGGAAACGGATCTATTAATACATTTGAAACACAAAGTAACCAAACCATTGTGTTGCACTGGCTGGGGATTGGTTGCAAGCATCTGTATTGGAATTTCCTGCAGAAACTATGAAGTTGACGCCCTGAGGAAGAAGGGGTTAATGATATATAGAAAAGCGTGAATCAGCAAAGTGGCAAGGACATGTTATATGTCAATGAGGTATGATGACTTAGGCATGTTATTAAAATGCATACGCACATGCATGCATCCTCTCTCTCACACACATGCACTCATGCACACATACACCCACTCAAAACCCACATGCACACGACACATAAACACACCAATTCCACGGCTGCATCTACCGCAGCGTCCTCTGCAACAGAATGGGCTCCCCCAAGGGACATGCTGCATTGATGCAGAACAACCATTATTACTACAATTCCCTGACACGTGATCATATAGTTCTACACCTACTTTGCCACTGATCTCTTGCCAGTGGTATGCTGTGCTGCTACCCAGTTGATGCCGCTGATAACTCCACTGAAAATGTTATAATAAATTACATTGCACGATGTGACCAGGACATGTTTTGTGTAAACAACAATGTAGCATAATGTTCTATGTGCACGTAATATACATATTTTTAAATTATCTGTACCTCGAGCAAAATCGGCTGATAATTGATCGCTATAAACATTGTTTACGAAAGAATGCAAAACACTATAACTCAGGATTTAAATTAAATTAATTCTGAGTCGTTCCTCCTCCCACCTTGTGCAGCAGGTGGATGAACTTTGTGTGTGTAATTGTTTATATTGTGTGTGGTTATTGTGTAAGACCACCCCAAACCGACTCGATCCGGTTCGCTATAAATATTGCGGACTCGACCTAAAGCGATCGGAGCCGGATCGATCTAGATCGATGTGGTTCGAGATGTCTTGTGCGGACCCGCAGCGTATAATGACTCAATTGTTATAAGTTAATAAACCGATATTCTTCACTGTCATTTGCGGCTGGACACTAGGTTTGCTATTAAAAGTAGTACAGAGCTTGTGCACGTGAAATATTTATATTCATGATCGAGTGGATAATGGAAACCAAGGAACTATAATTTCAGCATACATTGTATTAAAAATGAGATAGTTGTTTAGCTTGCCAGACGAACGTTTCATAATGAGGCACTAATGAGGCACTAATTACTTCTATTTCCCGGACCATTATGTTTCGTAATAGCGCGCACCCTCTTCAGGCACGGACATACAAAGGGGGCGTGGCAGTTAAAAGATGGGGGGGGGGGGGGGGGGGGGGGGGGGTTAATGATTTAGATTGCCTAATTTCCTGCTATGGATAATATTATCGAAGGGCTGGGGGGCCAACCCCCCCCCCCCCCCCCCCCCCCCCCCCCCCCCTCCCCAGATCTGCTACTGCTCTTTATGCACCAATAACGAGCAGTAACTTTCAAAAGGGTGTACTTCGGGTTGGTTTCACAGATGCCATGACATTTTTCAAAGAGGTCAGCACACAAAATCAAGGAGAAAAAGATTGTCACCATCTATTATTGCCTTGTGCAATTGAAACTAGTGTTTTTCACGATGCAGAAAACACAAGTGAGGTTTATGAATAATCCGTGCGGTTTGTTGTATTTGGCCAACTGAAGTAGCTATTATAGTTTCAATGGATAATGATGTGGAGAGATGGTTGAAGAGCACTGCAGAGTGTATATGTGGAGATTTTTTGTTGTTACCGAACTTTGCTATATAAAGTGTAAAGATGATTAAATACAGCACTGATGTGGCAATAAATGCTGAAAATATATGTGGGTCGTTTAGCTCGGAAGATATGTGGGTTTGAAATTGATGCTATCTTATAGTGGTTGTATTGAAAAAAAGTACAAGCCTGGTTTTATCCTTAAATTACAACTCCAGAAGGTCAATTTTTCTGGAATCTCATACTTCACCTTTGGAGATAAGTTGTCTTTCAACTAAAAATTCATAACATTTTTTAGCCATATATCATTAGACAGAGGTTGCCGCTAGAGTGCTAGATCGCATTTAAGCTAACACAGTTCATTACTAGCCGCCGCCATTAAATCAAAACAAAATATAAGGAACATTATTATTCGGCTACCTTTTGGTCCCTGATCCATTTTCGTTAAGAACTCTTACAGCAATAGCAGTGGCCTTCTTTGCTAGTCCGTACGTATTGGACATTACTGTACCTATGCAGGGCATTAAAAATACGCAGTCCACTTACAAGCTGACTACGTATGAATTTGCATTGTTGGGAACAGATATATATTTTGCAAGGATTTAATACACGCATATATATATTACATGTACCTGCAACATGGGTCCCGTGTCCATTGAGATCTGTCATAGGGGATGGACTATCAACGAAGTCCACACCCTTTTAAAAAGAATCGGCCGGTAAAATGCCCAAATAATATAATCTTAGCATATACTCTAACCCATTTTGCTCTTTCTCCGAAGTCTGGATGAGTCGTTTCAATACCTCTGGTTGGATGCGTGGAGAGATAAGGACATGCAGTTCGAAAATCAACCGCTCCCAAAGCATATTGACTTACGTGTCGATGATGTAAACGTCCACTCCTTTCCCATCATCGTCTATATATAAGAACGAGAGGCTATAAAACGAGCGATATCACATGTCAGATAGATGACCTACCAGAGCCATATGAATAGTCGGCAATTGTTGGCAAATTTCGGTACGTTGTTCGAACAATACCCTGTGAGAAGTACATGCGATAACAAAAAAAGCTATTGTTAGTATGCAATGGGTGGGTGAGAGCGACAAAAAATAATTGCTACCAGTTGTACATATCTTACACCCAAAACTCACCCATGTTGCCTCTGTCTGGAGAGTGCAGTTCTGATCAGCGTGAACTAAATGATTACATTCCACGTACTCGACCTCCTCCAACCCCCGTATGCGCTCCCTCGCTCTGGGGCGTATAGATGAGGTTTGGTGGGTGGGGTGGGGGGAGGGGCCGAGGAGGGGGGGGTGTGTGGATAAAAGTACGGCGCGGTTGTTTGAAGCCTTACTCGTCGCCGAGTTTGGCAGCATATCCGTTAAAGTCTCCAATACTGTACACATCAATCAGGGCGGAACCATTCACCGCGTCTTGTTCAATGAGCACACTAGCATGGTCGATGTGTCTAGTCACTATATATATACGGGACGTGCAAGACAGCATGCGCCATAAGTAGTGAAAATGCGTACCCTTAGAGAGACTATGTACCTTCTTTTATGGTAAGCTTGGACTTGAGGACGACGATATACTCTCCTAGGATAACATCTCCTGGAGATCCCTTGATGAGGGGAGCTATACCAATACAGATCGTAAAGCGAATCATATTAGTGCGCGCGCGCACACCTTGGTAACTGTTGGCTGGAAGACCCCACAAAATGTCGATAGAAAGGAGAAAAACCACAATCGATAAAACTGCCATCTTGCAATCCAGGCGATGAATAACATATATCACAAGTAGATAAAAAACATTCTCTATGAGAAAGTTGGTGGTATATAGGATTTGAAGGGCAATAGTGGTGTAAAAAGGAAGGAAACAAGGGTCTAATGATAAGGAAAAACGAAATAGTCCTATATTTAGCACACATAGTAGGATGGGTTTAGTTACATTAGCCGTGTGCTAAATATAGGACTATTTCGTTTTTCCTTATCATTAGACCCTTGTTTCCTTCCTTTTTACACCACTATTGCCCTTCAAATCCTATATACCACCAACTTTCTCATAGAGAATGTTTTTTATCTACTTGTTTCATAGATTTTTGTTCAAACATGTATACGTAGCCGATTATGTTACAGCGTGTGATGTAGTCCATTTGCAGCAGCCAAGCTGTGAGAGGGAGTTTAACCATCATCGCGGGTAACTACACTGACCGCCTGACACGGAGGAAAAAGTGTGACGAAGCGGACAAATTTGAAAAGTTCGGCTCCAACATAAAGCCGGGCCCAGACCCTGCTGAGGATGGATTACATCACCGATTACATACACTAGAGAGTGGGTCCCCAGACTCATGTAATGAGCATTATCGCACTGTAAGGCTAGACTGTCGAGGCGAAAGGCAGGTGAAACAGAATTTTTCTTGTCAGCATTTCTATGAGGGATTTGTTCCACAGCCTAGTACATGCGCTATAACCCTGTTAAAGCTGCATGGATTTTCACTGTAACATCATGAAGCTGCAAAGACGCGCAAACATGTAACATTTAATAATAATAATTGTACACATGTATCACATCAGAAAAAAAGTTTCCTCTTCCTCCCCCTCGACGTCCATATCCGCGTCCATCTCGAGCTCCGCGTCCATCTCGAGCTCCGCGTCCACCTCGAGCTCCGCGTCCTCCTCGAGCTCCGCGTCCTCCTCGAGCTCCACGTCCACCTCGAGCTCCGCGTCCACCTCGAGCTCCGCGTCCATCTCGAGCTCCGCGTCCATCTCGAGCTCCGCGTCCACCTCGAGCTCCGAGTCCATCTTCGTGTCCTCCGCGTCCACGTGCACCTCCCCATCTTAGTCTTACATCACCTTCTCCGCCACCGTCTTCCCTAGCACCGCCGTCTCCCCTTGGGCCACCGTCTCCCCTTGCACCGCCGTCTCCCCCTGCACCGCCGTCTCCCCTTGCATCGCCTTCTCCCCTTGCATCACCGTCTTCCCTTGGACCACCGTCTCCCCCTGCATCGCCGTCTCCCCTTGCACCGCCGTCTCCCCCTGCATCGCCGTCTCCCCTTGCACCGCCGTCTCCCCTTGCACCGCCGTCTTCTCCTGCATCACTATCTTGATCTACCTCCATCTGTCTCAAATCATGTTCTGATAAATCCATTACATGTACTTTGCAAAGTGATGTGAGCATAGTTTTAGAAATGCTTTTATAGGCCTCACGAAGTTGGTGAAGAGGCTGGACTTGATGCCTTTGAAGTGAATAAATTGCTTGTGTCGAAAATCTTGTTCGCTAGGAAGGCTGGACTTAACCTTCTTTGAAGTGTATGAATTGCTTGTGTCGAATAATCTAGTTCGCTAGGAAGGCTGGACTTAACCTTCTTTGAAGTGTATTAATTGCTTGTGTCGAATAATCTAGTTCGCTAGGAAGGCTGGACCTAACCTTCTTTGAAGTGGAAAATGGGTGCTATAATGTTCATAGACGATGCTGTTGTCATCCCAGGAAGGTTCGCAGTTTCGGTGACATGCTTTTGATGTTTACGTACTATTATTGCGTCATTATGGATGAATAATTACAACGTTACTGCCACACCCAATGACAAATCATTGAAAGCAGTGTCATATGATGCACACCATGACTAAAACACAACACAGCAACAGTTATTTACACAAGTGCAGCAGTCTGTTCTGAGTCTCAAATCACCATTTTTGAGTCACCAGCAGTCATGTCAGAACTCCAATCGACACTGCAGGTAAATGCAAGCACTCCAACACCACCCATGGCACTGAATCACCATGTAATTACAAGACTCTGGCAGAAGCTTTGATTGAATAACCTCCACATCTGACAGATATCACTCACTCATCACCAATCCGATCTCTGACAAGTGCAGTACACAATCACTACAATAACTCCACACCTAAATTGTACACAACCATCACCAAGTCCGGTCCCATACACTGATGTGCGATGCACCATCACTGAAAGACTCCACACACCTAAATTGTCACCAAGTCTGGTCCCTGCACGATGCACCATCACTAACTCCACACACCTAAATTGTACACAACCATCACCAAGTCTGGCCCCTGACACCATCACTGACTCCACACACCTAAATTGTACACAATGGTCACCAAGTCTGGTCCCTGACACTGAAGTACGATGCACCATCACTAACTCCAAACACCTAAATTGTACACAACCATCACCAGTCTGGTCCCATACACTGATGTGCGTTGCACCATCACTGACAGACTCCACACACCTAAATTGTCACCAAGTCTGGTCCCTGACACTGAAGTACGATGCACCATCACTAACTCCACACACCTAAATTGTACACAACCATCACCAGTCTGGTCCCATACACTGATGTGCGTTGCACCATCACTGACAGACTCCACACACCTAAATTGTCACCAAGTCTGGTCCCTGACACTGAAGTACGATGCACCATCACTAACTCCACACACCTAAATTGTACACAACCATCACCAAGTCTGGCCCCTGACACCATCACTGACTCCACACACCTAAATTGTCACCAAGTCTGGTCCCTGACACTGAAGTACGATGCACCATCACTGACTCCACACACCTAAATTGTACACAACCATCACCAAGTCTGGCCCCTGACACCATCACTGACTCCACATACCTAAATTGTACACAACCATCACCAAGTCTGGCCCCTGACGCCATCACTGACTCCACACACCTAAATCGTACACAATGGTCACCAAGTCTGGTCCCTGACACTGAAGTACGATGCACCATCACCAAGTCTGGCCCCTGACACCATCACTGACTCCACATACCTAAATTGTACACAATGGTCACCAAGTCTGGTCCCTGACACTGAAGTACGATGCACCATCACTAACTCCACACACCTAAATTGTTACACAACCATCACCAAGTCTGGTCCCTGACACTGAAGTACGATGCACCATCACTAACTCCACACACCTAAATTGTACACAACCATCACCAGTCTGGTCCCATACACTGATGTGCGTTGCACCATCACTGACAGACTCCACACACCTAAATTGTCACCAAGTCTGGTCCCTGCACGATGCACCATCACTAACTCCACACACCTAAATTATTACACAACCATCACCAAGTCTGGCCCCTGATACCATCACTGACTCCACATACCTAAATTGTACACAATGGTCACCAAGTCTGGTCCCTGACACTGAAGTACGGTGCACCATCACTAACTCCACACACCTAAATTTTTACACAACCATCACCAAGTCTGGCCCCTGACACCATCACTGACTCCACACACCTAAATTGTACACAATGGTCACCAAGTCTGGTCCCTGACACTGAAGTACGATGCACCATCACTAATTCCACACACCTAAATTGTACACAAACATCACCAAGTCTGGCCCCTGACACTGAAGTACGATGCACCATCACTAACTCCACACACCTAAATTGTACACAACCATCACCAAGTCTGGTCCCTGACACTGAAGTACGATGCACCATCACTAACTCCACACACCTAAATTGTACACAAACATCACCAAGTCTGGCCCCTGACACCGAAGTGTGATGCACCATCACTGACTAATTCCACACACATAAATTGTACACAACCATCGCCAAGTCTGGTCCCTGATAAGTGTGATGCACCATTACCATCTCTGGACACGTACTCCACCCACTGAACAATCACCGCAGCACGTGCCATCATTACATGGCAATGCCAACCTAAACCTCTTCAAATTTTCAGGACTAGCATCATTCACTTTTGTAGCCAACACTACTCTCATCCTCCTATATGTAGAGTACACCAGTCAAATAGTAAATCATCTCATATTTATATCATACCTCTTTATATATACTATGTGAAGTTAGAGCTGTCACCTGCACACAGCATGTATTAGAATGACGTGTTGATGGACTACAGGGACACTGTAAAGTTACACGCATATGAGCAAATAAATGCACACTTGCATTTGACAATACATGTATGCAATGGCCATTCAGGTAAACAGAAGCCATATCAACACCAGCAAATCTAGATATGGTCATCAGTTTAGATGTTCAAAGAAGCAATGAATATTGATTGATAATACATGCTACACACCCATATACAGGCATTTTCTTCCCACCTGTTAATTAACACTTACATAATGTTCCATAAAGTTGTTTTGCAAAAGAAGAACTCTGTAACCTGGAGTTGGTAGAGGCTCAGAAAATGTCACTTGTACACCACCATTACCTTTTTTACAGTGATTACTCATTTGCAGTGAGACAGACTGCCAGCTGTACGACCAGCTGCTATATCTTCCTGATGTTCCACATAGCTGCTTTTCAAATGAAGAACTCTGTAACCTGGTGTTGTTAGAGACACAGACACAAATGCACCATTTTCAAAAATGGCAACAGACACCTGTACACAGTACATTTAAAAAATTTACCTTGCATCCAACGTGTTTACACTTAATGTGCAAGACATAGAAGCTATATCAACAACCAGTAGACCACAATAGTGGGAAGGGCCTAGCACAGAACTTCAAAAGAATCATGAATTCTGGCATGCTACAGCATGGCATGACCCTTACCTCCTTGATCCTCCTAAATTGACCTACACCTTGCTGTACCACCTATATGCCACAACATATCAAATCTCATTAGAACAGACATAGAAACCAGACAGACAGAATGTGCAAGATGGATGAATAAGGCTGCCCTGACTCACTGACTCTCCCATGGGAGCTGATTGCTGAGAAGGATGGCAGCTGTATGACCCATTGCTGTACCATAAAGCTGCTTTGTACTCTGTAACCTGGTGTTAGTAAAGGCTCAGAACAAATGTTAAAATGTATAGTACCACCATTACCTTTTTTACAGCTTGATTATGTACCATATTAATTGACAAATGAGCCATTCCAATGACTGGTGTATACACTCAGCAAACAGAATAGGGCATTTGATTAGCTGACCACATGTGTGCTGGACATGTTAGTACATTGGTCACCTGAAATTCTATGTGGTATTGCATTTTGTGTATACCCACCACACCCGCCCACACCAGTCATAGTATTCTGAGTAGACATGAGTCTTGTGTTTAAAACATAGAACACAGTGCCTTCAAGTACATCACCAGTGGTACAGGGTCATTGATTAGCTGCATGTTGAATAACAGCCTTTGCCAGCACACAGCCAGCTATTTGCCCTGTCTTATGACCACAGAATATGTGATCCATGCAGGGTCATTGATTAGCTGCATGTTGAATAACAGCCTTTGCCAGCACACAGCCAGCTATTTGCCCTGTCTTATGACCACAGAATATGTGATCCATGCAGGGTCATTGATTAGCTGCATGTTGAATAACAGCCTTTGCCAGCATATAGCCAGCTATTTGCCCTGTCTTATGACCACAGAATATGTGATCCATGCAGGGTCATTGATTAGCTGCATGTTGAATAACAGCCTTTGCCAGCACACAGCCAGCTATTTGCCCTGTTTTATGACCACATAGTTTGATCACAAGAAGTACTGGCCCATGTTGTGGACAAAGACATCATGATGGCACACATCAATGTGTTGTGATCATTTGACCAAACCAGCCTATGATTGGGTATCTAGCTAACCCATCATACCTGTGGCACTCCAAATCCAGTGAAACTAATCATCACTGCATTGAGATGTAATTACATCAAAATGGTCATTATTAGTCCATACGATATACAATGACTTTTGTTGCACATCATCAATTAAAGCACTGTCAAGAACTATTGGGAAAATTGTCATCCAATGCATAGAAGTAGGGTTATAGGAATAAATGTTGCATTTCATCAAGTGAGCAAATGCATACATTTCTGTTTCAGTACCCCAACCAACTGTATCCATGTCTGAGGCAATAATGTAGTGTTGTACATTACCATCTACATTAACATTGTGACATGATTCTAGTAAAGGTGCTATGTTTAGCATGTGTGCAACAATTGCCATTCGTACCGCAAAATGTTGGTCTTGTGAGCCAGTTAGGATGTATGAAAAACATCTGAAGAGGCAGTTCCCATCACCTATTGCCTTCACCAAGGTTCTGAGGTTAGGACGTTTCAAGACAACATTTGGACCACCAGGCTCAACAAACTGACATGCACGGGTATATACAAGGTTAAGTTCTCTGCATTTTTCCCGTTGCCACTGTTCATCAGTCTGATAATACCTGTAACTTGGCCTGGCACTCTGAGGTTCAGCATGTGGAACTGTTACATCACCTTCAGTAATTTCTATAACATCAGGATTAGATATTGAATGGGCTTTGGATGACCCCAAGCCGAGAGTCTTTTGTTTTTTTCTACCTTTGCTATGTGGAACAGAGGATGGCCTCTTGAGATGAGGTGTTACAGACCCACTTTCACCCTCCAATGGAAAAGCACTCAACTTGTGTTTGGTGGGTTTGGACTCGTCATTGGAGAGTGTGATCGGAGGAAGGTCAGGTTTGAACTGATGCCTAAGCCTGTTTACTTCTAGAACACATTCAGTACTGACCTTGATAGATCTAGGATCAAATGCTAGCAAGTGTAATCCAGCCAGTGTTCTAACCCTAGAGATGGCTACATATGCCATTCCTGTTGCAAACACACTGCTGGAAAGGTCGACTATAGCACAATCTAACGACAACCCTTGACACTTGTGTATTGTTACAGCAAATGCCAGTATCAAGGGAAATTGTTTTCTTTGCACATAGAACCGACGCAGAATTTGGAATTTGCTACGAATGCGTTCAATCTTAAACTGCAAATTAGGAGTGTGATCAAATGTGACCTGAATGTACTCCTTGGTGATTGCAGCTACAGTACCAAGTGCACCATTCACTAACCCCTGAGCAGTGTCTAGATTGCGTCTTAGCATGACCCTAGCCCCTACAGCTAGTTTTAATTCTGCCTCCAAACCAGCAGTTGTGTTACAATCTTTATTTAGCTTTTCTAGTTCAGATGCTGCCCTCTTGGTCCACTTTACTGTCCCTGCTGTCTCATCAAATTCATCTATACAGGGTATCTTTACATCCTCTGAACTCACTTTAGAGAGCATGTCTATGTTAAATTGGTCACATGACTTTCTTGTAGCAAATAGGCACACCGGAGACATACCCTGACCTAAAAGTTCTTGGAACTTTTCAACAGCTGTGCATGTAATAACAGCTTTGCGCAACTGAGCAAATGTTTTATCTGAAATACAATTAACCCTGACCTCATTTAACAAGTGACCAAATTCAGGGTCCCGTTTTTGTCGCTCATTAATGGTCAGTTCATCATATACTACAGTTTCTCTCCAGATGTTCACTGATGTCATGCAGCCTAGCCTTGCGGCAATTACTTTGTTGCAAATATTCTGGAACACCATTGAGCCATTCACTGGAGGGAGCTGTAATATGTCCCCAACGAACAGGACATTCATTGCCCCAAACCATTGGTCACTTCCAAACACTTCTTCAAGTCTGAGGTGTACATAAGCTAAGCAGAGACTGCTAAGCATGCTGACCTCATCAATAATGATTAGCTTAAGATGTCTGAAAGCATTTCTCATCACTTTCAAAGTTTCTTTTGGAAGTGGCCAATAGCTTGATGTTTTAGAATCATGTTCTATTGGCAATTGGAATAGCCTGTGAACGGTGACACCATCTATATTAAATGCTGCCAGCCCAGTTGGTGCCGCTAGTGCACACCGTACAGAGTCTTTGTTATCCTTCCACAATTCATTTACCATAGCCCTGATGGTATGAATTAGGAAAGATTTACCTGTTCCACCAACCCCGCTTATGAACATGCACAGGGGGCTATTTTTAGTACAAGAACATTCACCACTTTCATGACGCTTTTGGTGAGAAAGATGGTCACTGACACTGTTGAAGACTCGTAGCTGATCTGCATTGAGCTTTGCAACACGTTCTTCAACTGTCTCTGTCCCTGATTTACACTCGTTGAGATGGAACAAATCTTCCATTGCTGACTTTGCCTCGCCATGGAAGAAGGCATCTTCCTCGGCAGGAGGTGCTGGTGCATCTTGCTCTTGCCTTGCCTCATTTATCTTTTTTACAGCTGTCTGTGCTTTAAGTATTGCCTGTAATTTATCATGGTGCTCTGAGAGATCAGCATTATCACCAATGAGGCGATTAAAAGCTACCTCAGCTGTTTCACCATCTGCTATTAGACTACTCTCGTCTCGAAACGGGATGAATAGCAGCATGAGAGAGTAGTAATAGTCCTCCCTTTGATTTTCAGTTGAGGGGTCAAACAGTTTGTGGTTTGGCAGGACAGGTTTCTGTAATTTCTGGTATACTCTGGAACCATTTTCATTAGTCCCACGGTATGCATACCACTTTATGAAGTCATACAGGCACACATCTTCCAGCTCTACAGGCCTAGTAGGGTAAAATATGTCCACCACATTACCCTCTAAGATATCAGTGGAACCTGGATTGTTCTTTTCTATTTGAACAAGCTGGGCATGACTCTTAAGCCTTCGCTTACGCTTATGTGGCATTGCCACATCAACCCATTTGACAGTCACAGATTTTTCAGTGAGATGGTCACCAAGCAGTAGGTCACTGGCCTCATAGAGGCCGCACTCTCTGGAACGCAAGGACCTTACCCCAAACGACCACAGCTTGCTATAAATGCTACTGTTAGCATTAACCTCCTGCCACACATCCTGCATGCCACTTTTCTCAGCCTTGGTTACATAACCTGTGACATAGTGAGCTAGAGTCAATGAAGATTCAGCTGTGAACTGGATATCCATGTTGGCCCTCCACAAAAGAAGCAACAGTGGATTATAGTCATTGACTCGACACTCATCTGCTGAACGTGGAAGATTGTATATCTTTTTCCTCGACTTAAGGCATTCCTCTACAGAGTTTAGCACTGCACTCTCGGTACAGTCACGAGGAAAGCCAAATCTGCATGTGGTAATAAAAGCACTTTTAAGCTTTCTCCTGCGTTTGCAATAGTCTGTACACTTATGCATTTGGTACTTCGTGACTAATGCATGGAGTTCAGGATTCAGAATTGCATCAGGGATTTTGCAGGTGATGCGTTCTTGGATCCATGCAAGAACCTCTGTTGGGTCACTCTTTCCAATCACGGGTGCACCTTGAATCCACAATAATACATGATAATGTGGGGCTCCCCGCATCTGATATTCCTTCTTGAAATAGAAGTGTTCAACTATTCCAAGCACAGACCCTTTCAATATAACAGTATTAAAAAGATCGTGAAAATTTTGTGAAAATTTTCTGGAGACAGAAACTGCATCTTCGGTGCAAAGCTTAGATATGGGACAGCTAGCAGGTTGGTCATTGACCTTCCTGAGGTACCTAGCAATGTGCTCTGAGTCGTACTCTGCACAGCTGAAAGTAAGGAACACTGAAGGTGACCCATATTCTCTAAGCATGCATTTCAGCTCACTACTTTTATGAAACCAGTACTGTTTAGTACCACGAACGGACTGAAATATTGTGGAAAGATTTGCCTCAACATTTTCATCAGATTTCGACACTCTAGCAAGGAATTCATGCACAGGCATTTTGCCTTTACTTGTACTCTTCAGAACATTGTAAATGCCTGCAGAAATTTGCCTCATTTCCTGCTGCCACAATAAGAAGAAAACATATTGTGGATCTTTTCGAAACCTGGAATCTTTGTTCAGTAGCCTAGACTTGGCATACTCTGATGCTGACACAGGCTTATCTCGAGGGTGAAATTCACCAAACTGTCCTGTGGGGAAAAGTGTTGGAAAACACATCACATCGAGATGTTTCTGTCTGCTTTGGATTGGATCATCTTTGACATTCAGCATCTTGTACTGTTCAACGTCCATCAATGCTGACCCTTGTTGATCCAGTGATCGAATCGTATATGACTGTAATGCAGCTATGTCATCAACAGAGGCCTTTTCTAACATTCTGCTAGAGGCCTTGTCAACCACCTCTACCACCTTCTTTGCTGCATCATCTAAAGCTTGATCATCCAGATTTTTATACAGCCAGTTTATTTCCTTTAGTTTATGTATGGCTAACTTTAAGGCATTTACATCTACTAATGTCTGCCAGACAACCTTATTTTTAGTTGGAACACCATTCAAAATTATGAACAGCTCTGGGTCAGGCAAAGTCACTATGTCAGTTTCACTGACATGGACCTCCGATAGGGTCTCCCATGTTTTGTTTAGTGGTAAGGGCAGAAAGAACATAGTACCTTTACAGGCTTGGAGGGCATTATAGGCTGGCACTTTACCAGAATATGTACCCAATCTCACTATTGTCTGAAAAGCTTTTGCTCTCTGAATTAACTGCTTACTGAGAGCATCAAGTGACTTTAGCTCATCGGGAACAGGTTCAGTGACAAGCCCATTAAGAACACATCGTGCAGGCATAGTGTTCTTATTAAGATACGGCAGGCAATACTTACAAATGTAAAGTTTTTGGGTACCACTATTTTGCAGGATGTGAGCTTTCAATGTCAACCATGCAGCTGTTTGGTATTTGCTGAGGTTACTGAAGTCAACACAAGACACAGCTGTACGTCGACATAAACGCTCACAGCAACAACAGGGAAACTCTGCATCATCATTGAATTTGGACTGCAGTTCAGCGATGAGTTCAGCATGTGTAACAAGCAGGTGTCTTTCAATGCAACCAAGACCAGGCAATGAATGGTCTTCACTGACTATGGGATGCTCTGCACCTTCCTCACTGAACAACTCGGTTAAGTTATCCTTCAAGCCCAGGTACTCTATTAGTTCATCAACACTCCCACTAGAAAGCATTGAATCAATAGCTTTAATGGCCATGTGTTTTTTGTTGACAGAATAAAGTTTCCAAAGGAAGCCCCTTAGCACAGGATAATGAGGTGCAGCTGCCCTTATTACCCTCAGTGGACTGGAGCATGTTGGGAACTCACAGGAAATGGGGTGCCCACGCCACTCACTAAAGCGCAAGTCTGATTGCACAGTGCTATCATGATGCACATAACCACACCCTGAATCAAGACTGTCAAGGCCAGCTCGAACATCTTCTGTGCATTGTTGAAATAGCACCTTTGTCCCCAATACAATGTTTATTTCATGTTTAGTGAGCAGCCGACATTCTTTTGTACATTTCCATTTCAGTGGACGCATACTGACAAAATGCCTGTCGCCTACCTCCTCTGCCACTACACACCTACCATTCAGGTCTACTGGTATAGCACCAAGCTGCCTTGTGTGGTTGTAAGAGGTGTCATAGAAGAAAGGCTCTGAATTAGCAGTATGGTACCTTGCCCCACCTAGAATGTCGCTATCAGCTAATTTTATTGCATTAATAGCCCGAACATCATGTAGAAATTCACCTGCTATTTTTCTACGCATGTTCAGTGCTTTGTTAAGCAACGCACCTGTACTAACCTCACTAACAGCTGCATGTGCAGATCTAGTACAAACCTTTTGTGCTAACCATGGGTGGGTTTTGCAAAAGGCATCATTTAACTCATCTAACAATGTACTATTCCTTAGAATAGCCTTTTCAAGGCCACCTTTATACTCCCTTAGTACAGTATGGTTTGGTTCATACAGGGACTGGCTACAGTGGTAAACAAAATAAATAGTAAAATTATCAGCAGTTATACATTACATAATTACAATAGTTATGTGTTAAAAACACACGCACTAAAGGTACGTACAAATGTAGTAAGAGTAGGTAGCTACTGGTACAAGCACAAGTACGACATACCTTTGAGTGACCTTAACTCTTTTCGCCAAGCAAGCACGTTCGGTACTCTGCCAATATCGTTGTCTTTTAGCAGCCCTTTCCTTTTCAGGCCCCGCTCGATACCTGGCGCATCGAGAGGTCCGTTTCTTTTCAGGCTCTGCTCGATACATCTCACGTTCAGAGGCCCGTTTCTTTTCAGGCTCTGCTCGATACTTCTCACGTTCAGAGGCCCGTTTCTTTTCAGGCTCTGCTCGATACTTCGCACGTTCAGAGGCCCGTTTCTTTTCAGGCTCTGCTCGATACTTCTCACGTTCAGAGGCCCGTTTCTTTTCAGGCTCTGCTCGATACTTCTCACGTTCAGAGGCCCGTTTCTTTTCAGGCTCTGCTCGATAGTTCACACGTTCAGAGGCCCGTTCCTTTTCAGGCTCTGCTCGATACCTTGCGTTTCGAGAGGCTCGTTTCTTTTCAGGCTCTGCTCGATAGTTCTCACGTTGAGAGGCCCGTTCCTTTTCAGGCTCTGCTCGATACCTTGCGTTTCGAGAGGCCCGTTTCTTTTCAGGCTCTGCTTTGTAGCTCGCTCGGGCAGAATCTAATACGTCATCTCGAGTTTTGAGGTACTTTGCTCGTCGTTTGGCTTTCTTCTTTTCCTGACGTGAAGGCATTCTGAGAAAAACAACTTCACTAAGTTACAAAGACCGTCAAACCAACAACGATCGAAGCACAAGAATGATTATAGTACGCACGTGCACGTTATTAAAAACATGTAGTGCAAGACCGGATACATGCCACAGTTAATTACCACTATGTGTAGTGCCCAGACCGTACACATTCGATTACATCTGATGTATACTACTAGTACTTCGTATAAAGAGCGAAGTATGACCTATCCGAGTCGTGTCAGTGCAGTAAGCTTAACTATACGTGATTTGCTAACACAACCACCGATATATGTCATGTAGCCTCGAGACGTTTTGACCACAGAAGCGAAAATGCCAACGAATTCTGAAGCCATTGGTGTGATTTTCATTTCTTAAAAGTGTTCCTATCCCGAGTTATGCGTGGTCAAGAACAAGAACAAGAAGAAGAAGAAGAAGAACGAGAAATACGTGGGACTGGGTACGAGTTTCAAAAATTGTTTTGTTCTCTACAACCCCGCGGTTTTGTGACATCAAACAAACACGAAACTGCTTGTTGTTGCCTTCTTGTACGACGACGACAACAAGGTAAGCCATCCGCTCGTCGGGAGTCTTGTTAGAAGCGGGTCGCGTTTTTTTAATGACATTCATAATCGGGGTCAAATCCTATATGAGAGTTACTAACGTAACTCTCGATAGTATGTCCTTAGACGTTTTATCATTTACGCTTGTCAGCATTACGTAACACTCGATCGTGGGTGGGTGTGCATCTAAAATATTTGTATGCTATCGTATCCTGGATTTTAGCAGAAGGAGCGGGGGCTTACACCATTCATTGATTTCCAATTCCACTGCGGAAGGGATGTGCTCCAAGTCTCGGCTCGTGACTTTTCGCAGACTATAAACTTGATGACAGCATAGAACACCCACACAAGGGATGTGCTCCAAGTCTCGGCTCGTGACTTTTCGCAGACTATAAACTTGATGACAGCATAGAACACCCACACACATACAATACACGCTATTATATACTGTTTTACTTACAACCAACCATTGCTCATTAATGCACACGGCACTATAGTTCTCGATAGTTCTGCCGTCAGGCTGTCGCTAGTAGAGTTCAGCCGTTGCCATCGTTACACTAGTAATGGGATTTCTTAGTTCATTTCACATTGAAAAGTACTTGTTGGAAGTTTTAAAATTCGATCCAAATGAGATTGATGTTTTTTTTTAACAGTATTCGTCATTGTGCTAAAATCAAGACAAATATTAATATTTATTACTATTGTACCAGTTTGTACAAAGACCTCGTGTTGGCACGTGATTACAGACATTAATACTTAGTGCTTTGACTGCAGTTGGTAATAACTGCTATACTTCCAACACAATCAGGAATATTAAATTCTCAATCAACTATTACACAATCATGCACCTGGGAGGAGCTTGTTAAGGCTTTAAGTAATTCAGCCTCATCCGCATGAGGCATAAAACCAATTGCTGAAGTGAGGTTAAGCAATGTCTAGGTAACTTCAGCACCTTTTTGAAACCCTAACAGTGTTATGAAATTTGGCAAGTACTTTTTCATAATCCTCCACAAAAAAGAGCATCCAACCCAATGTCAGCTGGAACGAAACTTTCTTATTCACTCCAATCATCAGTTTCAGTTCTTAATAATGTGCCGCACACAAGGATGTAAGGTATAGACTTTGTTTTGTACAACTGCATTAGTGAAAGGTCCCCTTGGTAACACCCAGGGAACCGATGACCTATGGAATTCGCTGTACAACATATCAATGAGCACTCTAAGATACTTGGGACCTACTGAGAAAAAATCGTTACCTTTAGTTTTTGGAACGTAAAATGGCGGAAATAAACCTTTTCTGGTAAGCTTGACAGATTGTGCTAATTGATGCCTAGATCTAAGCTTAACGCATTTTCTGAAGTGGTTTTTAAGTTGTGGAAAATCGGCCATTTTTATCAAAGAAAATGTGGTCGTGTATGATTGTGGATGAGTACAAGCGATGCTATAGTAGTCTAGGTATCATCAAGTGTCTTCTTCCGCTTCTTGGGAGGTGCCAGTTTGCCCTGTACGTTTTCACCCACTATACTTTTTGAGACATGGTGCATTCTCTCCTTACATGTCAGGGACACATTTGATGCCATTAGCCACCTGAAATGACATCATAGTGTTGGATATTATGATGTGCATGATTATTTCTACACCTTCTAAGCAGTCGTATCTTATTCCATGGAATGGCAGCCCTGCTTTTATGGCTAATACCTCTGCTGGTCCAATCTTTATTTCATCAGAGATGCCTGTCTCCTTTAGCAAAGACTTTCGTTCTTCATCATTATGAGAGAGCACTTCACTTTGAAGCAGAGCAAATGGCTCTCCACCACTGACAATTAATGCTTGCTGCAATTCAGAGCATCTCGACTTGTACATATGGTACTGGTTGGATTGTGGGCATTGGTTATGTGCAAGAATGTTATTGGCTATAATAAGTGAGAGCATAAAATTATGTAACAATGGTAATAGTGCATGCATGTTGACACAAAATATGCTTAATTGTTTCCCCCTGTTGGAAGTCAAAATACACCTTTCTCAGACTGATCCTTTTGATGAGTTTAGCAGCTGATCATTGCTCCTCATGTGTAAGTGATGGGGCATGATGCTCATACATACCAGCCCTCATATATCTTGTATACATTGTGTAGTGGGAGTACCAGGTTTGATGCAGCCTAAATTTACATTGCCCTTACATGAATAGCAGCAAAGACAATGTACTGAGCCTGTAGTTGCTACCCAATGTACGATGCACTGGGTGCAAACCATTGCTTTACAGGGGAGTTCCATTGGCTGTGTAACACATACTGAGCACTCATGCAAGTTGGTCCAGAACAGATAGATTATTCATTACTAATGGAGGACTTGGATAAGGATTCTCAGATGAGATGACTGGGCCACTCTTATTGACACATTCAATGATCATGTTTGGGTCATTCCTGGTGAGCGCCCTTTACTGACATTGTGCTGTCTTTCTACTCCTTTTGCAAGTGCACCTTATGCATTTTCACAAAAGTGCTCATTCATCTGTATGCATAGTAACACTCCATTTTTGGTGGCCACATGCGTACTCACCATTTTGCATTCGCAGTCTGAATGCATCTACCACTGAAAGAGAGCAGTGCCACATTTGTAGTGAATTTTCCTGTGCATTGCACTGATTACCCTGTATTATTCGCATCTGGAGTAGCGTTTGTTGTATTGGGTCTTTGAGCACGTGTTAAACCTTCTCCACCAGTTCCGCACAAGATGCACATATTTATTCTGCTTCAACATCACACCCTTTGGCCTAAAACCCCTGCACTGATGATTTGCTCCACATCTGAAACATACTGTTTTCAGCTACCGATAAGGGCATGCTATGATGCTATGACAGCTTTGTCCCTTCATTATAAGCAGCCTCCATATACCTCTGCAGCTGCAATTTTCATGGACCTCCATTTCTGAGGCTTTGAGCAATGCGCTGTATTAAAATGTCATTTTAATTAATTTTACAGTAGAGTGTTTATCTGTAAGACTGTCAGGAGGACAAGTGTTTCCTTTCCAACGCAGACTATTAAATTCTCATCTGTTGTGACGCCTGCTAGAACATGTTTAACGAGCAATGTATCAAAACGTTTTTGTTCTGCCACATTACTGCAACTTTCTTTTTTTTTTCGACCATGGCAGCTATGATGTTGTTTGCACGTTCTCATAGCTTGCTGGTCACGTAGACCACAAATTGGAAGACACTGAACGATCATCAACACAAACCTGCGTGTAGCAACAGTTCTCTGTTGTTTTGACAATCTCTTAGCTTCATCCAAAAATGCAACACGAATTAAGATAATACACTAGGCAACACTTCCAATAACATGCAGAATCATAGTGCTTGTCCTCAATTCTCTCCCTGTGTTGCATATTTTGAAAGGTCTTCAAGCTCCTGCACTTTCCAGGCTAATGCAAGCATATTCGTTTCAGATACTTTAGTTCCACTCTGAAGCTTTAATTTTCTTCATACTCCGGTTGAGCTTTCACTAGACCTGAGTGTGCACGTGTATCCGATTAATAAGGAATACTATACATGAAGTTGACAACCTACACTGGTTTACAAATTCCATATCATTCTTCATCTCATGGATAGTGGCATTCAATCATATGTGGTCTGAACTTCAAACTCTGGATTGCCTCAAAAGTCAACACGTTGCTGGTATTTCTCATACTGATGCTGCAGAGATCCATAATTCAAATCCACATCTCCATTTCAAACACTCCTAACCGGTTCAGCTAATCCAGACACTATATCAGTTCCATCAGCATTCACCCACCACCATTCATTGGCATGATGTCTGGCGTCTTCATCCAGTCATATAGGTCTTGATAATGAAGAGTTCCATAATATATAGCTTTCAACATGAAACTGAATTTCTGGATTTCAGAAGTTGTTGTTATTGGACACGATGAAATATGCCTTTGCATAGTTCTGGAAGTAATACCAGGAATATATATACCAATGCCTGACAGAAAGGATAGCATAAACATATATTTAATTGCAATATAACGTACATCCAGAGTTTGCATTGGATCCTTTGGTCTCCCTTGTCCAATGCTCACTGCTCTCCACATTTGACCAAAATGTAGATTAGCCCATTTATTATCAAACTGGCCATACATTGTAGTAAGTCATTGCTCATAGTCAATAGGGCATTTCTCAATCTAAAGTGCATGCAGCTTTGTCAAATCATAGCATGCTCGCACTCACCCTTCTGCATCGAAAAAGTGTACCAACAGCCTTCGTTTTTCTGGAAAACGTCAGTCAGAGAGCCATCAGGTCTCATTCGTCCTACAGCTCGTAAGCCACATTGGATCTAATAGACTGCTGAAGGTAATGAGATGCAGTCAATGCAAATTCGAGGAAGTCATTGCAAATGTAGACTTCTCGTGGCAAAGTTCAATTTTAACTTACGGATGCATTTGATCAGAAACGGTGATTAAAACGAAAGTTTATATTATTCCACATTAGTGTTTCCACATAGTCATTCATGCACTCTGCTGCTTGAGTCCCTACTGCCTGCTGTCTGTTTGACCCGATAACGTACATTGTTCCAGTGTCTCCATTTCAGTAGATATGTCATGTTTAGATTGAAAACTGTTTTCTATAATAAATCTTTCTGCGTTCAGATTTTGGGCGTCCGGTGGATGTCATCTGTGACTGCTGTTATGTCATATTCTCAACAGGCACCAGGTCACCTGCATAATCAATGTACTTATTGGGATGCACATACTTCTTATTTGTGGCAAATATCAGGTGTATGTATAGCGGCCACTTCATTCATTTTGCTGTGCCCATACTTAAAGCAGATATAATCTCGCTTAAAGTGTCTTCCAATATATGACTTGCGCGGCATCCTGCAGAACCATGTGTGTAGTTATGAAATCATATATCTCATATACAGAATACTCTACAAACACAAAAGTAGCTCTACTACACCATCCATCCACTATTTTGTGGTGTAATGAAGAAAACCTATGTGTAGCGCAACTTTGGCAGTTTACGTACTCAAAATAAGTAAATAATTTTAAAACGAGCCAGTACATTCATTTGTATGAGGCACCTCACATAGCAATACACCGGTCACCCAACAGAGAGTTCATAAGCTGTTAGATCCATACAATGTGCACTTCAGTCAAGCCAAAAAAAAAAAAGAAAAACTGGTGTTTTCTCGTGCAATTATACCACTTATTCGTGTATTCACCGTGCGTATACGGCATTATAAGCTACGTGTGTGTTCTTAAGCTTTTACGAACGTTTAAATCACGAAGAAACGTTAGCTCTCTGCATTGAAGCTCTAACAAAAATAACTTTTTCTATAAATTGGTCACACGCTTACTCGGCTGACGCGCTAATTCATTGTCCGATCCAACTTCCTCTGCAAGATATATATATATAGACACACAGGGAGCATTCTGGAATCTGGTCTCGTGATTTATCACATCGCATAGCTTCTATGCACCTGACTACTGAACACCTCCAGAGGTCATGTTACACGTATAATCGCGAACGCTCAAGCATAGATATTAGAGTCTACTCTAATATCTATGGCTCAAGTATCTTTATTCCGTGGAGACGTCAGTTTTTTGTTTTAATTGTGGTTTACTACTCAAAACAAATGAAAGAACGTGCGTTTGCCGCTATTTCCACTTAACTCGCGGTCCTGGATATCTACAAAGTATGTGCTGTCACGTGCACCCCATTTTTCCTCAACTTGAATTATAATTCTTTCACCCGTTTTGAGAACATCACTGAACAAAGCCCTACCTGCTGATCGCATTTCGCTTTTGTCAAGGATCCGTCGATACGGAGGCAATAAGACAAGAAACTGACCTTTTGGTCGCCATTTGTCAAATCCGCCGTGCTGCTAGCAGGGAATAGAGTATGGCGCCGAAGGCGCCTCGTTCAAGGCAAGACGACGTTTATTAAGGAGAGGGGAGTTAATGAGTTTCAATGAAGAGTGTCGGGAGGGAGGGGGGGCGGGGGGGAGTCGCACTTACCATAGCGATAGGCGCATTAACCCTTCTGGAGGTGCAGTCGAGGAGGGAGATCAGCACTCTATACGATATCCCCCTGCCCTGCAACATGATAGGACGGTTTATGTGTTGATTCTATTGTCGCCGTCGAAACAATTAACGCAGCCTCAACTTATGTGTGAATTAATATATACATACAATATCGCGATATTTATTCATATCGCGATATAATAGGCAAAACACCGCCTCGCGACAGCACTGTCTATTACGATTTAAATGTACCCAAGTAACCCAACTGGGTCTCTTCTTTAAATTACCAAACACAGCTAGCTCTTTGACATAAAATCTTGCACCATGAAGTATCTGACTATAAAAAATAAAAAAAAGTACTGAGATCTTAGCTACGGAACAATAGGTGCTAGGGTGGTTGTGGCAAGAGGAGGGAAAAGTTCTAAGCTTTTTACCATTATAAACGCCGCTTTTTTCAACACAGGTAGTGGTGGACATGCAGACATGCATACAATCTTAACGATTGAAAGAACTTGCATGGGTGGCGACAGTACATCTGAGTTGCAATGATCACCAGTAGACAGCTGACACGTTATTCTGCTACCACTGATATACAAATGAAAGAATAGCCCATTAGAAAGGTAGGAGAGAGACTCCACTCCCTCGCTGATCTGCCCATTCTGTACAGATCAGTCGAGACGGATCTAAAGGTCCCTCCAACCTTTCGAATGATGCTCATGTATAACCCACTTACACAAAAGAAAAGGCATATTACTACAGACGCTGGCTGGTCAAAGCATTTGAGACAAGTAAAATTCTCAGTGGCGAATGCAGGGGGGGGGGGGGGGGGGGGGGGGGGTTGAGATAACTATTATCACCATATATGGACTCTACAATGCAATAGCATACATGTAGATGGTGAAAATTGTTCATGAATAAAATCTCAACTCCCCCCTCTTTATCCGCCCCTGATATACACTACTTTCAAGACAAACCTTTCGTCTCTATACAGCTCTTACAGGGTTAGTTGCAACACAACTTAAAGTTGCTTCAGATTCTTAAAATATGATTAAACTGGTCTGAGACCGAGGCAAGCCCTGCCCCACAATTGTTATTAACGAGAGAGGAAATTATTGCAGATGCAATGGCGGGAAAAAGGTAAGACCGATCGATATTGATGTACTTTGAAATACAAGGTGATTCATTGTGCTGTATTCTTGCTCAGGTCTGCTCTCCGATACTTACAATTCTAGCATAGCAACCATGAGAAGGCACCGCCCCTTTATCTGGCGAAACGCCCTCTTTGTTTTAGTGACTGGAACGTTCACCATCTCCCTCATCAGCCTAGCAGCAGTACTAGTGGGGCGCCCATACCGCTGCAGCAGTAATCCGTACGCGGGGGGCGCGTTTCCGCATACGGAGATGCTCCTGTCCGGACAATCGCACTTCCACCGATCGCTACAAGACGGGGTACCGCCCACCGCCCAGCAGCAGAACAGCGCGTCCGACAGTCCCTGCGTCGAACGTTTCGCCGACCCTCTCTCCCAGCGGATATGCGCGATCGAGGCCGCCACCGCCTTCTACACCCCCGCCAAGCGTCCCGTCGTCGTCGCCAAGGACATCTCCATGATTCGCTACTACGCCACGCGCGACCTCCAAGGCTGGACCCTCGCCTACAGGAACATATCCTTCGACGTCTACGAGGAGCCCCTGGTGGGCGGAAGTCACCCCAACTTCAACGTGTTCCTCTGCATGGGGATCCACACGCAGGACAGGCACTGCCTCAGGAGCTCCGCCTACAGGACACTGAGCCAGGGGCAGCGGTTCAGCCAGATCCCGGGTCTCAGAGCCATCCTGTGGAGGAAGGATGCGATGTGTCGTACTGTGAAGGACGCCCTGGCCTCGTACCAGGGACCCACCAACTTCACCTTCCCTTGCTGGGTCCTCCCTGAAGACCTCCAAGCGCTCAATGAGACCATGACAAAGGAACCCGACGGTGATTGGATCGTCAAGCCCGGCAACAAGGGGGAAGGACACGGCATCTTTGTGGCGCGCACGGCGGACGAGCTGGTGAGACCGGACCTCCCCATCAACGGGTACGTGGTCCAGCCCCTGCTGAGGCAACCTTACCTCGTGCACGGGAGGAAGGTTGACCTGAGGACTTACGTCCTGGTCACGTCCGTGCTGCCCCTCAGGGCGTACATCTATGGCGAGGGCCTGGTGAGGTTTGCCTCCAGCGACTACGACCACAACGCCACCAGGGGGGGCAGCGAGCAGCAGTACTTGACCAACACCTCCGTCGGGAAGAAGTACGCGCAGCTGGCTAACCTCACGTGGACCTTCCAGAGGCTCCGAGGGCACTTTGCCGAGCAAGGGACGGACCCTGAAAAGGTGTTTGGGTCCATCCACGAGGCCATTACCAGGCTCCTGCTGTCGTCAGAGTACCACTTTCGGGAGGAGTTCCGTGGGACTCTAGGAGGGTACAGCTGCCAGCACTGCTTCCAGCTCCTTGGGGTTGATGTGATACTGGATTCAAACCTCAATCCTATTGTCATAGAGGTGCGTGAGTGCATAGCATGGTGGTGTCATTTTTTAAGAATGAATTAATTTTTAAAATGTTATCGCTTTTCTAAACCAGTAAGCACTGTTGTGTATTAATGGTACAAGGTTCTATTGAGCTCTAACGAGCAAGGCATTGTGCCAAGTTTTTGCTATATTCCAATTAAAGCACACCTGGGTCTCCAACCACTACCAATATCCGTTTGTTCCCATTGTACATAAAATGTACACTGTATTTGTATTCAGGGGGTTTAGCTATATATGCCAAGGAGAAGATTTAACAGCAGATCGGCTCTATAAAATATTGTATGCCTGAGTAGCATGCAATGCTTTAATATATACCTGGGTTCAATACCAATAAGCAGCGATAAATAGGAAAGCGTACCCTTTTTATGTATTTCTGCTATCAATTTCTTTACCTTACACTGTATTCCTTTAGGCTATCATGTCGAGTATAATGTCTCCCATTATGAATTTAACATGATCTGTTTTCTTTATACATTTAATCCAGCTCAACTCCTCAGTTTGCCTTATAATTTCTTAGTCCACCTTCGACTTGTTCACTTGTATGTGTGACTGGGAAATGGGGTGTCAAAGTCTCAATAGCCTGCAAGCTTTTAATAAGTTATGTTCCATACAATGTTTCATCTAAAAATGTATGGCATTTGCTGCAATCTAGGAGGATTATGAAGATTTATATATGTTGTACTGACATTTATTAATTGTTCTGAGGTCATATCTACATGTATGACTGAACATTATAGTAGATACTCATTTCTTGGTTTACAAAGATGAAATCATGACCATGAATTCATGATTAGAACATTATCAAATATGGGCATGCATCCATTGTTTACTTGATGTAAGGATACAGTAACTAATCTTTATGACATTGCAGCTGTAGTTAATCATCATGAAGCTGCTGTGCAGTCTAATAATTTATTGTATGTAGGCTGGTGCTGGTCAGTTTTTTTTAAGACCGATTTATTATGAACGTTGGACAGACAGGTCAAAGTTCAGTACATACATAAATGCATACGCACACACATGTGCACACACATACACACGCAACAAGCCCCCAGACATTCTATAATTAAGTTATGCTCCTCTTGAACATACATTTCAGGTGTAGTACTGCTACTTTTTGGTGGATGGTTAGTCATGACATTAGTAGGAAAAATAGAAATTTGACAACCAGACTGACAAATCATTAAGGTGGCCCATAGCAGATCTAATCTGGCAGAATTCATATTTATATATATGTAGCTGTCACGGAGTGACATACTTAAAAGCAGTTTACAGTTTGAAGGCATTGACCTAATAGCCCTTTCTTGTGTTCCTCAGATGTGCTTTGTCATTTCTATTAATAATTACCTTCCCACACATGATGAAATCCCTGTTGTGCCAGAATTCACTAGACTTGGTACGTTCAAAACATTGTTGTGTGTAAACAGAGGCCTGTTTGCTTCAAGACGTGTGTCTGTCTTTAATAGGCAGCACCTCATTGCACGCATCGCATCTTGAGCAACAGAGGAGTTCTATATGTAAACATAGCTCATGTTTGCACTTGTGTGGCCCACCAGCCTCCCACCCCTCTCTACACTAGCAGATTCGCTACTGATAAATGAGCAATTCTGCATGCTCAAGTACGTATACATGTACACAGATTATGATACACAGACACGTATTTTGTTATATCTATAGCATCAAACACACACAGGCACACACATACGCTCTCACACACACACAGGCACACACATACGCTCTCACACACACACACAGACACACAACACAATTATAGCACCTTGCATTTCGGCAGGGCTAATTGTATGACATGCATACACGTACACATACTTTGCACACTTTGTCAAAAAAACACAGACACTGGAACACTTGAGCATGCTTACTGGTACTCAGCTGTATTCACACACGTAGTTGTGCCAACCCATCGGCATACATTATACAGATGCTTTCACTCCACACCATTATCAGTGCTCATTAGTACTTTCGTATTGGTAGTACAGGTTTATCAGTGCCGCTGTTGTATGGGGCATAAAATCATAGGGTGTACCTTTTGGGTACCTGTATTGCAAATACGCATGCACTATACATTTGTAGTCATGGTGATTATATAGTATATCAGGTGATGCATCCATTGTTACAAAGGACTGATCCATGCTGCCCCCCTTTTTAGTGGTGAGGGATGCAACCACATGGCCAAAATATATAGTCCACCAACACCACCAGGCTCTATTTCAGCACCGTGTGAGTGAGCCACCCAATTCCTCTGTGTGGCTGCAGCTTCAAGCCACGCGATACCCTTCATGCCCACATTCCAGACCAATTGTGCTGGCACCAGCTCATTTCAAAGGCTAGCAATTGCCATTTTCTTTCCTGCAACCATCCGATAGCTACATATATAACCTCTCAAGTGCTACTTTGAAGCTGTCAGTTGGTGGTTTAATGGTGGGGGATCAGGTTACAGTTCACCAAACGCAAAGCCCTGCTTATGTAATAGATAACTTTAAGCAGGATTGAGGGTGTGACAAGTCATCGACATTATGCTGATGCCAGAGTAAAGCTATTTGACAAGCTACAATAGAAGTTTTGCTGGGTTAAAATAGGCTGGCCTGACGTACAATATCCAGATATAGGCATACACAACAATGTAAGAAAGTATGCTTCTTTGTCATGTACATGTAGTTCCAATTTTTACAGCCAGTAAGGTGAATATATAACAATGTACACCCTTGTTTCATTTATGCATGGTACAGTAAGAATTCATGGTTGCTATTGTATCTTATGAGGCAGAACAGGCTTCAATCCATCTTTTGTGTGTGTGTGTGTGTGTGTGTGTGTGTGTGTGTTGTGTGTGTGTGTGTGTGTGTGTGTGTGTGTGTGTGTGTGTGAATCAGTAGTGTCGTTTGCATCTGGATATACAAATATGAGTGCTTGATAGCACAACATGAAGTGATTACAGATTGTGGACATGCTGTTGCAATGTGCATTACCCAAAAGCATTGTATGCATGTTGACATTTCCTTGTTGCATTTTTTTAAGAAGTGGAGTTGTTTTATATTATGGTGCGTGTATGCTTCTTGATTTTGTAAGAAGAGAAGACTCCATAGAGCTATACTTATACTGTGGATAATGAATGTGGTTATCTGCTGGAGAAATGTACTGTAAAACAGGAAGCATCCATTTACCAGTTTGTTATCATTCTTGTTCATTGTGTACTGTGTGCCACGAACAACCTGTAACCTAATCAGGGTGTCATCATGTTAAGTGCGTCTTGGCAACGAAATATGTTACTGTGGGTGGGGTGGATTTGTAATAACATTGTGTTTGTGAAATTGAACAATGGTGGATATGAGATACATGCGATTCTTCCCTTGTCCAATACACAAATACTAGGAACAGATGTTGGATGGTCTGTTTGTAGCCCAGCCTTGAGCAACAGTGTGGAAATCAATTGAATCAGGCTGTACCATACCCATCTACCACATGCTTTATGCTAATACCACTCTTTATTTTCTCATTAGATAAATTGACCTAAAATAAAATACTTCTCACTGTTGCCTGTTTTCTTACTTTGCCTCCCGAATGTTGCTAGCTGCTACTAACAGTGAAGAGTAATGTTTCCATGATAGGATTATTACATTAACAGGCATGGTTTATATACTATTAGCTGCTGTGTTGATCATGTTGTCCTGCACAGAGCATCCTAACTTCAGCACATGATATTACTATGTGTAAATGTGGAAAGTTTCCGTTGAGGGTGTAGCTCTGTGTGTATGCTCCCAGGGGCAGGGAAGCTGTACCCATATCGCAGCTTTATCACATTATGTGTTGACAATTGGTCCAGGTACATTGCAGGTAACTTTTCCCATGTGTATTATCCACTGGGAGGAACATTAGTGGTTTCCTTCAACCATGGGAATCCTGCTTATTTACAGTGTTGAGGTGTTTGCTATTAATCAGTTCTCTGAGTTTTGAGGTGTGATGGCATGTACCCCTGTAAAGTAAATATATATACAATTGGATCAAGTACCAAGGTCCTCTATGGACCAGCAGATAGTGTGTTGGAGATTTAGAGTGTGCATGGTAGTTAAATCCTCTTGGACCTTTTACTGGACTGGTATACGATATACATTATGTAACTACGATTATTGAAGATAAAAAGGTGGATATTAAAGTATCAATGGATATTAGTACAAGACAACTTTAATGACGTTAACTAATGTGCCTTAAATTCTGTAACTGAGTGCATGAACCATGACTGGTAGTAGGATTTTTCTTCTTTTTCTTCTGCTTCTTCATTGGGCAGCAAGCTGCCTGAAGTCTTTGGTTAACACCATACCCTGTTCCCACAGATCATTGTATGATTCTGTGGCCACCACCTAATATAGAAGCCAGATAATATTAAACCTTCTGCTGTCTTACCATTTTGTAGATTTTTGTTTGGTTTCTTAGTATTCCTGGAAATGTGTAGTTCTGAAAGATGCAGATGTTGGGAGGAAGTGTTTTCTGCATTATGAAGAATCATGATGTAGTTTTTATTGTCCAGTTAATTTCTACATTGTTTCATCCAGCACCATTCATATTTAAAAGCTGTACACCATCCTCAACCTGTTGCTAAGCAACAAGTCCATGCCTAATGGAATTCAAGGCCTTCTGATTTCATAGTTTGCTCTCATACATGTATTGGACCATTATTGCGTGCATCTGTTGTGTATGTGGTGTTGCCATGGATATGACTATGTGATTTCAGCTCATCACGCATCAATTAAATACCACTAATGTCCATTGGCTTCGGACAATGCTCTTGGTGATGTAACACTACCAATGAATACACATACGGCTGAGTAGTGTAGCCCATTTGAATAGTGTGTAGGTGTAATTGTTTATTCTTTCCAGTTTGCAAATGTTTAATTTTCTTTTAAGTGTATAAAGATATCATCCACCCCCCCCCCCCCCCCCTCCCCCCTTGTTCTATCTTTGATGCATATGCAGGTGAATGGACTACCCTCCATGCAGCTATCGCAAGACCCTGGTGTGCCCCCGGACATGTCTAACCCTTACACCGCAACAAAGCTCAGCCTAATGCTAGACATGTTGCAAATCCTGTTTAAGTCAACGTCTGTTGCAGGGGCTCTGGCCGAGGAACTTAGTCAGTTGGGCGTGGGTATTAAGCCCGGCCCACTGTGCAACCAATGGCATGTGCATTGTATTGACGTGAAGGAAGTTAAAAATTTGCTTGATTCCAAGCGAGAGTTTATAAATAAGGGAGGCTTCAGGCGGATATATCCGTCAGCTGCCGGCCTGAGGTACTCGAAACTGATATTTCATCTGCACAACCTGATTAGGAGAAAGTTTGCATCTGATGGGATGCAAAGGACGCTTTGGCGTTCGCATCACTTGTACACTGCACTTGAAAAAGTATACACTAACTTTTTATCAATATGATTCTTTTTATACAAGTAAATAAAAACATTCTCTATGAGAAAGTTGGTGGCATATAGGATTTGAAGGCAATGGTGGTGTAAAAAGGAAGGAAACAAGGGTCTAGTAATAAGGAAAAATGGAATAGTCCTATATTTAGCACACGAACAACATACTATATCCTACATATAGAAATGTGCTAAATATAGGACTATTCCATTTTTCCTTATTACTAGACCCTTGTTTCCTTCCTTTTTACACCACCATTGCCTTCAAATCCTATATGCCACCAACTTTCTCATAGAGAATGTTTTTATTTACTTGTTTCATTGATTTTTATTCATACCCGATTATGAGCCGTATAGCACGTTAAGTAATCCATCTTGATATGAGAGGGAGGTTGTAAAGGTACGACATACCATTGAGTGACCTTAACTCTTTTCGCCGAGCGAGATGCACGTTCAGGACTATGGCAATATCGCTGTCTTTTTTCAGGATCTGCTCGATACCTTGCACGTCGAGAGGTCCGTTCCTTTTCAGGATCTGAGGGGGCTTTTAAGGGGCGGCCGAAATAGAAGAGAGGTTATTAATTGTCGCCCCAGCGCGATCGAACCCACAAACGCATTTTGTATCGGGCCAGAAGCAGACAGCACCCTCCCCCCCCCCCCCCCCCCCCCCCCCCCCCTACTAATCGCATCTCGATACCTTGCGCGTGGAGAGATCCGTTTCTTTTCAGGCTCTGCTCGATAGTTTTCACGTTTGAGAGGCCCGCTTCTTTTCAGGCTCTGCTTTGTAGTTCCGCTCGGGCTGAATCTAATACGTCGTCTCTAGTTTTGAGGTACTATGCTCGTCGTTTGGCTTTCTTCTTATCCTGACGTGCATGAAGGCATTTTGAGAAAAAAAAACTTCACTAAGTTACAAAGAACGTCAAACCTAAACGATAGAATGATTATAGTACGCACGTGCACGTTATTAAAAATACATAACCGCCAAAGTTAATTACCACTACGTGTAGTGCCCAGACCGTACACATTTGATGTATACTGCTAGTACTTCGTATAAAGAGCGACGTAGGACCTATCCGAGTCGTGTCAGTGCAGTAAGCTATACGTGATTTGCTAACACAACGATAAATGTCATGTAGCCTCGAGACGTTTTGACCACAGAAGCGAAAATGCCAGTGAATTCTGAAGCCATTGGTGTGATTTTCATTTCTTAAAAGTGTTCCTATCCCGAGTTATGCGTGGTCAAGAACAAGAACAAGAAGAAGAAGAAGAAGAACGAGAAATACGTGGGACTGGGTACGAGTTTCAAAAATTGTTTTGTTCTCTACAACCACGCGGTTTTGTGACATCAAACAAACACGAAACTGCTTGTTGTTGCCTTCTTGTACGACGACGATAACAAGGTAAGCCATCCGCTCGTCGGGAGTCTTGTTAGAAGCGGGTCGCGTTTTTTTAATGACATTCATAATCGGGGTCAAATCCTATATGAGAGTTACTAACGTAACTCTCGATACACGAATTGTTGTATTAATTGCCACGACCTGCTTGCTGTGATATGAACTATACTGCGGCAAATCATGATTGGGTGGTATTATGTAAATACGGCTTCTGTGTGGTTTGTGGTCTTTATGAAGTGCGTAACGTCAGCGGCTCTAAATAGTTCCCTCAAGTGGGTGATTGCTAAGTTTTGCCAAAAAAATAAAGCGCTTGAGCAGCCTTCCGGAGGGTTTACGATCGGTGCAGGGTTGCGGTCGTGTTGCGTTTTTGGTTATTTGTTATTCAAACTCTCTAGCGACGTGTAAGGTGAGCATATACGCGCTAATGGCTGCGGTCATTTCGAGGCGTCTGTGGTTTCATGGGGTCGGATTGTGGTCGTATTTCTCCCCCACGCCTAAGTCAGTACTGGCATGCACCCGCACTTCTCCACATATCTATAGCAATGGAGTTCTGTCACACCGGTACCGGCAGTCCAGATGTGTCTCCTAAACCAGCGTCACAATTCGATGGTGACGAATCCTATCTTCCTTCCTCTTCTGATGAAGAAAGCAGGTCAAGAGCGATAAAAACAGCTGGAAGAGGCTCCGCAAGGAAAAATGCAGGTACAGCGTTCACGTGACGTCCAAACAAATGGGCTCGCATGCATGCATAGGTGCGTTTGTGATGCGTCTGTGCATTTGGGGTGATGTCCACACCAAGCGCGTATACGGGGTTGCAAGCTTTATATACAGATATAGATATTCACATAAGTGTTATCTATTCGTTTTTATTTGCGCGAATATTCTGTCGTCTTCCAACATTTACATGCAAGCATATCAATATTTATAACGGTTCTTTGCGTTCCTGCCTTTGCAGGTCGGACTAAGTGCAGGTCATTCCGAGACAGGAAACAATCCAGTCCATTCATTTTGCAATGGTATGTACTTTGATATTCATATTTCCGCTCTTCTACATGCAGGCCCCAATGGGCCCAAGAGACATTAAAGTTTAACAATTCCATGCGATGTCTCTATATATGCAGGCTCCACCACAACTACGAAATGGTTCCGGGAGCTTGCTTGCCTCGCAGCGTCCTGTACACTCACTACCAGGACTTCTGTAAGAGAAATCGAATCGATCCGTCGAGTGCAGCGAGTTTTGGCAAGGTTAGCACTTCTCCCCTTTCCTATATTCTTCACACGCCCCAACACACACGGCATTTTTTTTTCTCTTCATAGCTATAAATTTTGACACTAATACTTCATGCAAAACACATGTTTTATCATTTTATAATTGTCATGACAGGTTACAACAACATTCTATTCATATTCGTCTTATCTGTTTGCAATGCATGTTCAGCGCATTGGTTGATAGCGTGGGGGTGATGCTTATTGATATTTGCATGATATGCAGATTATTAGAATGAAGTTCCCAAACCTTTCAACACGACGGCTTGGAACACGTGGGCAGTCCAAGTAAGCTTAATCTTCATGAGCTCCAAGCGTGGCCGTGAAGAAACGTTTACTCGCTCTTAGGTATCACTACTATGGGCTTGCAATTAAAGAGAGCTCAGTTTATTACAGATCTGTTTACTCCAAGAAAGGACTCACACGGTATGCCCTTGACGCAAAATTACATCCATGCACACTGTGTGTGTAGCTTTAATTATGCAATGTATTTAAAGGCGGGTACAAGGCGCGCAATCATCCGTACTGTTGCATTACATATATACTATAGTGCCATTATTAATTTCAATCTTTTAACTGAAGGTTTTCAGGGGCATCTGCAAAAAAAGAAAGTCATGTAAGTTTCTTGCTGCGGTTGTAATAAGGGTGATCATTTCATTTTAACAATTTATTCCACTACAGAATAGCCAGAGCTACAATCCAAGCTGTAAAACTGGCATCCTTCTGCCTGATTTCCCTAAAGTTTCTGATATAAACCTTTCGCTACCATTTCCAGTGGATAAAGTAAGACATCCAATAATGTGACAGTACACATGCATCATGAATATCAGTGATCACATGCTGTAAAATGTCATACGTGCCGGTGATATATTAGCTCACACATCATGCTGATATTACAATAATTGTCAGCCCCACCCGCTCCTTTTTGACATGTCCAATTTACCTATATGTCAGGTTGTTACTAAAATACGTTGCGCAAATGTATCTGTATTATGTGTAGCGGCATGCATTGATTTCTTGCTGATTGTTAAAGTGCCAAAGCTCTGTGACATGTGTAATATCATCTGTCCAGGCTCGTGGTCAAGATTTAATTAGGACTGTTGTCAAATTTGTGGTTACTATTGACCCTTACACAAGTGTCTCACTGCTGAGATAAATTAAACATTGTGCAATCATGAAGTGCCTTGTAGTGAACTTCATGTTCTCACTCTATTCCACTTCCTCCCCCACCACTTGGCTGGCCCATTTCGTTTCCACCATTACTCTGCCACCACTATTTATGGAACATTACATGACATTAGGTGGAAACGTTTCTCCTGATGTATAAGGCTCACTGCCAGAGAATACTTGACTCCATTGTTAGAGCAAATTTCAATGAAGTAAGTATTGATATTGAACAGTAGTGCTATTATGGATCTGCCTGCAACTGCTCTTTCCGTTCAAAGGTGCAAGGTCTCCTGCTGCATTTCTGGCAGGGGATGCCTATACATATGTTATCAATCCTGGATATGCAAGCTACAGTTGAGGTGGTTGTTGTCTGCGATTTCATCTTATACAAAGTACGTGATAGCATCAGCCTTTGAATTGTTCACAGTAATTTCTATACATTATACACCACGCCCACGTTAATTGAACATCATATTTGTTAAAGTATAGATAGACTCGTATATTACACGTTCTTAAATGATCGGCCCATGATTACATCCTTTTGAACTGGTAAAATGAGCCGCCGCTTACTTTTTCTAAAATTGCATTCGATCCCACGCGGAGCGTAATGGATTGCGTAGTGCATACAATAGTATTTAAGAATATCAAATAGAGTTCTCAGCCCGATCTAGAAACAACTTCAAACCTTTTTATTCTGCTTGAGCATGCTACATAGTCCCCGATGTGATATCCTGGACATTAATTACTCTAAGTACCGCAGTAAAACTATTCAATAAATATATACCGGATCATGCAGCAAATATTTTATTATTACAAGATGCAATAGAGGTAATCAAAATAGTAGCTCTTTCAGTTTGATTAAGTAATTAATGATTTCAATTTCCTCTAAATCAGGCGGCACTTTCATTATGTTAACAGCCAAACTAAAATGTGGATTGTATTAGGTTAAGCCAGATATTTGGGTTGGCTGTGCATTATCTTTTGTTCTAATCCTGCAGAGTATATGTGAGGTTCTCATACCACCTACACTACAGTCACTCACAGAGGGGTAGGTTTTGCATTATAATGTTATCAATGTTTCATGAAACGTGAATTTCTTGATTTCAGCTTGATGGTAGAGGTTCTAATGTTCTCGCACAGACTGGTCCAGTGGCTTTCTGAAGCCCTCAAAGATCATCCATCTCTCCTTGGAATGCGCAAAGTGCAAGGTATGTACAATTTCATGATGCCGTTTGATGCATATGTATACATCTTAATTCCTTGACTACATCAATGACAATGCACTGAATTTTCTTCTACACTTTTTTATACAGTAGCGGAGATGTTTGGAAAGTCACTTAGAAGGCAAGCAGCTCTTGTCCAGCTAGCAAAAGTGAGTGCTAACTGTATACAAAGCAGCACATACTAGTGCAGTTCTTTATAGTACTACTTAAATATACCTAGTACTGTGAATTGTAATTTAGAAGAGTGATCAATGCGTTTTACAATGTTATTCTAGGGAGCGCGAGCACTATTGCGTAACAGCGATGCAATTAGTGGCATCCTCAACTGCTGGCAGAGCAAAGAATTTTCATCGATCCTTCATTCTATCAACTCAGCTCATGATTCATCAGGCCAGGAAAACTCTAAACCTGTCCCACCAGAGCTGGACACTAATCTTGCTTTGGAGTGTAAGCTACATTTGACATTTCACAGTTCTATGCATGCCAAAGACACAACTGTCAGAAGACTTATCTTGGAATTATTTCTCTGTTGTAGTCGCTCATGAGCTTGAACAACTATTTGTAAAGCAGTCATCATTGGAAACCTATTTTGAGTGGTTGGACAGTGTAATTGAGAAAAGAATTTGTGAGGTGTGCATTGCATGGAGTGTGCATGTAACTCAATCATGAATACTTGGCTCACTTCTTTGAATGTTCACTGGCTCAATGGTTTGCACTAATTGTATAATTGGAGGAATTTGTTATTACATCCATGCTTTTTATCTCAGACCAAAAATGGAATGGTTTGCATGGTTTCAATGAGTGCAATATCACCCCTTTATTTGTGACACTTATTCCACTCATGTAGCCATGTAATGGTTGCAACATGACTGAGCTCATCCAAGAATTTCAAGCTTCCTGGAATGCTTTTTACACACAAGTGGAGAAAGCTTTCAACACTTTGAAAGACAAAAACTTTGGTAGGTACATTGCCACACACATGCATCTTAGCTCATGTCTGCAACTAAATTTAACTCGGTTTATTTGCATTGTGTAGACACGTTCTGTACACTCCATGTTGTCCTTGATGCATACGTGAGCTACGTGATGGAGCAATTACAGGTGACCTTAACAGAGGAGCAGTATGTTCATGCACTGAGAACTAAAAAAGGTCTGTGTGGATGAGTGCCGGCTTTGATGCTGCATTTGATATACTTTTGTATTTCAATATAGATCATGCAACTCAGTTGCCTTGCCTGAATTTACCTAATAGACCAACTACACTACCAGAATTATTAAGCAATCATGATGATAATTTCCTAGAGTCACCCATCACAACAGTCATCCAGAACAATCCAGGGTATTTGGCCGAGGCACCAAGCTACACACATTTTCCTCAAATGCCCTGCAATGTCAATATGTACAGTTTTGTCAAAAGTGAACAATCAGGAAATTTCTTGCCTTGCTTGGAGTCAAGCATGCCATATCATCATGAATGCAAGGGTTCATTCTGCTTCGTGGAGCATGGACCTCAGACCCCTCAATCATCACACTATTCAACCAACTCTCCACCATCACAATCATCACTTGCGTCTCCAGAGTCATGTGTGGACTTTGAGTTCTCTTTAAGCAGTACTAGCAGTGCAGAAAGTCCAGATGTGCGTGTGGTCCCAAATGACAACATACAACTATGTTCAACTATTCCTGCTGTTCCTCTCAAAATTCTCAATGAGGACTACTCCAACAGGTACGAACTATACAACGACATGATGTTCAGTGGATTGCCATATATGGAGTACCCCATCCCATCCTTGACTTGCTATGTGCCCTTTGAGCATCAGGAACAGCAAGGCTTCGTGAACTTTGCGCCGAACCCTGATGACTTCTTGGTGAACCCGCTCTGCATGGCAACCTACTCGAAACAAATACGTCAGCAGACACGCTCCCCCCACATTCATTGACGCATGCACGCAGTTATAGCCAACACTTATGGCATCTTCCAGGTGTAATATTAGGACACTGACAACACTCTCTCATCGCTGTATTATCATTGCATAGCATCACTGACATATTTACGTGTACTTTGTCGGACATAATTAGTATATAAACTTTTGATATACACGAGTTAAAGGACTCGCATAACCCAAACCGTGTGTCCTTATAATTAAGGTAACCAAATATGTGCATGCCTTTCATAGATGCTATAATGATTCAAGATGCCACATATATATGAATAGGGCAATTTAAACAATCCAGCTGCAGAGCATTTGGAGTTTGCTATGCATCACCGAATGCACCAATAATTGAAGCCGGTTTCCGTTCAATTCACGACAGTCATATTGCGATTAGACATCTAGATGATGTGTACGATTATGCCTTACCGACATATGTATAATGACTGTTATACGCGCTGCTATAAATGCAGAACAACATTATTGGGAGACCAGGATTTTAATTTAAAAACCTAGTGGTAATTCCAGTTATCCTAATTGTATAAAATAATTCTGTATTTAAGTATACACAATGACAAACTGTCCCATCCCAGGGTAATGTACCAGTACGTAATCCACGTTACCCTCCAGCTAGTCCTTTACCTTATTATTGAATTTATGTCCCAAATTACAAGATTGTAGATGATATGGGGTTATATATGGTTACAATATATTCTGAGATAGTGATCATCACATGGTATTATAATCTTATCATAGGGCTGTTGGATTGGGAGAAATCATGTAACAGTCCATTACATACGTGTAAGGATGCAAATTAATTAACTTTCAAGATAGTATATACATACAAAATTACAACAGGATAGTATAAGCATTATTACACAGCCTGTTGAATGGTCATGGTACATGTCACTGCAAGTTGTAATGCTAAACATTGTACGTATCGATCTAGATCAACCATTAATAGCCTAATAATATTTTGAATAACAATCTCTAAACTGAAAACATTTTAATGACCAGATTTGCACAATTATTCAATTTGAAAATGCACACTCAATAAGCTGTGTGTTGTATCCACACAATATAAGTTAGTGAAGGAAAATACTCTAATAACCAAGTCTATGTGTATCTCATTTTATATACCCGTTGCCATGGTTATTTCTTCTAATGAATTTAAATCAGTACACAAATTTGTGACTTGCTATATAACTATAGCTCAATCTACACTAAAGCATACACAAGACAACAAGCAAACCAATGGTTAAAGATGTCAAGTAACACCAAACTGTTGTGCTTGAATCAGTATTACAATGCTTATAGTAGATGTGTAAACAATGAGGCCCCTCTAAATAGAAATATTTATCCAGTGATTGTTTTCACTAACTTAGTTCACACGATGTCAAATTGTACATTATAGAGTTTTGAGACCCTAACATTTTGTTCTGATTTTGATTTTTGATTCTGATTTATTTTAGCAACAGTTTTTACCATCAATTTCATTATTCACCCATCCACTCTTTGTCACAATCATATGCATGTTGTGATATCATAAAGCTGAATCGCTTAACGCCTCATGCAGCCGCTTGTTTCTTCATCTGAACTATTTGGAATCTCTTGACTAGTACCTGCATAGAAAACTTGTTTTTAAAAACCCTTTACAAATTGGCTGGTTAATAATTTATAAATCTAGAGCTGACTGTAATGATTCTTCGTGTCCACCACAAGCCAAAAGAAAAAAATAACTGGTCCATCGTGAAAACACACATTGTTCAATTTCATATGACATAGAGGTAGTTTACCAAGCAACCGAAGCAATTGCCATAAAAACAATTTACGTTCTACATTCCAGATCTTGGGATTCGATGCTAGGGAAACAGTGAATTTCCAAGCATTTTCCCAATTCAGGAAACATAAATGGTTTTTCTGTGTCGTTTTGTCCTTCCAGCTGTCTTTGTCTTCTACGGCTTAGCGTTTTTTTTTTTTTACCGCTTCACGTGACATTGATAAGGGTAGCATTCCATGCAGTATGCTCTACCAAACGATCTCAGAAATGTGACCAACAGTTTCTCAGTGCTCGGATTTTTTTGCTTGCAGTAGGGTTTAGAAAAGATCCTGGACTAAATTATCCGCCAGAGAACTGTGAAAGTTTTATGTACACAGTGCACAAGGTGAGCTACAATATTGTTTATGGCATGGCGCAATTCCTTTGGTTGCTTGGTAAACTACCTATAAACTGCCACTATGTTATATGAATTGAACAATGTGTGTTCTCACGACGGACCAGCTTTTTTTCCTTTTGACTTGTGGTCATGTAAATGTGATGACAAGTCAGAATATGCTCCACTCTTTTGAGCCTTTTCATCTTGTTAGGAATGCAGCTGTACCTCATTGAAGTGTGCGTGGATTACATCAGCCTCTTGCTCACCTGTGGTGCTAAAACCCTTTTTGGTTGTCTTTTTGTGGCATGATTTTCAAGCAGGTGGATTTTAATTGTTTGATGCAAATGAAAGCACCATGCATACATTCATTGATTGATGAGGATATGTAACTACAAATATAATTTATAAAAAGTTACCTCGTTGAGTGATTCCTCCATTATAGAGATGACGGCAGAGTTGCTATGATTGATGGTTGCAACAGTAGGTTAGAATAAATTAATGGAACCTATAAAGCTCTGTTCACATGATTTCCAATGAATGCTGCTCCAGCTACTGCTTTTGACGGACATGGAAGGTTTGAAAGGCATTGTCCAATCTATTACCAAAAAGACTATCAGAGCATGAGACTGAAAACCTTTTCAACTCATACACTCTTTGCAATGCATGCAGCATACCAACTGTGTGACCGATTGACTGCAAAAGATGATAGACTGGTCACTGAATCTGAACAGCTATGGTAATAGCAGCAGAAAGGGTGTGGTTGATAGACACTGCTGCTTGTTCATGTGAAGCATTTTAATCACTGTACTGTTCATGTCATACCAAAGGCCTATCGCAAAATTGAATGCATCACTTTATGCTACCAAACAACACGAACCAATCCATGCCAATATGAAATACTTGAACGTTTTGCCCACACAACTCAAGAATGCAAAGTGACCTTTCATGCAATCTGAGCAGAGTTTGTGATGTCAAAGTGAGAAATGGAAGGGAAAAGTGTGTGCATGACTGTACATGTGCTCTGAATACCAATAACGCTGTATTCCAGATTTATCATTATCATCAACAACGCAATGTATGTATCTATCTGCTCGGGGATGCCCATGAATGCATGGTTCATTTATCCTCTGCTTCATATTCGTTCATTGCTTGTTATTTGTTCCACTTTGCGAAAAATCATTTTATTCAGACAAGGGTCAAAAATCATATGAAGTGCTGCACCTGGGAATGTAGGAGAGAAACAATTTCAGACACACAAGTGGTCAATCATCTTGCCCTTTGTATGACGGTGATGTTTGCATGCATATTACAACCAAGATGGTGGGGTTGTTAATTAATCTTTTCAATATTTCAAGGCGTAGGCCTAATTACCACTTTTGAATGGACGGCCATCCACAGCTGTCCTGGATAGGAGTGAGGGAACAAGAGGTGATGAGAAAAGCCTCGCTATAGATAAGACATATAGTCTATACCATATTTCATATATCCCTTGTGTTAGAAACGCAAATCGCAAAAAAAACACCTGGGCCAACAGTTTCTCATTACCCCACGATTTATGCACACTCAGATGTGTGCCAAACAAAAATACGCGCTACATTTGCACAACTGATGTGTCAAAACCAATGTGATGTTTGATTTCAAAGCCGTGGAAGACAATAGGTCTGGCTACGACCAGAACAATCCCTGGAGGCTAGACATAGACATACCTTTTCTTCATCATCGGAAATTGAGGAACCAAAATACGTGCACAAGAATAGGCATCTTTTTTTCCCCCACGACATATAGATGAGCTTGCTTAAACATGAATATGCAATGACACAGTAGAAATAGCATACATCACAGGGAATAGATACATGTAGTTGTAAGATATGAATGCAGGTACTATACAAGCAAGGTTGTCGTATTATTTATTCATCAAGGGAGTTGCAAACATGTGCAGACAAAGCCATCTGTGCGCAATGCCATTTATAAATTTCAGTAGGTCAACCTAACTGAGAAAGAGAATAAGTGTTTATTACGCAATCACGGCTCTAACTATTGCGTATCACTGATCAATTTGATAGCTAACCTAAACCTAACAAAGGGGGAAGGGGGGCACCTGTCTGATAGAGATGGACCATCAGGCAAAGCAAAATACGTTAATAAAGCAACCCTTTTTTCTACTTACTTGACTGCAGTGTCAGATAATAACAAGCATCCATCCTGATGACCTGAAGCATTATTAATAACTATTTGCTTGAATTTTAGGCAGTCAGCCAATGAAATTGCCTTGCAGACCATAGTTGACATATTCTTCCATACCATAGTAAGTTAAGAACTGGGTGAGTGTGTTCATCATGGAATGCAGCATTTTTTCCTGATGCCCTCATTCATGAGGAGAGGTTAGATGGGTTGGCACTAATGGAAAAAGGAGGAATTGTTTTTTAAATGCAAGCTGACAACATAATGTGACAGCATAGGTAAGAGGGTGCGGCCACAGTCTAAAGGCAGCCAACACACACACACACACACACACACACACACACACACACACACACACACATACACACAATACCACCCATCCATCTACACACGCAAATGAAAACCTGTACACACAGATACACACAACCACGTATTCCTTGTCATGCTTGTCGGATTATGCCTGATTATGCGTACGAGCTGTGACAGGGATGTAAATGTGCATAGCAGCATCAGTGTGTGCCTTCACCTACAAAAAGCTGCTGCCATTGATCATTGTAACTCTAACTATAGTCATTGCATGCTTCTGATATGTGCTACTTTCACTAAGGCTACTATGAAGGATGAACATTCCATCAACAGAACATACAGCTTCCATCGCTATGCAAGCTAGGCAACTGGTCCATAAAACCACACAATTCGGTACATTTCAACCCGGTCTATCTCTACAAAACAAAACAAACAAAAAGGCGTTACATATAGTTTCCTATACTATTAAGTGATAATGAGCTATTCCATTATTTAGCCATACACCCCTACAGATGACAATAAATGGTGTCCACGGGGGGTGTTCGTAAGCATGAGGTTGTCCAGGGGAGTTTGGAAACATGTCCCGGGGGGGTAATGGCATGTCCGGGGGGTTTGCAGGTAAAACATACGCTTGTCCACGGTAGGTGTAATCAAATAGACGCTTGTCCAGGGTGTACTTTAGCCTGTCCCAGGGGGGGGGGGGGGGGGGTGTATCCAAAACGGACACCTGTCCAGGTGTGATTTTACATATTGTCCCGCGGGGTTAATACGTTTGCAATTATTGTCATTTGTAGGGTATAATGGAATAGCCAAATACATCCTGTCTGCCTCACCTTCATATTCACCTTTTGGTTGTTGTTTGTTCCACATCGTGAAAACTCATTTTTTGCAGACGAGGGTCAAATATGGTACGTGCCTTGCTGCTGTAGCGGAGATCCATGATCGACAGTTTCAAACACATATGGTGATACTTTTATGGTATCGTCTTGTCCCTTTGTATAAGAGTGGCGTTTTCATGTACAACCTCGCATTCCAGATGTCTCGAGGTTGTTAGACTGCGTTGCTAGCTAAGGACATCTGATAACCATTGCATTTCAATATTTCAGGGCGTAGGCCTTCTCCCACTTATTGTTTTCGCTGCTGTTGATATCGCGTTAATTGGAACCTCTTGTCCAACTTGCTACATTATAAGGAAGGAGAGCACTCCTTGAATAATGAATTATTCCAATGAAAACGTTACTTCTGAATCTGTTATCCGCCCGGCAATGAACAGTGTTTCCGCGGCCGTGTGTCTGCTGGCAGCCATCTTAGTATTCGGCTTAAAGCTGCACAATAAGGTCGTGTACCGACTGGCCCTGTACCAGGTGTTATCTTCATTAACCATGGCCACAGTGACAGTATTTCAAGCACTTCTCGTGCAATATAGTAGGATTTATGTGGAACTATGTTCGGCTTTTGGATATGTATTGCTGTATGCACAATGGATGAAGCTGCTCTTCACTATGTGGGTTACATTTCATCTTTTCTGTTTTGCAGTTCTTCACAAAAACCTAAAAAAGCTGGAAGTGTTGTACGTTTTAACTTCCCTGATAGTACCGGCGATTATAGCGGTTGTACCTATAACGACAAAAACGTACGGAATTAGCCCCGATGGAGCATATTGCTACGTTTACGCTAAGAATGAAATTGCGTTTGTAGAACGGCTTGCCCTCTGGGATGGCCCAGCAATGATTATTCTGATAGTAGCATCTCTAGCCATGATTGTCATGGTGTTGAAATTGACTTTAACTGTGTGTTTGAAATCATCGTATGAACCAATCACGGGTAGTGTCCAGTTTTCAAAGGCTCTCAGACAGCTCCTTCCATTGGCTGCTTTTCCTGTATTATTTCTGATCTATGAAATTCCTATTCTCATATTTCACATATATTCAACCCAAAAGACAACACTAAGTGACGGTCTCAATGTGGCAAACATCGTATTTTTCTCTCTCTGGAGTTTAACTTCTGGGTTAACTCTAATTATCCACATTTCTGTGGCACAGTTATATAATTGCAGGAAGAATACAAGCAGTACTAAGAATTTTCATTCTAACAATGACCAGACAGGTAATCCACTGACTGGATTATTATCTGCTAATAGTGCTACTCACGTATCCTTACCACCACCAAGCATTTAAAAGTTTGTGCAATACAGTGTTCAGATTGCAATATAATTTGTTAAAGTTTTTGCTGCCTTGTTGTGGGGTTTGTGTCCATTTGCATGAATGCATGCATGTCTGAATTTATTAGTAAAGGTTAAAATATATGCAGCTCAACACAAACCATTGTATGCTTGACATAGTGATGGAGCATGCTCTTGACTGCAAGTAGGGAGGTCTAGTAACGCAACGTCACAATGAAGTTAGATATGTTATTGGTGACCTAGCATCACTTGTTTACAAGGAAGTCATAAAAGAACCAATCGTGCAAGAGGCAAATGATGCAGAAGGTGTACCCTCCCTAATTGCTGATCTGAGGTGTACCGCAGCCCCAGACCATGATGGGGCGTGAGTGTCACAGACACTCACGCCCCATCCCGTCGCACTCACGAGTTGTTACTGTATTGGCCCTCTTCCACATAACCACTCAGAGATATAGGTATATTAATGCTACTTTGATGGATTATTTCTCTAAATGCCCAGCTGCAGAGGCAATAAACGATTTATGAGCCGTGATTTTCTTGCACAAGGTTACTTGCAGGTACTAAAGTCTTGCTGTTTAAGTATATACAGCCGAATATATTTGAGGTGTCTATATACAGATGTTTATTCCTATTGTGGATTTGCATAACTTTCTACACTATATACCTTGGAGGACAATAATTTACCAATGTTCATCTCAAAATCTCATCATACTACCACCACATGCAAACTGAACGTTACAACCAAACACAAAAATTATCATTGATATATAAAACGTGTCAATAAAGAGCAGGTAAAAAAAAATGTTTGGATGTCTATGTTCATACCAAGCATCAATGTACAACAAAGCAGGTATTTCACCAATTCAAATATTGCTTGGCCCTCTAAATTGGGACTTCATCGCTGAATTAAAAATTATGCTGCTAGTTACTTGGTTGTAATGGAACAATGGAATAATGGAATTCAAAAATGTGATTCCTGTACAGTTCAGGCTTCAATCACTAAGCTTGTATTTAGTTCCTTATATTGCACTATCTGGTATATCTAACGTGGGTGGAGTGTAGCATCAGCATTGATAAACTTTGCACCATTGATCATTGACGTACTTCTCAAGTTTCTTAGTGAATGAAATATTAAGCTTCTTTGACCTTTATTCTCCCGCTAATCGTCCTTATTTAAGACCGCCTTTTGTCCTTAAATAAGGACGACTGTTTACACTATGTTTTTTAAATGACTGATATGTATTTTAGCAAAGTAAAGACGTTTTTTCATGCTGCATTCATCCTTGATTACATTAAAACACAAATTTTGTGTACCTACCTATTACGTAGCTGAGTAGTACAGTTGAAAATGTAATAGGTTTGATGGCAGACTCATAAGTTTGACATCGAAAATCAAGCGGTTTAGATTCAGTTATCTATAAGTTAAAATCTAGTTGTCTCCTATTTCGGATTATTAATTTTCAGAAACCTGAAGCAATTTACATTTAGAAAATATATAAATAATTGCAATAAACTTTTATAATATTGCAATTTATTTGCTTTTATTCTTGCTCTCTCAATTAGACATCCGTGTTTAGCATCATTTTACAGAACAGTTTAACTTGATGAAACATACCTCTTCTTATGCCCACTTCCACATACCTGAATACAGTTCCTTTCTTTCCCATTGTTGTTTTGAGCCTACCTACTACACGCGAACCCGCCTTTATTAACTGCTTCGCAATTTAAAAGTCACCCTTGTTTGGCCAGATTTTACTGATAAATACCTATTAATAACTAGATTCTGCATGCAGTTTAAATGTACTATAATTTAAACCTCAATCTTACCTGATTTTTATGGAACTTGAATTTCGTCTTTAATTTAAGGACAATGGACTTAAATAAGGACGATTGGAGAATAAAGATTAACTATCAACAGTTTTGTCTTGAACAAGATTTTGTCCCCTTTAAGGGAAAGCATATAGTGCATTGCAATGTTTGCACTTTACATGTATGTATGCATGCATATGTGTACGCATTGTCGTACGCACATTATATTGTAACTACAAAAACGATTTTACCTTCTAATGAAGCACGGCAAGCATCCATTATTCTGAATTTCCTACTATTCATACCCAAGCTTCTAAGCAGTCAATCGCCACTCCCGATCGTTGTCATTGCAATTAGTATATGAACGGCTTTTTAATAAGAGTTTTACTAGTTCTTGTTGCCACGCACCTTTCGTCATTTTTTTGTCCTTTGAAACCTCAGATGAGTCGTGCACCAAGAAGTTGCACCAAGACTGCAGTGAAAGATGTCAAGCATGCAGCATTCGGTTTGTTTTCATTTAGTGCCTTCCATACATTTATGATAATCATTGTAATGAAGTCAACGCATTCATGACGGATTTGGTACGAAATCTTTATCAATGTCTCCAGTTCACGCCGCTTTACCTTCATTTACTGATTCCCAGCAGCTGCCTCTGTCTCAACCACTGCCACAGCTGCCTCCCACTTCACTACAAGTTTTGTGCTCTACGAGCCCCTCTCATTGCCACAGCCTAACTTAACTATACCCGTTGGACACGCGGAATCACCACTGCATCCTACACCTGCATCGCCCGTTCTTCTTCCACCATCATATGTTGCTCAGCAGTTGCAGGGTCAAACTCAACTTCCAGCATTATTACCGGAGCCTAAATCACCTGCGCATGGGTCCTCTCATTCTTCTATCCCTCCATGCTCCCACTTCCGCCGTAACGAATGCCTCATTGCATTCAATCATCATCAGAGCTTTCCTCCACGGGATATATCTTGCCCTCTTCTACACAACCGCAGTGTTCCTATACAACCACCTCCACATTGCCTTCATCACTCTGTCCTTATCCTTCAGTCTCTCCATCAATGCAATCTCATAGTGCCCCACAGCCTTTTCCTTGCCATGATTACCTCTCTTGTACTCCCTCTAACTCCCCATCTTATCCACTTCCTCATTGTTATAGTTATCAGGGCAATCCTCAGGCAATGTCCCCATTTATGGCCTCTCCTTGCCTACCTTCAGGTTCAGTCCTAGCTCCTCCTCCAGAACAGCAGCAATCACTCCCACCAGTTCAGCTCTTTCAGCTGTCCCAGCAGCCCCTTGAATCTGTTGAGGGGGCTATCCCTGGATCAATTCCAAGTTCCAGGCCATGTGAAACTGTTAGGACTATGAATAGAAAAAAGTGCATTGTTGCAGGATGCCAAGAGTTGCTTGCCCCAACCATGTGGCGTTCACATATGACACTCCATGCCAGAGGCCTTTTCTCTGGTGCTGTTCCCAACGTTTGGTTAGAGGTGCAAGATCTACATTGCTGTGCATCCTGTCACCAGCTGGTTGCGAACTCAAGGTCTTCCTCCCACACCCAATGCTGCAAAGGTAGAGCTCTCCCTACTCCTAATCCAATGTGGTTACTCCTTCCCCAATATCATATAGCCAAAATCAGCCTAATCTGAACCTTCCCACTTTTGAGGAAGTGTGTCAGCTTACTCTCCCAACATTATGGTTTGTCCCCAAGAAATCAAAGCCTTCATTTGCTCGGGTTCTTTCTGCCACATTGAGACAAGTTCTTCTGGGGAACTCAGAACAAGCTTGGCTAAAACTTTTCATGCTCCCTGAGTGTGTCTTACCCTCATGTAAATGCAGAGGATGCCATGACGTGCCTACTTCAGTAGACTTTCTATGTGATCTATCGTCCAAAAATAATTTTGGGACTCTCTGGAATCTTGCCAAAAGTAACCACAAGGATAACTGTCAGCCACATGATCAGGCATCCAAAGACAAAAAAGATCTAGTTGCTTATGCTGTGTCTTTGGGAAGAGCTGGGTTCGTTAAAGCTTGCAAAGCATTAGAGTGAAATGGGTTAGCCCCCGATAATAAGGCCACCTGGTGTTTATTGCAGTCTAAGCTCCCAAGCAGTCCTTCACCTGCAGCCCCTAATGCAAATGCTCAGCCTATTTCTGTCGGACTCGATTTCAAAATCTTGTCTACACTACACTCTTTCCCAAAAGATACTGCAACAGGTCCCTTCAGTCTTCGTATACACCTATTTGGACTATTCTCAGGGACATCATAAATCTTCTGGCTTCAGGCAAAGCACCTTTCTTGGTGTCAAAGTTTTTGGTTGGAGGCACATGAATTGCCCCCCAAGACATTAGACCTTCAGTAGTGGGTGGATCTCTCTGAAGGCTTACTGGAAAGTGCATTTGTGCTATGGTCAAGAACAAAGCTTCTGATCTACTCAGCCACGGGGGGTTGCCTGCAGTTTTGGTTCTGAAAAGATTGTCCATGGCCTAAGATAGAACATTGAGGACCACTGGATGAAAGAAGACTTCGTGGTCTTCAAAATAGATATGCGAAATGCTTTAATCTTGTTTCAAGACAAGCAGTTCTTGATGAATGAAATTTGTTCCTGAACTTCTGCCCTGGGTTACATGGTGCTATGGTACACACCCTCATCTGTAGCACCAGCTTGGTCATCTTTCATCGGAGACTGGAGTGACCCCCTTGGTCCATTGCTTGTTTCATTGTAACTCCAAAGGCTGATATCAAGCATAGATGCTGATGATGACTGCTTACAAGTGCTATTTCAGGCTTGATATCTTGATGATAGGGTCCTCACTGGAAGCCACTCAGCTGTGCTACAGGTACTCTCCCTCATTGAGGAGCTGGGTCCATCTTTGGGCATCCACATCAACTTGGCAAAATGTGAGCTCATTAGTCACTATGGAAATTCTATGCTTCCATCTACAGTCAAGTTCTCTCACTATCCTAACCTCGACATTCTTGGTATCCCAATAGGCTGATATCAAGCATTGTTTATTGCTGGAAAGTGTGCTGATGCCAAGAGACTATTGTCTTCTTTGGTTGATGTAGCGGCAATTGACCTGCATGTGGCCTTGTCTCTCCTGCACTTGTGTGGCAGCTATTGCAGATTGGTCCACTTTGCATGGGTCACCCCATCAAGTCTAGCGGGTTCCTTGAAGCTGTTTGATGATGAAGTCAGGAAATGCTTCTCATCCTGTTTTGCCATTGACACAACAGACCCTGCCTGGATACACGCTTAGCGTAGGTTTTGGGGGTCTTGGTCTGCTATCTCTTTCCCACCACTCATGTGCAGCATTTATAGCTTCTTTATCCACATCTGGCTATACCAGTGCAGATAATCTACACCTGATACGTGCAGTCAATCAGTTCAATGACCAGGTTTTTCCTTCAGATGTGATCACAGCAGGAGTATCATTAACACCTGTTACTCAGCGAACTCTGTCTGGAATGTCACCTTTTTAATTCATTGTTAGGGGCTTCCTCTATGGCAGACAGAGCTTGCTTATTATCTGTTTCAGCTCCTCATGCTGCATCATGGTTGTCTGTGGTTCCATCTCATGTTTTGGGTCTTCATCTTGAACCAAACGAGTTCCAGGCCTCAATAAGGTGGTGGTTAGGGTTGGACACATCTGGTGGTTCTCTGTGTCCTGTCTGCTTTGAGAAAGCCCTGGATCCCCTTGGGCATCATGCCATCACATGTACTCATGGAGGCGATGTAGTGACTTGACATAACGTGTTGCGGGATGTGGTGGCTAACCTTTTCCGTCAGGCCCACATGGGAGTCACAGTTGAGGTGGGCCATGGTCTTACATCTGATCATAGCCACACATGTCTTTCAGGTGTCCTGGTAGCAAGATGTGAGATGGGGGATTGCCTGTGGCTTTAGACATAACTGTGACATCCCCACTTACTCCTGCCATCCTTGATTAGTCTTGTTCGACAGCTGAGATAGCTGCAGAGTTCCGCAAACATGTTGCTAATGATCCAAAGTGTGCCTGAGTTGGGGTGGGCCTGTGTTCCATTAGCTGTGGAATCATATGGAAATTGTGGAGTGAGGCCCAAGAGTCATTTTCCCGGCTAGCCTCCCTTCATGCTGCAAAGCAACAGTGTGACCAAATCAAAGGCAGTAGCTGACATTTATGACCGTCTAAACCTGACCTTAATGAGATCTGTGGCTAGGGTATCCTGGCTAGGGGGCCTAAGGACAAAATAATTAGGTCATGCATATATAGCTCTCTAGATTAAGAGTAAGCAATTATCCTGTATTAACTTTGACATTAATATTACTGCGCGTGGTGTTACTATTAGCATATTCATTATTGCGGTGCGCTATTTGCTGTGTTTGCAAAGTAAGCAACGTACATTATATCGATCATCACGTTGTGCAGCGGTTGGATTTTATACCAAAGCGAGCAAGAAATGGATAGCAATCATAGCAGCATGGATATGCCTATGGTAAGAGTGGGGGATCCAATGTGTAACATACAATCTCTAACTCGTATGTGCAAAATATAGTCTATGAGAACAACGTTCTACATCGGAAGAGACATGACCCTTATTTTCAATACTTGGATTAGCACCAATTCTGCACGTACGTTCGTATGAATCCATATGGCGTGTTCCTATATGTTATACATTACCTGCCCTAATAATTAGAGCTCTTTGGCGCTATGTTAGCGATCTTCGTTTTGGGATTTCTGTACGAAGGACTGAGATTTCTACGAGAAAAATTGATGGAGAAGGTAAAATTAAAAATTACCGCCAAGACGACAAACGACACAGAAGTTACTCCGATCATCTCAGGGAATGACTTGGAGTCTCGAATAAGGTAATTAATTTCAAATGTTTATATGCTCATAAGAGTCGCTGGCAACCTTCAGATATAAGGTTTATGGTCCCACCAGCTTCAGACTAGATGGAGGCCTGTCCATTTGTATGTACATTGTACAAGCCCTACTCCAAGTCGTGCAGGTGGGAATGGCCTACATCCTTATGCTTGCAGCGATGACCTACAACGGATGGATTTTCATGGCGCTCGTGTTTGGAACCAGCACTGGGTATTTATGCTTTTTTATACAAAAATCGCTGAAGCATCATAATCCGCTTTAACGGCACCTTTACATGTATGTGTATAATTGTGAATGTATGCACTTGTGTGGATCATATGATCACTTAATTATTAGAGTACTACTGTTTGTTCAAGCTGTTTACACGAAAAGGTTGCATACGGTGCGTGCAAGGAGGGGGGTGCGGAGGAGGAGCACGTGTGTATTTTATCACATGCAGGGAGCTATCGATCCTAAAGACCTCTTGGAAATAACATTTACCTTTATGCGCGAGTGAGAATCGGAGCCAAATAGTGCATATGGAGAAATGAACGGTCAAATATTGTGGTTTATAATTTTTTGGACGACTATGGAGTTATCAGTTACAAATTTATGTATGGCGCTTTTACAAATTCGATTAATATTAATTCTGGGACCTATGATATTCCATAGACTTGTACAAAAATTTAATGTGCTAATTAAAATACTCCATTGATTATAACTCCATTGATTATAACTGACTAACAACTCTTGCTATATGCTCTAAAGCCGTTCTAAAAGTATCCAACTAACAGAATGTATATATGATAAAAAGAGTATGTTACATGTCCTGACCACTTTTTTAAATAGTGACCTGATAAGGTGCTTTCAGACACCATGTTTACATTGCAGATCTGTCGGCCAATGTCACGTGCCAATTGGTATGGGGAGGAGAGAGAATGAGAGAAGGAGAGAAGGAAGGTTGGGGGCGGACAAAAAGCTTTGCACACTGACAAGGCTTGGAACGCTGGCTACATGTATATTAAATTCTGATGTTAGTGGAACAATAATAGCTCTTAGGATTTAGTGGTTCTGGTGAGGATGGCTGTCACGTTTGCTATGACCAAGTCTATGGAAGGCACCCATATAACATGTTTGGAAGCAGCACTGCCCAGGCCACTATGGTCCAAATATGTACTTAAAACAACATCAAGTGCTCTGATCTTGGGTGAGTATGTGACTCATTCGTGTGGAGTCCTACACACAAAGACACTAGCTATTAGCTGGCCCACCACCTCACATAAATCCGCATTCCATGTGCTACATAACTTGCATCAGCCATCCTCACCAGAAGCACTTACCACTAATCTTAAGTAGCACTGTCCAGAATTTCTGTGTGTGCGTGTGTATTTGTGTGTGTGTGTGTGTGTGTGTGTGTGTGTGTGTGTGTGTGTGTGTGTGTGTGTGTGTGTGTCTGTGTGCGTGCGGGCGTGTGTGCGTGTAGGATAATACATGGCTCCTTTCTAGGAAGCTGTTCTAATTTATATTTTGTGATACTTGTAGATCCACTCTGTAAAAGGGACTTTAGTAGACCTACTTTTTACTGGAACATTATCCCGGTGGGAATATTATTCCAGCTGTATCCCAAAAGATTAATGTCTGGGCCCTATATAATAACTGACTGAGAAGGTAAATGAATAGTAAGGCCCAAGTCATTTTAAAATGAGTGTGAGTGTGTGTGAGTGTGTAATGTGTGTGTGTTTGGAGGGGAATGCCTTCCCTGTGACAAAAGCGTGGGGGCAATTGCCCCCAAGGCTCCCGAGCGTCCTATGCCACTGACACCAGTCCAATACAAATGCAACACACCAGTCCAGTTACATGTGAAAAACACATCAGTGACATGGAGGCCATATGGACTGGACCATGTAGAGGAGACCATGGGATATGAGCATGCAGTGAAGGGCATGAGTGCATTAATGGAAGCTATGAGACATGAGAGACCTGAAAAGACACCGCAATACCATTTTTCTGCTGATACAATTATGATCAGTCACTCCAACTAAAAGAAATAGAAGGTATCAAACAAAAAGAAAAAGAATCTGAATATATAAACATAACAAAAATAGTTGAGAAAGATAGGCCAACAAAGCAAAGAATAAATATTCAAATGAACCAAGCTTATTTGATGTAAACGAGATAAGCGATCCGTTTCTTTGTTGTCCCTCCAGACGCTAGTGAAGTTTTATTAATGACATTCATCAACCCTCAATCAATCCTATATTGAACCTGCTGCCGCAGGTTCAGGTATATCTAGCACACATACAACATGTAACATTTTACAGGGTATACAGCAATGGGACGAGAATACTGTCATATAGTGAAAAGAGTACGTATGACATGAGACGTGGTGTGTGTGTGCGTGCGCATGTTAGTGTTTGTGTAGCTGTAAGTGGGTGTGCCAGCCATGCAGATGAAATGAAAAACGGTGGGCGGTTAAAATATATGTGCCTGCAGAACATAAATCCCTACAATAAGGAAGGGTTACATGTGTTGGTGTGCATGTAGCATTATGCAGATGCCTGTACATGCAATAAAATATATATATTTATAACATCCTGCCAAATATATCATTTGGACATTTTTTTGTTGCCACTGAGTATCTATATGTGTGAGATGTACTGGTATGTCATCATAGTGTGTAGGTGATGGTCTGTGTGCATGTGATGGTGTGTAGGTGTGGTGCATGGCTCGGTAGGTTACACTCTCGACCGATGAGCTTCAAACGGTTATTGTGATGTGCTTAAGACATTATGGTATCTTTTTTGTTCGAAGCAATGGCGCTTTGACCATAAGCAAGAAGAGCATATACACTAGGATGATGAGTACTGGTCAGAGGCCCAGAGAATTAAAACTGTGCGAAAGCAACATAGAATATAAAAAGCAACACTATTAAGATGTCGCACATGTACTAGTACAAAATATATGGTGGCATGCACAATACTAAGTACTGTACAACGACAATGGGTACACGTCATGCAGGTTAGACTAAGAATAAATGTTGGTATGCGTTAATGGTTGCTAGCACAGCAGCATGCCTATATCGTACAAGAGAAAACCTTGGTAAGGCTTTATTGCTATAGAATTAGGACCGCGTGTTTAATTTCTGATGTTTAACTTTATTCGTACTGCATGTACAAAAGCCATTGTTACGCACCTTCTATTGCAGCGCAACAAACCACTAGCTCTGGTGTATAAAAGCCGAGCGATTCATTGAACCATGTAACGTGTTCAGGATACGAAGTTGCCAGTTGCCGTATGTAGAAATGTACAGCTAATTATAAATTCTGCACGTGGAATAGATGCATAACAATGGCTTTGCATATTACTAAGCAACAGAAACCAGTTTGACAATTCTTGCCTAGTTCACACGAAAATGGCCCTTCGTGTATTAATAAATAAAGTAATAAAAATGATTCAAAATCGTTACATCTCCACAGCAGTAAATGCTATTGACTTCCTATTTTCGACACTTCATACTACACCATTTCTCAGGGGTCTTTCATTTGCTTCGCTGTGGCTTTATCTCGACCACGCCTTCCCCCTAGCTGATACACCGTGCACTTTATCTCACGGCTCTGACGTGTACTGCTATAGGCATTAGCATTGTGAGCTTATAAATGGCCACGCAATGAGTGCATGGCACCCGTGGCTGAAGAGTTTGACAAAATTGACAGGCACAAGATTTCGACATGATGTTGTGCGCGCGTATCGTACGTACCGTGTTGTGTATGGTGATGGTATCTGAATCCATGTCGCTTAACGAATCTTGTTCGCTATAGAAATGGAAAGAGAACCACCGACGCTTGTAAGAAGCGAACAGACGCGGGTACATTATGCCTTAGTTATAGTGGGTGTGGCACGGGAAGTTCAGATATGCTCGTAATAGGCGCGAAATGATCGAGAAAAGCTGCCTATAAACACAAAGTGTCGTGAACTGATCGTGACCCATGCTTAATATGTACAAAAATAAAACTAGGCGAGAATTGTCAAACTGGTTTCTGGTAATTTACTATGCAAAGGAATTGTTATGCATCTAACATCTATACTGCACGTGCAGAATTCATAATTAGCTGTACATTTCTACGTATACGGAACGGCAACTTCGTATCCTGAATACGTTACATGGTTCAATGAATTGCTCGGCTTTTATACACCAGAGCTAGTGCTTTGTTGTGTTGCAATAGAAGGTGCGTAACAATGGCTTTTGTACATGCAGTACAAATAGTTAAACATCATGTAGAAATTAAACATGCGTTCCGAATTCTATAGCAATAAAGCCTTACCAAGTTTTTCTTTTGTACGATATAGGCATGCATGCTGTGTTACCATCCATTAACGCATACCAACATTTATTTTTAGTCTAACCTGCATGACGTGTACCCATTGTCGTTGTACAGTACTAGTAATGTGCCATTCACATATCTAGTACTAGTGCATGTGTGCGACATCTTAATAGTTGCTTTTCATATTCTATGTTTCTTTCGCAGTTTTAATTCCCTGGGCCTCTGACCAGTACAGTCTGACATCATTAAGAGTGCACTCGGCATTCCCTCGTTAGATTATTTCATGGTTGATGCGGGTACCACACATTATCTATGTCTACAATGTGCAATCTATGCCCTAAGTATGGTAGTAGCGCAGGGAACAAACGTGGCGCTACTAACGAGGTCATACTGTACTCATCATCCTAGTGTATATGCTCTTCTTGCTTATGGTCAAAACGCTAATTGTGTCATTGCTTTGAACAATAAAGATATCATAATATGTCTTAAACACCCACAACTAATCAAATGATTTGTTCTTATCTAAAAGACCAAGCCTCCTGTCTGCTTTCAGCAAGTCCACCGTGTCCAAAGTTCCATACCAGCACCTTCTGTAACTCTACATTCACATGCACAGATCATACATGTACATCACCATATACAACCGAATGCCAAGCACACCACAAATCTACATGCATGCATCACATAAAGTCTGCAGAGCCTAGCTTGTGGCTACTCAATAACCACACAAAGCCTGCAATGTCCCTTCTATTCTTTTTGTCATGCTGACTGTATCACATTGATCATAATCCGATTGTCACATTTAAATTCAGAAAATGACATGTGTTGTGGAAACATTTGCCAACAAAGTAATTTCACATCTTGAAGCCTCCCTACCAACATCCTCCAATGATATGAATGCATACCTACAGAGATTTTTTGTTACAACCACAAGTTGACTTTTCATGCAAATACTGATGAATGAATCATGCACTTATAAAAGACACATAGCTGACACTACACACATGTACACATGTATACGCATACACATACACACAACACACACCACACACATTGTCACACACATGCACACACCTTTACTTTTGACAAAGGGAGGGACCGATCTAGCCTACCTACCTACCTACCTACCTACCTCATTCCGGATAGTTACATGTACATTCTCATGATTATACCACTGCACTCTCATGGTTGACTGACTTTATTGACAAAAAATACAAGCTTTAAATTAATACTAAAACATGTACATGACTTAATTAATGATCGGTTACACCCCCTTCCACCTTCTAGATTCAATTCAAATATACTCACAAACTTTGGCTTACATGGTGCAACCACACCCACTTAGACACACACCCTCTGAGGGAGGCAAGCTGTAAGTGACAAGCTAGTCTCTGGGCCTACAGACATTCGTTTCAAACACTAGGTTAGGAACTACAAAATTCAAATACTCACAAACAATATTAGCTCATACATGTATGATGTAACCACACCCACATTCCACTCACACAGACACAAACATACAGCTGGATTATGGCTACGCTACATGGTTCCATCATTTGTTGGGAGGAACATACTTTATGAGACATATAAGGTTCTAGCAAATTCTCGCCCTAGCCCAGTCCACAAACACACACACACACACACACACACACACACACATACACACATGCACACACGTGCGCACATATGCACACACAGCAACATGTAATATAATAATATAATCATATTTGTATTTCTAAGTCATGCAAGCACAGACACACAGTCAAACTTGCACACACCACACACACATGTACGCACACCCTCAATTGTGATACCCTTGGTAACTGGGGAAGATGGACTTGTTATACTAGTACAGGAAATGGTGAGCTGCTCTTTATGACCTTGGAGGGCAGTGATAGCTGTGGCAGTGAGGGGGTCTGTTGAATTATCACACACATGAACTCATATACATACATGCAATACAAACACACCGTCACACACACACACACCACACACATCTACACACACTGATACACATGCACAAAGTGACACATATGCACACACTATCATGAACACAGCCACACAACACACAATCACATACACACATACACACAGCACAGACACTGTCACGCACATACACACACCCTCTCACGTTGTGATACCCTGACCAATCTAGCAGAGCTCACTCCGGAACTATAGATATCACACCACACTGTGTGCTCATTTGGTTGACTGACTTTATGGACAAAAATACTTGCTTTTTAAAATACTTAAAACATGTGACTTAATTAATGATCTTTTACATAAAACTTCCAACTTCTGAATAGTACCCATAACAGTAGTTTATAACCCTAATGACAGCACATATACACACACATACACACCACACGCACACACATACACGCACACACATACACGCACACATACACATGCACACACACACACACACACACACACACACACACACAACAAATGGAGGGTAGGGCTGGCTGAGGTATGTGGAGATCTGTTGAGGCGCAGGAACATGTGGTACTGATGTGGTCTAACTCACCGGAGCCTCCTAGCCGAGCTCACTCCAGAACTATCATTACACACTACATATATGTAGAATGCCCCCATTGCGCTCATTTGGTTGACTGAATTTATTGATAAAAATACTTGCCTTTAAATACTTAAACATGCACGAATTGTACCTTATAACCCTAATGGTACTTGTAACAGCACACACACACATACACACACACACTCACACACACACACACACACACACACACACACACACACACACACACACACACACAAACTCACCAGAGCCTCAGCAGGCCTTGCGTAGACCCAACCGGTTACCAGAGTAGGAGCTGCCTCCAACACAGCAGTCGCAGATATGAAACCATACCACATATCTTGGCCACTCCTTGTTGACCACACCTAAACGCACATTCTTCAATGTTGCACCTTAAAAACCACACCCCCTGTAAAGCTAGAACTAACAACCGGTACAGCTTTATATGGAATCATACAAGTGCATGCACATGTACACACGTCACCCACATCAGACGTCATGAAGGGACGAACCTTAGCAAATGGGTTGATAGGGGTACTGGTAAGGAGATAAGTGCTGATGAAAAGGATAAGGAAGCCAAGGCAGTACAGCATACGTAAATGGATTATTAGTTGTACATGTATCTTGAACGAGCGTGCAATCTGTGAATCAACCTGAAGCTGTAAGTATATAATTCTTTAAATCACAGAGACACAGAGATACAACAATCAGTACTAGTACTCAAAAAATTAGAACATCTTACCAGGAAATTCAATTTTTCAATACAACGACTGATGGGTCGGATAGAGGAATTTTTAAAGGAGGGGACATTTTTTGTGTGTGAAGTGGGCCAGGCAGCTGTTGTCAAGTGTGGTTCACAGAAATCGTTTTTGTACCGGAAGCGTGGAAGCTTTGGTAATCAACAAAGACGAAGAGTGGCGCCTCACGTATTGTAACAATACCCTGCTGATGTGTCAGGAATAATATAGGGTTAGAATAATATTGGGAGGAATAATTATAATTTTCCAATACAACGATAACTCAGTACAAACAAACAAATCTCTAATACAGTCTGGTGACCCTAGATGTGCCTTTTTTATATGTCATGCTGGTCACAGAATCTGTTGAAATGAGAATGAGAAATTAATAATTGCTGAATACCTCTTCACGAGTATACGCAATAATTACAACAATTGTTACACTGTAAATTCTATTCCCTTTTTCGCCCATATACCTCATCCTTTAGCCATTATCGACGCAAAACATATAGCTGGTACTGTAAGTAAATAATATTAGTCGACCATCAACACGATATCTTGTGTCGAATGGCGTACGTTTCTATTGAATTTTATATCGTGATGCACGTGTAATATCGCAAGCGATTAAAAACTAACTGCTATAACACAAATCAATGCTATGTAACGCTACTGTACGTGATTCAACCCCCTCTGGATTTCAGCTACACTACCATCATAGATCTTGCAGCTTTGCTTCGAGTACGAGACCATTTATATACGATTAATTAAAAGAGTATGCTGTGACTTAATAAATTTCCTGTTATATTTCTTGTCTGTCAGGTGTGCTGATGACCTAATAGTCGTCAGAAGTAGGTGACTACTTGTCAGGAGGTATGTCATCACATGATTCAGTCATTGTCCTCCATACCTATTTTACAATTCCACAGGTCTACATCCACACAATTGATAGGTGGATCCTTGGTATATTTGATTTTGCTATTGTATTTCACAGTGATGAGAGTTGCTACTCATCTGGATCATTATTGCTAGCACATAACCCCATAACAAAGCAATTTTTTGACTTTGCTCTCAATATTTTCAAGTTCCTGTCCTCAGTGAAACAGCTGGCCAAAGTGGGACTCTAAAAGACGCATGTTTCGTGCATATTTCTGTCCAGTATTTGTATATCAAACATGAGCAATAGTTATTTAGCACGAAGCAATGTATATAGCGTCACTAAATAAGAATATGGTAAACGAATCACGTCTGCTACACTTCCGATTCACAAGTGATGCATAGTGATTCACCTGGGGTAATATAAGAGGTGAGATGGAAGCTGCCAAAAGGACCTGGATCATCTCCACTAGTACAGAAGCGTGACAGATCACACAGATCTGTGAAAAAACTGGCCGTTTACTGTCTACTCCCTATCCTATCTAACCTCTATCTCCACTCCCATCTATCCCTATCCACCCCCACCACCTATCCCACCACCTATCCTATCCACCCCCACCCCCTATCCAATCTACTATCTATTCTTGAAGATAGGTGGTTGAATAATTAAGTGTTTCTACCAGCATGATCCTTGCGCATCATGCGTCTGAACGCACTCCACAGTCTCTCAATACCTTCCATTGGGTACGGTATGAGCGCCTGTCTGCCACAAAGCGGCGTCGAATGCTTACCTAGTCCCCAGTCCTAATTAAGGTTAGCTAGGTAGTATCTAAACAATAACATGTCTATATTAATTTGAACATGGTGATTTGTATCCATAGCTACTGTACGTGTAGCTACAACATGTAACTACAAGTATTGTAATAACTAATGACATACATAACACACTGCAATCATGAAACTTATTTGAAGCAAACTTAATATAAAAAGGACAGCATTGATGATGATTCAGTTCCAAGGGAAATGGGGGCGTGGTTATGGGTGGGGTCAAAAGGTGACGGGGGCATTATATTCCAATGTCCAACGTGGGCATCAGTTTATGGCGGCCATGTTGTTCACATCTTCATACTCTGGCTGGCCCCACGCATACCACCCATGGTTGCCATGCGACCCATGGACATTACCCGGGAAGAGGTGGGAGGCAGCTGCTGTGGGCGGAACCCCCTTGACGTAAGGATGGAGGGAGGCTGAGGCTGTGACCTCTGTCTCTTAATGTCTATATGTGTGCGTGGCATATGCATATGATGCGTGTTGCATGGAAGTAAGCGTTTCAAAAATCCAAATGGAGCACACCACACCTGAGATGACTATCTGGAGCTTCCTTCGTGCCCCAAGGGTTGACACACCAATCTCTTTGAGATCTTCCTCTGTCATGGTCAGGAAAGTGTTGAAATCCACCTATAAGGGGAGGAGGGGAGTGTAGGGATGGGAAGGGGAGGGGTGAAGGATGCGGAAGGGAGGATGAAGGAAGTGGAGGGAGGGGAGGGGAGAAAGATGGGGAGGGAGGGGTGAAGGTTGTGGAGGGGAGGGGAGAAGGATGTGAGGGGAGGGAGAAGGATGTGGAGGGGAGGGGAGAAGGATGTGGAGGGGAGGGGAGAAGGATGTGGAGGGGAGGGGAGAAGGATAGGGAGGGAGGGGAGAAGGATGGGAGGGAAGTACGGTGAAGTACAAAGCACATACACATACACGTGCCACATACACTGTAGGTATATGCATCAACACATGTACCTCCACCATCCCCTACACACCACCACCCCTATACACATCTCCACCATTCCCTACACACACCTCCACCATCACCTACACACACCCCTACACATACCACCACCATCCACTACACCCACCTCATACACACAGCTCACCATCCCCTACACACACCTCCACCATCCCTACACATACCTCCACTATCCCCTACATACCTCCACTATCCCCTACACACACCTCCACCATCACCTACACACACCTCCACCATCCCCTACACACACCTCCACCATCCCCTACACACACCTCCACCATCACCTACACACCTTCACCATCCCCTACACACCTCCACCATCCCTACACACACCTCCACTATCCCATACACACACCTCCACCATCACCTACACACCTCCACCATCCCATACACACACCTCACCATCCCCTACACACTCCACCACCATGCCCTACACACACCTTTTGCTTTTCAAAGTTTTCTTTATACTTTTCTAACTCCAAAAAGTTGCAGGAGATCTGCAAGGTCTGGGGACAAGAGCACTCTCACCTACACCCTCTCAACCACGCACACACACACCCGTCACTCCCTGATAATGATCTTGCTCAACTTGAACGAATGCTGTCCTCTGTAATGTTGCTATGGAAACAATAAATCAGTGGTACATTAAATATCCACACTATATCACCATAAACTGGTCTGCTAAGGCCTACCTGGCCCTCGCCTGGACGTTAACCAGTAATAATTAACCACATGCATGTGGGTGATTTGATACCATATGGTACATGTACACACACACACACACACACACACACATACACAGAGGCAGCTCTAACCCACTGGGGGATGTCAAGAGGTGTGCAGTGCCCAGATGAGGACAAGCTGGTGAAAATGAACACTGGAACCCCAAACCCCAAGAACACAATTTCAAGAACCCCTGGTGAATATGTTACCCCAATATATATATATACATGTATTCACCTCCCCCACAAGCACACACATACATGTACATGGTCCTCATATACATGTACACACATACCCACACACCTCATATAACGCACATACCCACACATACCCACACATCTCATATAACGCACATACCCACACATACCCACACACCCATACACACATGCCCACATACTCACACATACCCAGACATACCCACACATGCTCACACATACCCACACACCTCATAGACACACTGAATGTTCTGCTCAATACTCTTGATGATGACTGACTGGATGGGCTGTTTGGCCTTGGGCCTCACACTGACAAAGACGTCCAACTCTGTACTCAGCTGACCAATCACAGCTGTGGTACAGAAGACGGCACATTATAGGCACCACACACACACCCCATGGGTGAGAGTACCAGTCACATGACCTGGATACATGATCATGTGATCTGGACACATCGATCAAGTGGACTCACATGAGCTAATGGTTTCCTTGTCTGTCTCATGTACATCAAACAACAACACAACTGGAAGGCAGCCCTAGTGAGGGAGGTGGGGGAGGATGGGGAGGCGGAGGAGGAGGAGGAGGGAGGAAAAGGAGAGGGAGGGGGTAAATTCCCACCATCACCACCAGCACATCTCCTCCACTCACTATCAGTCGCTGTCTTGCCATCAGCACTCCTTCAATTAACCCTCGGATAATCACCAAATTGCTCTGGACCCTGGAGAGTGGGTCTGGGAACTCAATCCTACCAAAAGAAAGAAAATCAGTACAAAACTGCCAGGTCTTAGCACTAGTCCCCAGTCCTAGCACTAGTATTAATAGGACCACAGGGTTACTAAGATTGGGTGCAGGGTTATTAATATTAGGGGCATCCAGAGGTTTAGGACCCCAGGATTATTAAGATTAGGGGCAGCCAGAGGTTTAGGACCACAGGGTTATTAAGATTAGGGACTACTGTGTACTTAGGTCACTAGGTAACCTAATTAAAGCCCACCCTCTATATAACAATGAAAGGATGGACTAAATTAGCCATACCCACATCCAAACATGCACATATGCACACTCTAGTACCCTCAATGTAATACGGCTAGAGCTGGCATCCAGATTGGTGAGAATGACCTCTCTTGCCTTCTGAATGGCCACTTTGACATGAGGGTCTATGAACATATTCATGTAAATCATCACATCCACCCAAACCACACCACCACATCCACCCAAACCACACCACCACATCCACCCAAACCACACCACCACATCCACCCAAACCACACCACCGCATCCACCTAAACCACACCACCACATCCACCCATGTCCACCCAAACCACACCATAACATCCACCCAAAACACATCCATCCAAACCACACTACCACATCCACTAAAAACACACCACCACATCCACCCAAACCACACCACCACATCCACCCAAACCACACCATCACATCCACCTAAACCACACCACCACATCCACCCAAACCACACCATCACATCCACCCAAACCACACCATCACATTCACCCAAACCACACCACCACATCCACCCATGTAAACACACCGACCATACACACACACACACACATACACACACATTTCTTGGACTTGGCTCCTACTTTTAGCTTCGATGGCCACAGAATTAGTGTTCCAGTCTCCTCCATGATACGTCTGAAGTACTAATCTGCAGTATCACTGCCATAGCCACCAACCGAGGAGTGGAGGCCATCAGACCACACATGCAGACAAAGGTTAACTTGAAGTCATGTGACCATACCTAGTATCATGTGACCATACCTAGCATCATGTGACCATATGTGGTATCACATTATGTGTCATGTGACAATACCTAGTAATAATTATTAATCTCTCAAAGTTTTTTTTGGTCTACTGGAAACTTGGGTTAGAGAAGTAGCAAATGTATCCATCGCTGGTGGAACTGGTCAGTTGAAGAGTACCAAGGCAGTCTGGGGAAGAGGTTAACAGATTACACTACCCCCAGCTCATCCAACTGCTACAATCTCTAACCATGGGCCAAACTACCCACATTACCATATAAGGCTTGATGAATAGCAAAACAAAAGGTGGTTAAGGGGGGGGGGGGGGGGGGCAAATGAATGGGCATGTGTCCATAGCAATAAAAACACTCATGAAACAAGTACCGGTAAAAAAAAAAATGATGGCATATAGGATTGAGAAACAGTGGAGACGTAAAACTCGCTGAAACAAGGTCACTGACTGAAATGTGACATGGAAAATGTAATATGGTCATTATTTAGCCCTTGGGGAATAACAACAGTGTGCTCAATACGTGGTAGTAGGGACTGCTCATACAGGCTATAATGAAAGTACACGTAGCAGTATACTATGCATGGGAAGTTAATAGGTGACATTAAATGATATGTTCACAGTACTTCAGGTGTTCTTTAAGCTTCTCTTGTACAGAAATGATCTGTGGCATCCTCTGTTCTTGCATTTCAACTTCTCATCACTATATATTCGGCTGTGGGCCTTTAATGAACGTTGCGACTTGAATGATTTTTGACAAAAACAAATAAATCGCTTCTCCCCTGTATGAGTGAGCATGTGTGTTTTTTGGGTCGACTGTCGAGAAAATGTCCTTCCACATTGTTCACACTGGTGTGGCTTCTCCCCTGTATGAGTGAGCGTGTGTGTTTTCAGGTTTGACTGTAGTGAAAATGTCTTTCCACATTGTTCACATTGGTGTGGCTTCTCCCCCTGTATGAGTGAGCATGTGTGTTTTCAGGTGTGACTGTTGTGAAAATGTCATTCCACATTGTTCACACTGATGTGGTTTCTCCCCTGTATGAGTGAACATGTGTGTTTTCAGGGTTGACCGTTATGAAAATGTCTTTCCACATTCATCACACTGATGTGGCCTCTCTCTACTTGCCATTAAAGCAGTGTGATCTGCATATGATCAAAGCAGAGATAATATATATTATCTCTGATCAAAGTGTGTCAGAGATGACACAACAATCACACATCACCCTGATCCAGAGATAATATATAGAGGGATTGGAAACGGGGCCAATCAACACTAATTAACGCGCGCAATCCTCAAACGAATCCTTACAAGCGGTTCGAATACATGTATAGCACTTAGAATTTTACAGACACAGATATAACCTCTGGAACAGGCACGGACAAGGTTAGGCCTTCTGTAACAGGTACATATACTTGAGCGCGAGGAATTGCCACGACCAAACTCCCCCTTCTTAATGTGCTGAAACCTCAATTTACTTCCACCCATCACATTTGAAGAAATGAACAGAACGATTGGAACGTGATTTAACTTAAACAACATGTGCTAGGCACACAACCAACATAGCTCTACCAAAATAATATATCAAAACCAGCCACCATTGTTACAAAAAGCCGTGGCTCCCCGCAAGAGTAAGGGTATCCAAAACATCACAGCGAGGTTTCTGAAGATGCTATACGCAAACATCATAGCGGTAGGCACATACTAGACTATGAGCATTAAATACACAAATAATGACGAGAACAGTTCTTCTAGATCGCCGGATTCCCCCCGCAAAGTAAAAAAATGGCCATTTTTTTTCTTTTTCGGTTAAAAAATGGCTCAAAATCAAATTTATAAGTATTCAATGAATCTTTAATGGATCGTCTATCGACTACTTTTTTTTAACTTGAGAAGGCATGTTTCTTTAACTTGTGACATTCAAGACTTCAATTCAAGCCTACAATTCCGCCCCCTTTTTAGGTCAGCGTAGGTGTGATTCACGCGTGCAAGGATAGGGCGCGCTAAAATTGCTAAAGTCTATGGCGCACGTGATTCGTTTCCAATCTCTCTATATATTATCTCTGCCTGATCCAAACTCCCAAACTAAAATATGTTGGTATAATAATAATCAGGGATTTATCTGACTTTTTATTTATGATGGTGGTTAGGAAGGGCACGGGTGGGTTATGACAACCATGGAAGTTATAATGTATGCCAGAATACAATTCTGCACAAGTTACATGTACAAACAACAGCATACATACACAAATTGAATTCCAGTGTTCACATCACATAGTGATGCACAGTTGATGCAAAACTATTTTATGCTGTAATTACGCCATAGAAAAAAAAACCATTATAATATTTCCTACATGTATATGCCTCCATTTTGGCTGGAGGATCAGGAATATCCGGTCCCTCCATTTCAGAGAATAGCAGGTCTGGCTCCATCAGTGGCTAGAATGGAGCCATTTATGCAACGCCACTGCATTTTATAGTACAGTACCGGTGAAGAAAAAGTACACGTAACATATGCGTATAGCGTTTTTATGTGACACTACTTTGAAATGCGCTTTGTCATTCCTACGCAAACTAAGGATTGAAACCAGTTGTGCAGGAGCTTCGGTTAACCAATGGTTAACTGATCACGAGAATTAAATTAAGCAACCAGTTCCAGCTAAATAACTGCTTCAACCAGTTTTTAAAATTTTAAGCAACCACAACTGACCTATATAGAAGGGTTGTAAGTGGTGTCACGTGCATCTTACATCTAGCAACTTTGCTGGGCACGAGAAAACAATAAGTGGACGAGAGCGTACAACAGAGTGAAGAAGGCTTGTGATATTTATAGCAACTTTATGACACATGGCAACAAGTAGATGCCTTAGGACGTGGTGGGATCCACTTAGGGGTACACCGTGGACCATCTTTTTTGCCAGGTGGCAAGGCCCGAGGTTGTACTTGTTTAGCTTTTGGTCCCAATAATTGTGGATAAAAAATGGGTAAAGAAGTTAAACCGGAAATAAATGGTTGTTTCAAAACGAACAACCTCAACTGACTTATTATTTTTTAAACAATCACCTTAACTGACTATTTAATTTTAATGACCTCTTACAACTGGCTTTTACTAACAGGTTTCAAGCCGTAACGCAAACATTATATGTACTTTTTTGACCAATAATGTTATTTAAAATAGTAATCAGCATTGGGGGGGGAGGGGGAGGTAGTGTGATTGCAGATGAGGTTCAAGACTGCTCTACTTGGAACAACTAGCACTAGTTGTTCGATACTGCATGGGACATGAAGGTATAAGTGCAATGATATACGCACATACCTCCATCTAGACACCATCACAGTGCAAGAAGATTTTGTCGGCTTTGTCGATGTTACAGGCCACACAACAGGTGAAGACATTGCATCGCATTCTGAAGCGACTGGTAGAACTAAAACTGGACAACAATCTTCTCCGAGGACAGTGTTATGATGTATCTGGTATTTATTTATCAATAAAGTGGAATGTATATATATCTTGGAATGTCTGAATAGGAAACATGGCTGTTTGTACAAAAGGAACAGGCCCCGCATAGAAAGAATGTATGCAAAGGCCTTGCATTGGTGGTGTGCCAGTCACCAGTTGAATTTGGTGATGGTAGGATCTTGCATAGTACCATTAATTCGAAACATGATAGGGACAACAGATCAGGTACATGTACTGCATGTACATGTACAGTACATGTACTTGCTTTTTTCTAAACAGATTGTAGAATCTGCTCCCCTATGATGGTTATCAGCTCATTTTGTGTTGATTTAGACTGGTATGTTGCATTTTTGTGACTCTCAGTAAAATGACAGGCCAGTGCATGCATCATCACCACTTCTCAACCTTATGAAAACACAATGGTACAGTACGATGATAAATTTATAGAATACCAACATACCGAAATTTAAGCAGTTCAATGAAATTGCCAGGGTTACTCCCATCTTCCAGGTCAAGAGGAACACCATCATCACGATGACCTCGTAGTGGAAGGCACTGTCGACCACATAGAATAACTGTGTCAATAATACTTCCAAGTATCTTCCGGCAAAAACTTCAAAATCTTGTCTTGAAAATCTTATGGACTATTACATCTATGTTTAAACTCTTCAGGTAGTATGGTTCTTCAGGTTTTCATCAAATAGGAAGGAAAGGCTTTGATGGACATTATAGATGGTGATGCAGCAGGGCCAAGATGCAGGTATAAGTTAAAAGAACATTGTCACACCAGATGGGTTGAAAGGCATGATGCCTTTGAAGTTTTCATTGACCTCTACTCCCAGGTAATAATTTAATTTCCTTCAATTTTCTTTAAACTATGTATCAATGTTATAGATTGTTGATACACTTACCACTACTAGTGGATCAACAGGTTTCAATGCTTACACAACTACAGCATTGCTTGCAGCAGTGACTAAATTTGAATTCATCGTCACCGTTTACATTGTGGGGTACATAATGGGCTACATGAAACAGCTAAGTGTTGTCCTTCGAGGAAGGCAACAAGACATAGCATGTGGCTATAAGCACATCAAACTGGTTGAAGCACAGTTACAAAAGATATTGTAAAATTTGCCACATGTACCTTTCATGAGAAGTATTAACTGCTGGATATGCTATTACTCAGATACGCTTGAATGATACCAAACATGGGGGAAATGTACCAAGAAGCTTGCAGTCTTGCTCATTCTGTTGATGTTAACCCATCAAAACCACGAATTTGTGGACATTAACAGCATTGCAGCAATGCTCACGATCAAGAGGATACTGTTGAAGGGTACTATAGGATTAACATCACAATTCCATTTCTGGACCATTTGCTATCTGAGTTTGAAAACAGGTAATCAATAAAAACATTGCATTTGTATAGCCAGATCTCTAAACGTAACCTCCTTCATATGCATGATTAATTGCAGATTTGTGAACTAAAACTGCAAGCATTAAAGGGATTTACTATATACTGCCCTCACTTGCTGCTGTAACAATCCCAAAGCATGATGATCTCAAATATTTTATGGATGATTTGCCATATCCGCAGTCATTACCACAAGAGCTCGAACTTTGGCAGGTAAGGTATAATTTAGTATTTGTAAATTGCAAAGTTATAAATAATAGAAATCACAGCTTTTCTGGTCCACTACTAACCAAACCAATCGACCTAGTACAATCTTGTTATCTCTGCAAGCTTGTAGCAAGGTGCAGTTTCCCAATATTTATACAATCCTCCACATCATGCAGTATGGCCCCTGACAAGCTGTGAAGCAGAACGGTCGTTTAGTGGTCTCAGAAGGTTAAAGAATTACATGAGATCGACGAAGAAAGAGGATGGCTTGGTTCTTATGATGGTCCACTGTACCATCTCTGTGTCAGTAGAGAACATCATCGACACATTTGCGGCGCAAGGCATCCTCGAAGAATGCAACTTGAACTTACAATGTATATTAGACGACAAATAGCGCTATACCATACATTATTGTTATGAATGTTGCATTTGTTAATACATGTGTACGCCCTTTTTTTTTCATCATAATGTGTATACTAGTACCGTAAACATGTGCGTTTTATTATTATTGAACAGCGCAACCCAACCGGTGAAAACAGCTTTTCTAACGCGTTTCATGATTGGAATATGATAAAGTTGCAAAGCTTCTGATGGGGGAGCTTGCAGTGCTCCCCCATAACCCCTAGCTGGGGCAGGAGGGGTACCCCCCCCCCCCCACCCACCCCAGCCACACCCACCATCAGTGGCCCCCCCCCCCCCCCCTAAAACCTGGATCTGCCGCTGATACAGCTGACTCCTATCATGTCTCGTCACGCCCGTTAGACGTTTTTCAAGAAGAGAAGAAAAAGTATGGCTGTATTTATGCGCATGTGCATGCATACACAAAGTCCTAACTGCAAACATGAATCAGGGCCTTTATGGTTGCTGATTTGGATGACGAATGGGAAGAGATGATTCAACAGGCGGTTGATAGAAGCTTGGCGGACGGCACAGCACCAACTCCGTAATGATATCTTTTGGTATGGGCATGCAACATGCAAGTATGCATGCAAATTTATGTACATGTACTATGCAGATGACCAGAGACTCAACTTTCGAGGATGCTTTCAAAGGTTTCGTCAAAGAAGTGTTAAAATCTGATGCAGTGCAAAGAATAATTGTGCATCATTCAAACTTATGGGAAGATTCGCTGAAGCAATTTATTAAACTACAAGGTCTGTCCTGCAATAAAACTATAAAGGTAACCTTTGTAGGAGAGCCTGCCATCGATTCCAAGGGCCCACACAGAGAATATTTTACACTGTTAATACGTGCCATTGCTATGAACAACTCATTATTTGAAGGTGATACTGATCAGAGACTGCCTAGAGTAAACGTATCAGCATTTATTTATAAAGAATATTTACAAATTGGAAGAATGATTGGAGCATCTTGGCTCCATGGAAGGTCATCTCCCTTTCTAGCAAATTCAGTTGACTATATTATTAAAGGATTTGATGGAGCTACTATTCAGGTGTCAGAAATAGCAGATGATAGTGTCCAAAATATGCTTATGCAGGTACAGTATATAGTTGTGCAAATAAGTGTGCACAGTGCAATTTGATATTTTTTCTCTTGTCCAGGTTGAAAAGACTACAGATCTTCAAGACCTACACGATATACTGGACAACCCAACAATCTCATACTGCTTGGATCATGGAATAAGCAAGTCCTCTTCGGCTTATACCCTACACGATAAGGTGAACCTTGTTAAAGTGCAAAATACCATTCTCTGCCGGAAAGCTCGCAGAAGAGCTGAATGAATTTGGTCTCCTAGTAATATCCTGAAGAGGGACATAAGATGTTCTTCCAAACCAATAATACAAATCAAACCGCTGATAAACTGATAGATTTATTAAAGTACAATTTAACCTGCTGGTTCAAATCAAAAGGCAAGTTACCATATGGTGATGCAACTACCTTGTTGATGCAGAAGGTAAATACGTTCAATATGTTTTGATGCTAATTTTCTTTTTTTTTTCAGAAGGAAAAGTACTAGCATTGCCTAGCAGGTTACAAATAACGTTGCCACCCAGGACCAGCTAGAAGGCATGGTTTCATTGGCAAACATTGGTTAGTATGTGATTGGATATCTGTGGCCCACTATGTATAGTGCATGTTAGGAGAGCTGATTGACTGGCTAATAGATCTTGGGATTGCCATGCACCAGTTTGGTAACAGTGTAGATGAGTTTTGGAGTGGTGAGGAGACAGCTTCTAGCATCACAATGAGGTGAGCTCAGTGGCAGGCCTCAGCAAGGAAATCACTGGATCCATTGTGGTGAGCACTACATACAGCTCTTCATACAGGTTATTGCAGAGAGCTTCCTCCGCATATGATACACCTTGAACAAAGTTCATGCAGGCCAAGTCACCTTTAGTAATAATATATTAGATTGGAGTTGTTGCAAGGAATAGTGCTTGATGTGGTAAATATACTTGTCCTCCTGTACTCCAGGATGGGTGGGACCCTTGCTATGTGGACCATCCTGCAGGAGCACACAAGGGTAACTGCTACCTGGAGATCAACTGCAGCATCATCTAAACCAGACAGTAACTTCCTGGACTTGGCACACATCCTAGCGATAAGCATGGAACAGTGTAATTAACCCCCAATGCTAAGGATGCCCAGGTTAGGCAGGTGAAACCAACTCACATTAGGAGCATGGAATGAGGTGTTGCCCTTCCTGCTGAATGGCTCACACTTGGCCAGGTTCACACGTAGGCCCAGTGCAGGGCCAAAGGTGCAAGGCACGGGGTATAGCTGAGTGGGTGCTAGCCAAGGCTGCATATAGCTTGAAGAAGGATTTCAACACACTCATCATATGCATCCAGGCTGGATACCAACTTCTGAAGGACTAATGAAAGCAGTAATGGACCTAAAGGGTCACCCTGCTGCACTCCAGACTCAGAGCTGATCTGACCAAGAGGGTGCCATAGCAGAGGATGGGTCCCAGAGCACCAAGACACCAAGGTGGCAACTGAGGGGAAAATGTAGCATCCTCATCAAGGACTGCTTGCCTAGAGAAATATTAAATGCGTTCCTCATGTCCACCTTAACTCTTTGACCGCCAAGTGCACATTTATGTGCAATAATTGCACCCCGCCAAGTGCATATTAATATGCAAACATATAGTAACCACTATGTGATGAATGATTATTCACTTTGTGCACAAAAAGCTTCAGAGTCATAGAGCTATGTCTGGTTTGATGGCATTTAATTGAAAGAAACGCAGGACCTAACAGCTGCAGGTGTATGCACAATGGCGTCTTTATTGCCTTACAATAAGCACCCGCTTGTTCTACTAAAACATGGGAGAGCGAAGCGTTTTTAAGAACCTGAACACTGGAAATAACACCCAGGGATAGCACTACCGTATTTTCATCGTCTGTTTCATAGTATACTCGATGAACAGCACCACTTGGCTCCGCCTATGTCGAGTGTTCTTGGCAACCGTAGTACACCATATATATCAAAACAAATGTCATAAAATCGATTTATATCATAATTAATCTTTAAGTAAACTAACCGCGAGATTCTTCAAGAATGACGACTACTAAGAAACAGGTAGCCATATTTTAAAACATTGCTGGCAAATAACTATGTCATCCGTATTGACGTTCAAAGAGTTAATAAGTAGAATAAATACTGCATGAGTGCCCCAATTTCCTAACATGATCGTGAGTTATACAGGCTACTTGTGTATCTCAGTTATTTTATCTTGTTCTATCCATCATCCAGAGCCACCAAGAGCCATCCTGGGCCCAGGGGAAGGAGGGGGGGGGGGGGGGGGATGTTTCCTGGTCCCTAATATATTGAACAGTCTGCATGGTCATAGCCAGGGGGCATGCCATGGTCTGGGCACCCCAAAATTTAGGCTGCAACGTATGCATGAAGAAACCATTTATTACTGACTAGGGGGTGGGGGGGTTGCCTAAAGGCTTGGTGGGGCCATGGCTCTAGATGCCCGGACCCGGGGGAATTCCCTCCCCCCCCCCCCCCCCCCCCCACAAGTAGGCGCTGCGATCATCTGTTGATATCAATCGTGTAGCTGTCATTGGTGATACGATCAGGGGTTGGTCGTCCAATTGTATTGATAACTCGTCGCTCAAATTCATCCAGTGATCGCTGCGAATGATGCATGACCGCTGCAATCACAGTATTGTCGTGTCGCTGCGTTCATCCAAAGATAGCCACGTCGTCGCTGTAAATGATAGATGACTGCTGCAATCACAACATCGTCATATTGAAACCAAAACATCAAATTTTGAAAGGTTTGACATTTATAATAAATAACCATCATTTTTAAAAATAACCATCTTGAGATTTCTGTGAGGTACATTAGGAAAAAACTTAACCAGCACAAAGTTTTTCACACTTGAAAACAATAACCATCATGAAAAAATAACCTTCATGAGTTCTGTGAGGTAAGTTAAGAATGAATTAACCATCTCAAAAAGTTTTCACACTTGAAAAAAATAACCATCATGAGCTCTGCGAGATATGTTAAATTATCCATCGCAAAAACAGATGTGGAATTATTTCCATCGTTGAGTATTTGGATAAACTAAAGTTCGCATTTAAAAAACCATCACAAGTTCTGCAAGATACATTAGGAGAAAATTAACCATCACGAGAAGTTTTTCACACTTGATGTGAGAGCCCAGACCTACGGGCCTGCGCTCTTGAATAACAAAGTTACATGCAGAATCTTTGAGCATGCGCATTGATAGCTGAGATTTGGGTATAAATGTATTTCGTGTGGAGTTATTGAGGTTTATGTTGCCTTTTTCGAGATACTGGCTAACGTGAACGGTATTGGGGGGTATATAGGCATTCCAGAAGACGTGTGCAGACTGATTGCTACCGTCAGTTCTGTCACACTTGAAGAAAAAGAACCATCAAGAAAAAATAACCATCATGAGTTCTGCAAGATACGTTAGGAAAAAACTAACCATTGCAAAAATTTTCTCATTTTTGGCACGGATTACCCACAATACTGTACACATGCCTTTGGGTAACTTTATTCTTTTGAAGGCCTCATTGGTATTTTCGGATGCCCATGGACTTCCATATAGCACTCTTTTCGCCACGCCAGCAGATTCAGTACTTTCCCAATACCATTGCCTTTTACCAGCGTGTTTCTTTTCTGGCTCTGCTCGATAGCTTTCGCGTTCAGCGGTCTGTTTCTTTTCTGGCTCTGCCTGATACCTTTGGCTCTGCTTGATGCCAGTGGTCCATTTCTTTTCATTTGTAGCTGATTCTAAAACATTGTCTTGAGTCTGGAGATATTTTGCACATCACTTCGTTTCATTCTTTCTCTGATGTGAAGGCATTTCAATTAAAACAACTTCACTGACAAAAAGGTTTCACACCAAATGATGATTGAAGCACCAAATCGTTTTCTCTATATCAGTCACTATTTTGATATACGTCTTACACTGACCGTATAGTTTATTGCACATCATTTGCTACAGCTCCTGTAGTTTTCTTGTTTAGTATCAACAATTCAATTGTCAAGATTCTGCTTGTAATCATACAAGTTGCGTTTAGTACTGCCCAAATATAACAATACAATTACCAAAAATATACAATCAGCTATATGCTCACAGTAGGCTCTCCTCCAGACAATTCTATTAGTGATATTTCCATTCTTTAAATGTGTTCCTATCCCAAGTTATGCGTGGTCAAGGAGGAGGAGGAGGGGGCGGGGGTGGTGGATAATTCCGGGATTGGGTACGAGGACAGACGGTACCCTTTGTTCTCTATTACAACCACTACAGTGCGGTTTTGCGACATGAAACAAATGACGAAATTACTCACTTTCGTCTTCTCGTTTGATTACAACTACTAGCTAAACGATCTGATCGTCAGGAGTCTCATTATAAACAGGTCACGTGTTTGAAATGATCTCATAGTCGGGGTCAAATCCTATATGGAAGCAAAACTTCCAATAAAATGCAAGATGACCGCCAATGTGTAGGCATTTTCCATATGCATTGATCGAGCTGCCAAAGATGATGAACAAGTTAAGAAGTGAAGTTATAATCTTTTGAGGGATTTATAATACTATATTCAATCTCAAAGAAGACACGACTACTAAGTTTAATGGATGAGAGACTGCAGCACATCTTCTCCCATGATGCAATCCTCCTACTACGCAATGCTTCTGCCATCCCAAAGCTATTGTACTTATTGCAGACATCATCCTGTTTCTCACACCCACACTTCAATGCTATGATGATGAACTTAGAAAAATACTTTGCTCCATTTCCAACATTTGCCTTGATGAAGCGGCTTGGACCCAAGCCACACTTCCCGTTCGACTTGGGGGCCTTGGCATTCGAAGTGCTGTACCATCAGCTTTCCTTGCTTCTGTACACTGCTCTCAGGACCTTGTCCACAAGATCCTACCACCATGTCTCCTTTCCACAGATCTGCTTCACAAGGGTACAGCTATCTCTGTGTGGTCACAGGGCCATTGCCAATCTCCTCCTCAGGACAAAGCATCCTATTGCCATAAGGCATGGAAACTCCATGGGTAGAGGCAATCTCTGCAGCTTTGTTAGACCAAGCCTCTGATGCCATCATAAGGGCTCGTCTACTGGCTGTCTCCAGGAAGGAGTCTGGTGCCTGGCCTCATGCCATCCCTAACTCTTCACTGGGTCTAAGAATGGACAATGAGACAATTCGAGTGGCAGTTAGTCTTCTCCTTGGAATAGCTCTATGCAACCCACACTTGTGCCAGTGTTGTGGTGCTGCAGTTAACCATTTTGGACTCCATGGTCTCAGCTGCAGGTTCAGTACTGGTCGGCACTATTGACATGCTGCTCTAAATGACATCATCCATCGAGCTCTGTCCACTTCCCACATCCCATCCAAACTGGAACCCACGGGTCTAGACCGCTCTGATCGGAAACGTCCTGATGGTTCCATGGAAATGCGGTAACCTTTTGGTTTGGGATGCCACATATTCTGACAACTATGCCTCCTCTCAGCTGGCACAGTCTACTACAACAGCAGGTGCTGTCGCTAGTTAGGCTGAGGACCTGAAAAAGTCTAAGTACTCCTATTTGGTAAAACATCCAGGCATGTGTTTCACTCCTATTGATATTGAAACGACAGGAGTACTTGGTCCTCTTTCCATGATCTTTCTCAGAGAGCTAGGTCGCAGGCTCTCGGTCACAACTGGTGACACAAAACTCTATAGCTACCTGATCCAGTGCCTTTCAGTGGTGGTACAAAGGGGAAATGCAGCCTCCATCTTAGGAACGCTTTTTTTTTCATCTCCCACCAGTATTGACTCTTAGTGTGGTTGTTGCTTTTAGGGGTTGAGTTAGTGTATTATTTATTACATATTACGGCTAATTAGGTGAATTTGTTTTAGGAAAGATGTAATAAATAAATGCATATTGGTCCAGATGTAATCATTTTCACATGCCGGTACATCACAATTGTTACAGAAATAAAAATATGTAAGTAATAAAAACATTCTCTATACAAGGAATTTGGTGGTAGGAATCAAAGTTGTCTTATTTAACTGTGCATGCTAAGGCCACACCAAACTAATCTTTAGTTTCTGGTCCTCCACATTATGTTTATAGCATGCGGGTGGGCGGGTGATTAGGACTTCAGGACTGCATTATTCCGGCTACATGTACATCAAATTGATTCAATTTCACCCGCTTTTAAGACATTCTAAAACATACTATGTATACAGCTTGTTTTATTTTTGTCCATTTCCATTTCCATTCTTCTAGCAAGGCTTGAACGGTTCTTGCGGGGGCGTGGTCGGGATGGGTACCCATTCCTCCCTAGCGAGGGTATGAGGGAGGGCTGTAAGCCTACCCAGAAGCTTTGCAGCTTTAGCATTTGTAAATTCTTGAAACTGTTACTATGGCGTTGGGCGCTGCAGGGTTCCAAATATCAATTTGATGGGACAGCAGTGCATACATACATGTAGCTATACTTGTTATAAACTTGACATGCAGCATTGAATTATCTATAGTCCAGCTGTCTTCATACTACTACTTATCATAGTATGCTATCATTAGAGCGCCTTTCATGCAGTTCTAATTTCTGTTCAAAGAGGGTTCGATGCATGTGATTGACGTAGAATGCTCCAATCCTTGTACTGGTTACAATTTGTGGGCTGGCTGATGTTTAGTATGAAAAGAGCTTGTTCAAAAAATAACACTAGGTCATGTGAGAAGCTACTGAATATGATTATGTATATGAATATGATTATAGTCACAATAAACAATAAATGAGATAAAAGGATGCGGGCGGGAACAGAAACTAAAGATTACTTTGGTGTGGCCTAATATAAACCTATTTCATTTTTCCTTTTCAATCAGAAGCCTTGTTCCCTTGCTTTTTACACCACCATCACCTTTGATTCCTATACATCACCAACCTTCTCGTATACAGAACGTTTTTATTACTTGTTTCCTAAATTTTTCTGATGGATATTTGGCATTGTATTTAGTTCTTGAAACTTATAGATCCAGTTAGCAAGAACGTCAACTTGCGCGATCATGACAGATTTATTTAGAATCTGCAATTTTGTTGAGGTGTACCATTAAAATATTACACTAGTCCCCAAACTACCTCCATTGAGGACCAAAGGGTAATAAAGGTTAAAAGTATTGGCAAAAGCGAAGCCATATAATACATAGGATAAATGCACCCTAACGTAAACTGCTATTATCAGATAAACCATACATTATAGAGGAATGGTACATGATCAAGGTAACCCGTGCATTGCCGTAGTTCTCTTTCAAGATGGCTACCGTTTTCTATACATTTTATACACTGCAAGAAGAGTATGGTTATCCTAAGTTATCTTGGCTTGAGATAAACTCACAAAAGTTGCCCTAAATCCAGTATAACTCTGCACAACTACAGTTATCTGACAGCGGCGGATCCAGGGGGGGGGCACTCGGGGCACGTGCCCCCCCCCCCCCCCCCCCCCTTCATTAATAAATTCATAACTTTTCGGGCCGCATTTTATAATATAGCTGCACGATTGCGCTGTCTATTGATATCCGCACGCATGAACTCTACTACTGTACTATATCCCGGGCCCCCCGATACGCGATCATACTTCCCCCCCCCCCGCCCTTCGTATCGGGCCAGAAACCAACAGCACCCCCCCCCCCCCCCCCCCCCCGCTCTTCGTTTTGGGCCAGAATCCGACAGCACCCCCCCCCCCCCCCCCCCGCTCCTCGTATCGGGCCATAAACCGACAGCACCCCCCCCCCCCCCCCCCCGCTCCTCGTATCGGGCCATAAACCGACAGCACCCCCCCCCCCCCCCCCCCCCCGCTTTTCGTATCGGGCCAGAAGCCGACCCCACCCCCAGCCACACCCACCATCCGTGCCCCCCCCCCCCCCCAAAACCTGTATCCGCCGCTGTCTGATCTATGAATGTAATTTTGTGGTAGTTGTGCAGAGTTATACTGGATTTAAGGTAACTTTTGTGAGTTTATCCCAAGTTTCTCAAGCCCAGATAACTTAGGATAACCATACTTTTCTTGCAGCGATACTGTATGCTCTGTCAAGATGGCGACTGTGACGTCACGGTGAGAACCCTCAATTACCAAATTGACGTATTAAAGCACATTTCAAACAGCGCATATTACTAAAAAGCGGAGAGTCAGAGAGACGCAACTATTAAAAAACTGTCTTCCATTTTAGCGATATACCACGCATGCTCATAATTTATGGACCAACATTTATAGATGCTAGCGCTGTAACGTACCTTTGGGTGGTCGTTTTGCTGGTCCTTTCGGTAGCGCGCTTGACATGCACTCATTTGACAGATCTGGCAGCATCTGGATCTTTCCACTCGAATGGAGTGAGAATTGTCCTTGAGATTGCAAAGGTTAAAGTAGTTAACATAAGGCATAGGGCCTACCCGCGCATGCGCGCGTCACTCTTGTCAGTAATACGCGCTCAAGCAGACACAACTCCCAGCCTCGATGGATCAACCAGACGCTAGGGAGCCGCGCTCCGTTGGCGCGAGTGCCACGCCGCGACGCACTAGCTAACCAGGTATTTGCCCCCCCCCCCCCCCCCGCTGGTGCTGTTGCTGCAGGGGGCCCAGCCACCACTAGGCATGCAACCCGCCGCGTTAATTGCAGCATGTTGGCCCGCTCGGCCGCGCGTCAGGTCGGGGCGCCTCGCACCAGGGTCGCGCTCGTGACAGAGCTAATAGCCCACTTGTTTCATTAAAAACATGCCATGCTATCCGTCCACCTCGTGCACGCGAACGGACGCTCCGGCGCACGAGCGGTGCATGTTATGGACCTACCAATGTCAACCCCAACCCCCCCCCCCCCCCCCTCGCATGGGGTTAGGTGGGAGATATCCATTTGATATGCGTCATTTCAAACTGCCCGACCCTGGGGGCGATTTGACTATCATATGGACCTACCATGCACACAATAGTCAAATCGACCCTAGGGTCGGGCAGTTCGAAATGACGCAATTTCAAATCCCCGGATATCTCCCACCTAAGCTCGTATGAGGGGGGGGGGGGGGGGGGGGGGGGGGGGGGGTCGGGTTGACATTGATAGGTGCATTAAAAAGGGTAGCAGCATAATGAAGGTTATTTTGTCCTTCCTCGTTTGCACTCATGCACAATAACCTCGCATGAACCCAGATGTGACGCAGCTACCAACATTCGAAACCCAACCCAATGGATCATCAAGAAAATTTCCTCACGTTGTATCATTGGACATCTCTCCGTTCCAACTGACTTTTTTCCGCCAGTTGGTAACGTGGTGCAGGAAACAAAATTCTCCTTTTGCAGCGCTATATACATGCACCCTCTCTGGTGTTCAAGCCTCCAAACTTAAAAAGTACTACTGCAGCAGTTGTCGGCCCTACTGGGATGGTGCGATGGGGTTTGCATCTCTCTGCGGGGCCCACTAGCCGCCTACCCGGCAAGTTCATCGCGCGGATTGAGAACCTGGAGTTCATCGAAACGTGCGAGATGCTGCAGGAGGTCTGGCTGCCCGATACAATAACCAAAGCAGCCTCACACAGCTTGACAATAACCCCCCCCCCCCCCCCGCCGGTCCACACCCATAACTGACATCTCAGTGTGGGTCGAGTGTGGTCATCTGCAGGAAGTACCCGTTAGCAGCCGAGGACATGTGGGCATATTTGGGGCGCATAGTTCGGTCAGCCCAGGACGTTTGACGGCATCGTGTGGGTTTCGTACGACCGGTTATACCGCTGGCAGGCAGCAGCAACCCGCTCGCTTAGCTGGGACACTGAGGACCAGACACACTACAATGAGGTGTTCACTGGGAAGGTAAAAACCTCTCGCCAGATGCAGGGATGCCTGGGTGAGCATCATAGCAGCAAAGCATGTCCGGACGCCTTTGCATTAAGCTCACCCTCCATGGCCCAACCCAACATCCAACCGGAGGTGTGAAGGCGCCTTGACCAAGAGCGGTGTTACACTAGCTCCTGGAATTATATATACATACATAACTGCTGCTCCTGCTCAGGTGACCAACCAGCGTCCACATGCAAGTCTGGCAAGCAGCGTTAGGACGCCCTCCCACCCCCCCCCACCCCTACTCACCCAACTGAGCTACAAAATCCGGCATGTCGTGCATATACCCTGCGTGCATGTCACCTACTTATATTCATTGCTGCATATTTGTGTTCAAATCACACTCTGCTGCAATCCAGCTGCACTCACATTTCAATCAAACCCTGGCAACCACGCAGGTCAGAGAGTGCATGCCCTTAGGTCATAGGAGATAGTGTCATCACTCCGTTCTACACGAGTGTGACCTACGAGGATTAAAGTAACCCCCCCCCCCCCCTCCCCTCACCCTAGTAGCACACGCACGTTCACGTGCATGTTCTTCGTTGATATTACAGACGCATACCCCCTACAATGGGCATCTCATCAGACTAGGCCATGCAAGAGGGACATAGCCCCGAAGCTGTCTTTGAAATCACCGACTAGACTTGGAGCATTGTTGAGGCATCTAATTGTGCGAGATGAAGGACAGCTTCTTTTTTAAAGTGCAGTGTGTGTACATGTAGCTATTGTTTATGAAATATACGCACTTTTATACATACATTTAAGTGTACATTTGTATTATTAAGTTGTAAGTTATTGTTATAGTATTACTAATTCCACAGCTGGGTTTCGTGCATGTGCAGAGCTAGAGGGTAGCTCATGCTTTAGTGTTGCTTGTAGTGGACATGAAAAATGTGATCCATTGGCTTCAGATGTCCGAAGCCAAAGGACAGGCGTGAGGCCAAATGGGAGAAAGTCTGTCTGGCTTCAGGACCCTAGTTCCCATAGCTCTCCACAGCAAGAGGGATGCAGTTCCATCCGAGCATGTGGCACTTGGAGTCATTAGCCTGGTGCTTTCTCTTCTCTGCCAGTAGTGCGGTTGTTCCTGCTGTCATACTTGATTAGAGGAGACGTGACAGTGATATCAAAGGCAGCCTTGTGCACAATCCCTAGCACATCAGCTAGGAGAGTGTGGTCCTGGTGGGCATGAGGCATCTTCCTGCTTCTAATGCTGCAATGTGAGCTTGGTGGCAATAGCTCAGAAAGACATACGCAATATATCATGGTGGCGTACCACAACGTTACCTCCATGCCGACAGGTAGCTGCATGATGGCCAAGATGGTCGAGTGCCACATCAGGGCAAAGAGCACATGAAGTGCCTGGAAGTGCCCAAGCCCAAACGCCATTTCTCTGCCAGTTGGTTATTGATCAGAGCTCAGAACATCTTTGCCTTTGGAATACTAGTATTGCTTGTTCTGAAACTCAAGTCTGCTGTGTGGGCAGGCTGGCCATCATCCATACACCATCGATTGTAATAGGCCCACACTCATGCATGCGTGTGATGAACTGATGCCAGTGTTGTACTGGGCTGATGTGTTGTACTGGACTGGTATGTACTGGACCACCTCACATAAATTCCATGGACTTAAATCAGAGACTTTGCATTTGGTCATATCAAACATCCTCTGTGTGTGAATTGTGTGTGTGTGTGTGTGTGTGTGTGTGTGTGTGTGTGTGTGTGTGTGTGTGTGTGTGTGTGTGTGTGTGTGTGTGTGTGTGTGTGTGTGTGTGTGTGTGTGTGTGTGTGTGTGTGTGTACATGGTCTCACTAGGTGGAGCTTTGATAATCTTTATCTCAAAAGATTGTAAGGACTGGGCCACTGGAAAGTTTATATGCTGAGCTTTTCACACACATGGCTTCCATGGCTTCAGAACTTAAAATCTGAGGGTGTCTAGTCCAGTCTACACCCTCCCTCTTAAATAGGGGTGCAGGGGCAATGTGTGTATGCATGTATGTGTGTGTAGGGCAGTACTTTCACAAAACCAGTGTGTGTAAACAATGGATAGTCATTTATATGTAGGTCCCACTGGTGTATAGGTTAGGTCCCACTGCTGCTGGTGTAGGTCCACTATGTTTGCTTTTAATTATGCACAGTGATTGGCAAAGTTCACTGGCTCTGCCAGAGATAATATTATCTCTGCTACTGCGATGATTGTTGTATAGGCGCATTATTTTGCAAAGGTCACACATTTCATATGAGTGCACAGCACCCGCATATCATGTGCATGGTCTCTATCACATGTATGTGCACACACATAATTAGCAAACTACACATACTATCAATCCTGTACAATATCATCGCTGAAGTAGGAGATGTATAAACTGGCTGTGGATACTGGCAGATCTCTTCAGAAAAGGTACACAAAGAGAGCTGGTCTATTGCCAAGAAAACCATCATTACGACCGCGTATCTAACACAGGATTATGTTTTTAAGAGAGATCACTACGCCATACCTCTACACAGTGTGGGTTTTAAAAGCAAAGGACGCATCGTTGCGTAGCTACACGACACATAAAAGAGCTGTCGAGATATACAAATTGATCGCTATGTTATAGAGGGTTCGTAGTCAATTTCTTAAAGCCACGGAGGGTCATATACTCACACTTCAAACCCTGGTTGGCAACAAAAAGGTGTCAATCCCTCAAACAAACAAACAGGCTTCAGTTGGGGGGGGGGGGGGGGGGGGGGGGGGGGGGGCAGATGCCCAAAACAAACTAACAGGCTTCAGTGGCGTCCGGGGGGGGGGGGGGGGGAGCAGATGCCCCCCCCCTCCCCACACACACACACACACACACACACACACACTCGCATAATCCTCGTCAATCAATTAAACGCCTCTGTCTCACTCTGGGCCATACCCCCCGTATTACAACATTCACAAATGTATCGACATCGTTGGTTTCGGATACAATGTCGAACACGAAGCAAAAGCTAAGCGGGACTGAGAATCGAAAATCTAAGTTCCAACCAAGTATGCAGAAATAAATTTATGACTGGCACATGACAACAATTTTCAAAATGGCGCGTGAATAAGGTCTATAAAATTAATACTGTTTACGGTATATTGTCCAATTATTGCGCTTTAAAATATTAAGAATGGAAGCGAAAACCGGTTGCACTGGTCTAGTATACGATGCCCGCATGGAAGAACACAAGATGGAATTGGAACCTTGGCACCCGGAACAGCCGGACCGTATCCGACTACCATGGGAAGCTCTGCAACGTGATGGCTACAGCAAGCGGTGTCATCATCTAATAAAGGTTAGTTTAGACGCATGCGTGCCTGGGGACGAGGGCCACAAACCATACAGGACAATCCTTCGCCGTTGACTTTACGGACATATAAAAACGTTGGTAGGGGCGGAGCTTTCAACATAATTACGGGTTTCAGCACACATACCCCCCACCATCTGTTGTAATATTTATTAGTAACATAATAATAAAACAAATATCAACTGAACCTGGCTCTGAATAGATCAATTGCCAGAGCAACCAATTCTAGGTCATTCAACTTAGTTGATTTTGTAGCCTGTGACACAAGGCCCAAGGCCACACCCATGGAGATATCAATCTCTTTCTAGCGAAGCACTGCATGTGCACCTCTTACCATCCAGTTATATCAGACTGGCCTGACCTGTAGACCTTGTAATTATGGTATTCATACAAACGTTTAACACTGCAAACACAACAGTTATTTACGATGATGCACAGCAATTATATCCTAACTTGACATCAGAATTAAACATGCGCGTACGCCGGCCTTTGTGCTCAAAATAGCGACCTTCATGTGGAAGAATGAGGAGGTCTTCATGTTTAAACCGATGTCTCTTCACACATGAATTGATTGACGTGCTATCTACGTCAACCACTTAGTACAGGTGCAGTGGAATTGTTCCACAAGTTGTCCTTTTACCCTCTGAGCTCCTACATTGTGCTCAAAATCAGCATTATCATATGCTGAATGTTGATTAGCTATCCTACATGTGTGCCACTACTCTGTGCACATGTCACAGTTCAGTAAGGACGCATGCAATCCAGTAACATAACGGCTGCCTTGGACAGTCCCACCTGAAATGGCCCATTTGCTTCACAAACCTCCTGATCTAGCTGCTTGAATGAGAGACAGCAGTGCCCCCTCCTCCCCCTCCCTCTCCCTCATGACAGTTCTCCACCTTTATAGCAGCCTTTCAATCCCTCTGCAATCAGGGCTCATCATCCAACTCAGCAGCCAATGCTTTCTCACTATCTCCTTACATCCTTGTACTGCCTAACAGTTTTGAAATGCTCAGAGCTGCCCCTTGCTACTCTTGCCATTATTTTAGATGGACAAGACACACTCTTCATCCTCTTCTGTACAAGAGAATTGTGTTCAATAGGACATTGTCCCGTACATGTACATTTTCTCTAGAGAACAAGAATTGGTGTTACCTTCAGGAGTTCAAAGCTTAAATATCTTTACATGTACATAAGCGTGTTCAAAATCACTCTACATCCTGTGACTGTTTAATTGCCCTACATGTATTACTTTTAGTCGTTATGGAGATATGTTTGTGTGAGGTGCCATGTTTCTCGCTTGTTTTGCACCAATGATTTAGGCACTCGCCTAAATTTGATCATTGACATTGAATGGATGGGGTTTGATTACATCATTGGCACAAAAAAAGTGGGAAACTGAGCACTTTACCAAGCTATACATGCATCTTTGCAGCGACTTTTAAAAGTAAAATTTAAGAACAGGACTTACATTTTTTGTGATGCAATTTGAACACTCTTTCTCACAGATATTTAAGCTTTGAATCCCTGGGAGGTAATGCCATTTGTATGTTCTAGAGTACAAAAATACAATACACCTTTGAAAGTGGTGTGGTATGATGTTTGCAAAACAGCATTAAATGGGCATTGTTGCGATCCAGACTGAAAGCATTTTTATAACTTGTACAAACGGGATGCAATTAGCGGAATATCTTAATGTACATGTTAACATGTAAACTGTACTGTTAAAATGGCACACATCACTGTTACCATATGTATGCACTACAGGCCAGACATGCAACTGAAGATGAAATATGTTCAGTACACAGGTAAGTCGTATGGGGTTAGCATGTTAAAAACAGAACCATATGGTTGGGAGGGGGGAGGGGGGGGAGGGGTCATGGTGGGTCTTTGACAACTGGCAGGTGACATGAGTGGTCCCTAACATGTATGGTACTGGCAGGTGACATGAGTGGTCCCTAACATGTATGGTACTGGCAGGTGACATGAGTGGTCCCTAACATGTATGGTACTGGCAGGTGACATGAGTGGTCCCTAACACTATGGTACTGTACATCTAACCAGCAAGGAGCTGTACAAAGAGCTTGAAGCCATTCCAAACCGCTCGTGGGAGGAGCTTAGTCGTTCGAGGCAGCAGTATGAAGGTGTCTACATCAACAAGGTAATATACATTATAAGTACTTTTGTATGTCTATATAGAATTGGGCATTTCACATATTACACAGTACTGCCATGTGGTGTGTGTGTGTGTGTGTGTGTGTGTGTGTGTGTGTGTGTGTGTGTGTTATGTCATGCAATGTACATTACTGCCTGATCTCTTCCCAGTCCACCTTCTCCAGTGCTACGCTAGCTGCAGGGGGCCTGCTGGAGCTGACAGAACAAGTAGTAACAGGCAAAGTATGCACACCAACACTGTATTGGGCGAACATGTATTTGTGTACATGGATATTTGCATGCTTATTTAGCTCAGCAAGGTCTTATAGCATCATGTACCTGTAGGCTTAACAACACATTATGGTTACGTTGAATTCAATTGGACTGGCTCATACAAACATATTACAATTAGCTATTAACATGTATATTGAGCTTGGGGCCCACATGTGTGTATGATCTGACTGCCTTTGCATTTTTACCCAGCTGAAGAATGGGATGGCTCTAATTAGGTAAGGAGGTACACTGGTCATACATGTACACCTGTTTGTGTGTTTCTGCATGTATACATGTAACTATTTTTTGGCTGTGTTTCTATGAAATTTGCAACACACTCGCAAGGAAAGGATGAAGGTTCCTTAATTATAACAGCTACAGTGTGCAGGTGGTGGAGTACATGTAGGTATCATACATGAGTGGGCTGGTACATACATGTACACTGAACCTAAGTACATATATGTGTGATTTGCTGGTGCAACGACAGTATTTAAAGAATATCCCCTCCCCCCAGGCCTCCCGGTCACCATGCCGACCATGGCTGCTGCAGTGGTTTCTGTTTCTTCAACAACGTGGCAATAGCTGCTCAGGTAGCCATTGATAAGTTGAATTTGAAACGGTGAGTGTTTTATGTTTGCTGTTTATTAACCCGTTTATTAACTGCTTTCTACAGGGTCTTGATTGTGGATTGGGACGTTCACCATGGCAACGGCACCCAGAGAATCTTCTGGAACAGTAAAAAGTTGGCCATTACATTGCATTTTGCTTCAAGCATGCTGCTAATCACTATTCCAATCACAGGGTTCTCCTCTTCTCCTTTCATCGCTACGACAACGGCAACTTTTACCCTTCAAGCCCCATAGGTGGCCCCTCCTACGTGGGAGGGGAGCAGGCCCAGGGGTACAACATCAACATGGCCTGGAGCAATGCCCTCATGGGAGATGCTGAATACATTGAGGCAGTCAACCGTATCCTCCTCCCAGTGGCCTATGAGGTATGGGAGGAGCTGGGGGTGTGGTTTTACAGTGGGGTTAAGGCTGGCCAGCAGAATTCATTGTTTGGATGTGTACAGTGTACGTGATAGATGTGTATGGAGTGCAGTGAAATGTCTAGATACAATGTAAGTGCTTGGTATCTGTTGGCAGTGGTCTGCAGTACATCTACCTAGCCCTGAGTATTTCCCAACATTTGCATAGGTCGCATCGTAACATTAACAGTACCGGTGGAATTGGAACTTTAGCATCTACATGTACATGTAAATCACCAGGCTTACATCATCCTGTACAGATCATCTGTTTGTCTCTTGTAAGCATGCGGTTGCAATATTCAATTCATACACTATCTGTGAAATTGTAACGCCATAAACTCTAGCATCTATGTGTTCTGGTTTAGCATACAACAATTGCTCGTGAATCACAGCTAACATTAATGTATAATACATTTTGCGCGTCTGGCTCAGGTTCCTCATACCTAAAAACATGTGTTCTAATACATGTATCTTTCTAATTCTTAATCCTGAATGCCCCTCCTTCACATCAAGACATTGAAGATGCTCCATTGTAGCACAGCTCAGTTTTAATACATCATAGATATTAAAATGTAATAGCGTCATTCGATTCTGTTTCACACAGCCTGATGTATTCTTCATGTAAATCATCGTCCACCCAAGAAAGCATACATGTACCACCGCTTGTTCTTTATTTGGTTGCTTTGTGGCCAGAGACTCAAACAGTTGTACATGTATCTGTCCAGTTTCTCATCCATAAATGCTGCATTGACATTTGCAGCCCATGACAGTGTCTTCTCCAACTTGGCTATCTGTGCCTACGCCTTTCCAAAGGAATGCATGGGTCCTTAAAGTAAATTCGTAACATAACACGCTGTCACGTTTCTCTTGATAATGAAGCCATTGACAAACCACACTGATTTTAACCTCTTTCCATACATGTATAGTCTCGTTTTGAAAACTGAACGCTCTCGGCTGGTGTGTTTTTTTTTTTCACAATATTACAGCAGATCTATCAGTAGTAAAACACAAAGTACATGTACAGGTCTTTACCTGCGTACATCTTGCTTGTGCACAATAGAAAATTAACTGGCTGTTAACTGTTGTAAACAAAACCGCTAGTACATCCCCCTACCCCCCAAGGTGGGAGAACCTTTGTTGTGCGAATTAGTAACTAATGAAATTAAGTCTATTAGCCCTAAAAATTGGTATGGCCATGTTGGGATTGGCAGTAGTTGCCCGCGCTATAATAATGATATTGACCTCTGTGATGTCATTGACATATATGCACGAATCCATTTGAATTGTAATTCACATGTATCTTACCCACCACTTGTAAGTGCATGTAATGCAAGTGTGTAGATCCAGTGATTTATAGGAAATGAGCTAAACCCTTTATGATTCTGGAGAATTATATTTGCTACATGTAGACACAGATATGGGAGCTAACAAGTCCTCATCACACACCCAGCTGCGTTGGAGAGTGCAGAGCCCCTCTCCCTGAGTTCTATTTAATGCCCCCCCCCCCCCCCCCATCCTTCCCCATTTCGCAACCCACCTACGGGCCTGTTAGTGTGCATGCATGCAAAAGGTTAACAGGTGAACTGCAGTACGATAGTCTGACATAATTGTACATGCTGTACTGGTTGGTATTTTAATTGCACGCTATTAATCATGTGATACGATGTAGATGCAGCTATATTGAAGGTGATAGTGAACTGTGGTACATTTTATGGTATCTTTCCATTCAGTTTAACCCTGAACTGGTGCTGATATCCAGCGGCTTTGATTCAGCTGAGGGAGATCCTTTGGTGAGTTTAGAGGAGTTTTGGATGGTATGCTGGACTTAATTGTCTCCCTTACAGGGTGGTTTCAAAGTAACCCCTGCTGGGTATGCCCACATGGTTCATGCCCTCAGTGCTCTGGCTGATGGTAAAGTTGTTATTGCCTTAGAGGTAAAGCCTCCGCCCCTCCCTCTCACCCCATCACCTCCCTCACCTCCCCCTTCCCTTCCCACCCCTCCCCTTCCTCCCACCCCATCACCTCCCCTTCCTCCCACCCATCACCTCCCCTCCCTCCCACCCATCACCTCCCTCCCACCCCATCACCTCCCCTCCCACCCCATCACCTCCCTCCCACCCCATCACCTCCCCTCCCACCCCATCACCTCCCTCCCACCCCATCACCTCCCCTCCCCTCTCCTTCCCTTCCCCTCCCTTCCCCTCCCCCTCCCTTCCCCTCCCCCTCCCCTCCCCTCCTATCCTTCCCCTCCCCTCCCCACACCTCCCCTCCATCCCCCTTCATTCCTTCACTCCCCCATCTCCAGGGTGGCTACAACCTCAACTCAGTCGTAGCCTCTACCTGCGCCTGCGTGGCTGCTCTCCTTGGAGACCCCATCCCGGGGGTGGGGTCCCTCTCTCCCAACGTGGAGTATGTTGTTCCTCTGTACTCAGACATCCAACCTGTTGCCACACTGTCGTGTGTACTTGTAACCTTCCCATTGCCCCCTTCACCCTCCCTACCTCCCACCTGGGGAGTACCAATGTACTACTGTATACATGCTTATGCTTGCATAGCTATCCCGTACCTGTTTTGGTTCAACTGTTGTCTCCCTTTACCCCCCACCCCCCATAGGGGCTTACAGTGCATTCAAGATGTCCTCCAATGCCTTTCACGTCACTGGTGCTCTTTGCGGATGAATAGTGGGTGTGGTTGTGGCGCGTTATTTTAATGAACGCTGACCTCCCCTTCCCCTCCCCCATACCTCCCCCCCCCCCCCCTCCAAACACCAGAGCTCTTATGGGACACAGACCAAGCCGATTCAGCTGCTGCCTGTGATGACCCCCATGTACGGGCAAGACACTGCGCATGGTAACCTCTAGGTGTACCATTCATGATTGCGTGAGCGCTATGGCTCTTTCAATCGCATATAAAAACACTCCCCATCACTCCTTCTCTCCAGCAAGGCAACACTGCCCCTGTATCAGGCACATCTAACGTTACTTACACTGTTGCATGTTATTTTGCTTTTTTATTTATGCCCCTGAATGTTTGTATCCTTGTTCTGCATAGGTATATAAATATGGTACACCCTAAAATGTTATCACAAGTGTTCGTGTGCAAATTGCCTTAACTGAGGTTGTGTCATTGCGCTCATTTAGACCTGTGGACCCCTGGCACCTCCACATATACAACTGCTACCTCCATCGTTCCTGCCAGTGGTTCCGATACTAACCTTGAAGACCATTCCAGTCCCAGTATGCGAGACATGTACATGTATATGTACCATTAGCTGATGGACGTGCGCGCACACGCACACACACACACACACACACACACGCACACACACACCTGTGCAGGACTCTATTTGCACGATGCCCCTGGTCCCTTGGTGTCGGCATGTCAAGAATGTGCTGCCCCTCCCACCACCGACAGAGCTGGATGTATTTCAGAAGTGTGCAGTGTGCTCCTCTGGTAGAGACGTCTGGCTATGCCTTACCTGTTTTCAAGTGAGCAATAATGTGTCTCTTCCAGGTTACAGGCTCATGTGTACATGTGTATGTTATATTGGACTTGCATTGTGTGGCCCTTGGTAGGGCCCATGGTAGGGCCCATGGTAGGGCTCAGTGTCCCATGGTAGGGCTCAGTGGCCCATGGTAGGGCTCAGTGGCCCATGGTAGGGCTCAGTGGCCCATGGTAGGGCTCAGTGGCCCATGGTAGGGCTCAGTGGCCCATGGTAGGGCTCAGTGTCCCATGGTAGGGCTCAGTGGCCCATGGTAGGGCTCAGTGTCCCATGGTAGGGCTCAGTGGCCCATGGTAGGGCTCAGTGGCCCATGGTAGGGCTCAGTGGTCCATGGTAGGGCTCAGTGGTCCATGGTAGGGCTCAGTGTCCCATGGTAGGGCTCAGTGTCCCATGGTAGGGCTCAGTGGCCCATGGTAGGGCTCAGTGGCCCATGGTAGGGCTCAGTGGCCCATGGTAGGGGGTTCAGTGGCCTGACCGCTTTTTCCCATATTATTAAAGAAAAAATTTGTGCGTCACGCATGGTCCAATATATTCAATCATTTGAAAATGTAGTCTGTCATACAGCCTGTCAGCTGTGCGTGTTTGTGCACTGATGCACGTGTGTATGTTGGGAAGGTCTGATTGTCAAGGACTACCGCTAAAACCGTTATGTCAGATGTGGTTGTAGTTATCAGCACACTTAGAAAACGAACAACGATGAAAGCAAGCTCGGCTCAACTAGTACAGATTTGATCAGTCTGGTAGCCTCTTAACCAGTGCCATCGCTGTTTTTGTTAGTTGTTTATAATACGTACACATGTATATTCAGGGTACGGGTACCAGACTATCCAGGAACAGCTTCATTATTCTCACGTACATGTATTAAGAGCGTACAGGTACAATGCAGGTAGTCCAGTGAATAATGCGTGAAAGAATTTGTTACAAGAAGGGAGCGCAGACGAGCCTTATTCTAAAATCAATTGCATCATGTAATTAGTCACTCATATACATGTAGCCTGGCCCTTTATGTGTATGTGCAGTCGTACATGGTGACATACATGCTATGTGCCTCTTTCCCAGCCATACTGTGGGTGGATTGGTTGCGGCCATATTTTGAACCATGAGAAAGAAGCAGGCCATGGGGTGGCTCTGTGCCTCAGTGACCCAACCATGCGGTGCTACACTTGCAATACATATGTCTTTGATAACGAGGTAAAGTGATTTTGATGGTATGATAAGTGACAGTGACTGATGGGTGGGGTAATGTGCATGTATAGTGATAGATGATTGGGAACATTGAAGATAGAAAATGAATTAAGATGAAAATGTAATATGATAATGATGAAATTATAATGATGAAAATGATGAAAATGTAATATGATAATGTGATTACACACCTCTTCACAAAATTATTAGTTATATTAAGTCAAAGATTGACAGTCTGGTAAACTTCCGTATATTTCCTTGCAGATTCTTGGATTCCTGTTGTTTGATGCCTTTAACAAGAGGTTTGTTTAGCACCAGGAACGGCAAAATATATATTTGTGCGTACTTCTTTCTTAATATAGTGTGTTTTAAGGTGCACTTTGCTGTATAGTGCATGCACATGTACATCCATATGAACCATGTATGAACGTGCAGTTTTCTGTTCACTTGATAAAGATTGAAATTGTGCATTCAATAGGAGAGAATCGATTGTAACCAGTAGGTATACATAGAGATTGCAGTTTAATTTCAAGTCTTTTAATTAGTTTGGTAAGTGTAAACATCTGGGCACGAGACTTTAGAGTGCTTTTTCAAATTGCAAACGGTCTTTGCGATGCATCGACCAAAAGCTTTATTCAACAACAGGCGGAAGAATAGAGTAAACACGGTGACACAAGTGCACTGGGTATTGTTAAAACGTGATTACGAAACTTGCAGAGCTAGACATGGAAGTAATGGCCTGGCTGGCCATACGTGTTACGTCCCACTCCGTTGTCATGTTTTCTCAATAGCAACTACTTTTAATAGCATTATCAGACCTGGTGTCTGAAGACATCAAAATTGAATCTGAACCGCACATGAAAAGACATTGTTCTGATTTTGCAAATTTAAAGTACTGTATGCACTGAATTGGTCTTCGATAGTCCGACGTATGCGTTTGTGGGCTACCGTTCCATAAGGTACCACATCTGTTTTTCATATCCGGCTACGTATGCGTACATGTACTTGATGGCCTGGCCCTCGCGCGTTAACGTATTCATGAAAAATAAATTAACCATCGCTTGCATGTATCTGGGCCATGCAACTGATACGCCCACCAGTCCGGCATTTGTCGTAACGTCACCAAAGTAACGGAATTAAACAAATATTGATAACTCGAAACATCCGCTATATGAGAAATTCTCTGCTGAATGGCGGTATGTAGCGCGGGTTTTGTTGCGACGACAATGGAGGAGCAGAGTACGAACTGTGCGTTTCAAGACCACCTGAGGACGATATTCAATCTCTGTGACCAGGATAGGGACGGCGTGATCGCTGTACGGGACTTTGAACGAATCGGTCGCGGTCACTTTGAAAATGCCCAGGTGAGTGTTCTGAACGCGTCCCGCGAAGGTGCATCTATTATCAATGTGGGCGTGGTGGTAAAAACCGCAGTTCAATTAAAACGCTGCACACATACACACACGCGCACGCACACACGCACACGCACGCACACACACACACACACACACACACACACACACACACACACACACACACACGTGTACACGCACATACATCTATCGGCTCTCAATTACTTGCATGGAGCGCCTGTTAGGTATTATACGTCTCCATTGTTGATGGTGCGGTGTATTTTCTGCTTCCCTACCCTTTCTAAGGCCCACTTAATTTCCTATCAGGAAGGTTAGCGTAGGAGCACTAGGAATTACTCATTACGTATGCATATTTAACCAGCCAAGAGAGATTGGACCTGCTACTTTTAGGCTTAGCTTTCCACGTTCACCCCTCCCTGCCTCCCCTCCCCCCAGTGCACTTTAAAATGCTGCTTCTAACCACCAACCCTCGAGTATCCTTCATGCATTTATTGTTGGAGTGTATATGCACATATCAGTTACGTATGTGCATCTGTGCATAGATTAATGACCTATGACCTGTGTCAGATGTAGGCTCATAGACATGATGAAATATATGTATGTATTCATTTTCATGTAGCCATGACCATGAATGAAGGTGACCCCCCATCCTCCTTAGAGTGTTGTTAGTGACTACTGGAGGTGGTGAATCACATTTGGCTACCACCCCAAGTGGGGGGAGGGGGGGGGGGGGGGGGGGGGGGAGAGAAAGGTAACAACCCCCCCCCCCTTCCCCCCTTTGACCACATGAACACAAGCAATGCATAATCACACACACACACACACGCACACACACACACACACACACACACACACACACACACACACACACACACACACACACACACATGTACGTGTCTGTGCTGCTTGTTTTGACCTCATGACAGTTACTTCCTATGAGACCCAAGCTGTTTACCTGTTTCTCCAATGGTTGTCCCTATTCAACCGAGAAGGAAATGGTATGCCAGCTGTTTGGGCTACTGATTGCCATCAGTAGACCTTATGGTATATGTTTGAGGTTTCGAAGCCATTAGAGTGTGGACCACTTGAGCAGTGCCCACCCCCCCCTCTCAATATCTCCAAGGTGTTTAGGTGTTTTGTTGTCCCAACATTGTACAGCCTTCACACCAGGAATGATGATAATGTAATTAGCAGTGGGCCAAGAATGCAGCTGCTCCAATACGTAGCATGCACATGTCAGTGGCCCCATAAATTAGCACTAGGGGTACATGTACAGTAGGTGCTAATGAGCACTTATCCTGAGTATACATCAGCACACACACACACACACACACACACACATACACAAACACACACATGCACACAACTCCACACATAATTTACATGTACACACACACACACACATACACCAGAGTCAACCAGTTATTTCGTGACCTTATTTTAACCAGACATTCTGGTCACAGTACCTGTTAAATGCATTTTTATGTTCCTCACTTCCTCTGTTTGGTGGCTCATATCACACTGCAGCAAATTGACATCCTTGTCAAGGAGATGGACCCAGATGGTAGCGGCACTATCACTTTTGATTCCTTTTGTCAGGGAGTGGAGTCATTTCTTCATTCCAGTGGTATGTTTATTTTTGGATTCCAAATTCCACCTCTCTTCCTCCCTCCTCTTTCACCTCCACCCTCCCCTCCCCTCCATCCTCCTGTCTATCAATTGCACCCATCTCTCCCCCCTCATCCTTCCTTACTCATTGATGGACTGTCCTCTCACAGAACCACACACTCCCATCAGGACTGATATTCCTTCACCACTAGTGGCCAGTTTTGAAGAGGCAAGTTGACATATACATGCCTTGACAGCGATCATGCATGAATCCTGTGCTCCTCCCACATGCCCCTCCCATCCTGTGCTCCTCCCACATGCCCCTCCCATCCTGTGCTCCTCCCACATGCCCCTCCCATCCTGTGCTCCTCCCATCCTGTGCTCCTCCCACATGCCCCTCCCATCCTGTGCTCCTCCCACATGTCCCTCCAATCTTGTGTTCCTCCCACATGCCCCTCTTCCAAAGCTTTTACCCTATCCATGTATGGATAGGACTGTACCATAGAGGGAATTATTTATTGTGGTTGTCTAACCAATGATAGGCAAGAGGGAGTGGGGCTTGTTGCTATGGAAGCAAGGAGCATGGTTCCCTTAGGTAGGAGCATTCCTTGAGCTTCCTTTGTGAGCCTGGGCAAGGTGGAGGGGGTGTGGCTGTGTGGTGTGGAGGGTGTGCGGGATGGCACACCCACATGTGCATGTAGGTTGGTGGGAGGGAGGGAGGGGGGGGGGGGCATGCAGTTCCACCTTAGCACACAACCAGTGACCTTAGGGGGAGGGAATCGCTCAGTTGGGGCTATCATTTTCTGACATGCAGTTGAACTCAGCAGACTCAGATGGGCTATACTCTAGCAGTGATGATGTCAGTGTGCATCCTCTCACACTGCAGCACACAAAGCAGCAACAGCAGCCGCCCAACGGGTTTGGTCCCGTCTTGAGGAGGTAGGACCCTCTCAACTCACACACTCCACCTTCCCCACATGCACCCCACCTTCCCCTCACACATCCCACCTTCCCCTCACACATCCCACCTTCCCCTCACACATCCCACCTTCCCCTCACACATCCCACCTTCCCCTCACACATCCCACCTTCCCATCACACGTGCCACCTTCCCCTCACACATCCCACCATCCCTTCACACATGCCACCTTCCCTTCACACATCCCACCTTCCCTTCACACATGCCACCTTCCCCTCACACATCCCACCTTCCCCTCACACCCACACACACATATATTTTCCTCACACCCACCTGACCACACACATACCAATGTACATGTACAAGTCACAAGTGCTAAGGTGTAGGCCTTTATTGTCACATCAAACACTCTCATATCTCTCTCATATCTCTGCTGTTATAATGAGCACAGGGGTACTGATTTGCTCACATAGGTGTGCGTATGCCGCTCAGGGGGTCACGCATGTAATTTATGGATCCTCCTCCCCAGGCTATTGCCAGGCCATAACGAGAGCAGTGACCGTGACAGCGATGATGAGCCACTCCCACCAAGGCAATCCACGTATGCCCAAGAGGGGTGTGGTCTGGTGCAATAGTGCTAGATGTGAGGTGTGGTCTGGTGCCATAGTGCTAGATGTGAGGTGTGGTCTGGTGCCAAAGTGCTAGATGTGAGGTGTGGTCTGGTGCCATAGTGCTAGATGTGAGGTGTGGTCTGGTGCCATAGTGCTAGATGTGAGGTGTGGTCTGGTGCCAAAGTGCTAGATGTGAGGTGTGGTCTGGTGCCATAGTGCTAGATGTGAGGTGTGGTCTGGTGCCATAGTGCTAGATGTGAGGTGTGGTCTGGTGCCATAGTGCTAGATGTGAGGTGTAGTCAGGTGCCATAGTGCTAGATGTGAGGTGTGGTCTGGTGCCATAGTGCTAGATGTGAGGTGTGGTCTGGTGCCATAGTGCTAGATGTGAGGTGTGGTCTGGTGCCATAGTGCTAGATGTGAGGTGTAGTCAGGTGCCAAAGTGCTAGATGTGAGGTGTGGTCTGGTGCCAAAGTGCTAGATGTGAGGTGTGGTCTGGTGCCATAGTGCTAGATGTGAGGTGTGGTCTGGTGCCAAAGTGCTAGATGTGAGGTGTGGTCTGGTGCCAAAGTGCTAGATGTGAGGTGTGGTCTGGTGCCATAGTGCTAGATGTGAGGTGTGGTCTGGTGCCATAGTGCTAGATGTGAGGTGTGGTCTGGTGCCATAGTGCTAGATGTGAGGTGTGGTCTGGTGCCATAGTGCTAGATGTGAGGTGTAGTCAGGTGCCAAAGTGCTAGATGTGAGGTGTGGTCTGGTGCCAAAGTGCTAGATGTGAGGTGTGGTCTGGTGCCATAGTGCTAGATGTGAGGTGTGGTCTGGTGCCAAAGTGCTAGATGTGAGGTGTGGTCTGGTGCCAAAGTGCTAGATGTGAGGTGTGGTCTGGTGCCATAGTGCTAGATGTGAGGTGTGGTCTGGTGCCAAAGTGCTAGATGTGAGGTGTGGTCTGGTGCCATAGTGCTAGATGTGAGGTGTGGTCTGGTGCCATAGTGCTAGATGTGAGGTGTGGTCTGGTGCCAAAGTGCTAGATGTGAGGTGTGGTCTGGTGCCAAAGTGCTAGATGTGAGGTGTGGTCTGGTGCCATAGTGCTAGATGTGAGGTGTGGTCTGGTGCCATAGTGCTAGATGTGAGGTGTGGTCTGGTGCCATAGTGCTAGATGTGAGGTGTAGTCTGGTGCCAAAGTGCTAGATGTGAGGTGTGGTCTGGTGCCAAAGTGCTAGATGTGAGGTGTGGTCTGGTGCCAAAGTGCTAGATGTGAGGTGTGGTCTGGTGCCATAGTGCTAGATGTGAGGTGTGGTCTGGTGTCATAGTGCTAGATGTGAGGTGTGGTCTGGTGCCATAGTGCTAGATGTGAGGTGTGGTCTGGTGCCATAGTGCTAGATGTGAGGTGTGGTCTGGTGCCATAGTGCTAGATGTGAGGTGTGGTCTGGTGCCATAGTGCTAGATGTGAGGTGTGGTCTGGTGCCATAGTGCTAGATGTGAGGTGTGGTCTGGTGCCATAGTGCTAGATGTGAGGTGTGGTCTGGTGCCATAGTGCTAGATGTGAGGTGTGGTCTGGTGCCATAGTGCTAGATGTGAGGTGTGGTCTGGTGCCATAGTGCTAGATGTGAGGTGTGGTCTGGTGCCATAGTGCTAGATGTGAGGTGTGGTCTGGTGCCATAGTGCTAGATGTGAGGTGTGGTCTGGTGCCATAGTGCTAGATGTGAGGTGTGGTCCGGTGTCCACTTTGTACAAAGCTTTGAGCTGGCACTCTGCACACCTCACATCCCCACACGTCACACATCCAGGATAGCAGCATAGAACACTACACGAACAAGCACACAAATACACACACACATACACACATATCACACATACATGTACCATACACACAACACATACCACACACACACATGCACATACATGTATGCACATACCACACACACGTAACAATGTATCCAAACTCATTTACTGCATAGCCAGCACTTGGATCAAATATCTCCAAAGCATTCCTTGCCCAGTGTTGTAGGGCCTCCTGTTAAACACACTCGCCGGTATCTGCTTGTACCATGTACGTGGCTCCTCCCACAGGGGGCACACGGTCCCTCCCATAGGAATACATGGCCCCTCCCACAGGGATGCATGGCCCCTCCCATTGGGTAACATGGCCCTCCCATAGGGGCATTATACCAGATTTGTAGCTGCATTGGTTTTGTAGTAGTGGCCATAATTTCAGACCTCACAGATGTGCCCCCAGCTCATGTGGAGAAATCATGTAGAGGTGCATTGTGCAATACATGTTACAGTACATACATGGATATGTACAATCTTTGATATTTCTGTCTTATACCTGCAGTCCTAAATTAATGCACTCCAGTATGTCAACTCCTAACGTGTGGTGAGTGCTTCATGTCATGTTGCATTGGCCTGGTGTATTGCCCTGGTATGCTTATCTGGGTGTGCTTATCTGGGTGTGCTTATCTGGGTGTGCTTATCTGGGTGTGCTTACCTGGGTGTGCTTATCTGGGTGTGCTTATCTGGGTGTGCTTATCTGGGTGTGCTTATCTAGGTGTGCTTACCTGGGTGTGCTTATCTGGGTGTGCTTATCTGGGTGTGCTTATCTGGGTGTGCTTATCTGGGTGTGCTTATCTGGGTGTGCTTACCTGGGTGTGCTTATCTGGGTGTGCTTATCTGGGTGTGCTTACCTGGGTGTGCTTACCTAGGTGTGCTTACCTGGGTGTGCTTATCTGGGTGTGCTTATCTGGGTGTGCTTACCTAGGTGTGCTTACCTGGGTGTGCTTATCTGGGTGTGCTTATCTAGGTGTGCTTACCTGGGTGTGCTTACCTGGGTGTGCTTATCTGGGTGTGCTTATCTGGGTGTGCTTACCTGGGTGTGCTTACCTGGGTGTGCTTACCTGGGTGTGCTTATCTGGGTGTGCATACCTGGGTGTGCTTACCTGGGTGTGCTTACCTGGGTGTGCTTACCTGGGTGTGCTTATCTGAGTGTGCTTATCTGGGTGTGCTTATCTGGGTGTGCTTATCTGGGTGTGCTTACCTGGGTGTGCTTACCTGGGTGTGCTTATCTGGGTGTGCTTATCTAGGTGTGCTTACCTGGGTGTGCTTACCTGGGTGTGCTTATCTGGGTGTGCTTACCTGGGTGTGCTTATCTGGGTGTGCTTATCTGGGTGTGCTTATCTGGGTATGCTTATCTGGGTGTGCTTACCTGGGTGTGTGCTTATCTGGGTGTGCTTACCTGGGTGTGCTTACCTGGGTGTGCTTATCTGGGTGTGCTTATCTGGGTGTGCTTACCTGGGTGTGCTTACCTGGGTGTGCTTACCTGGGTGTGCTTACCTGGGTGTGCTTATCTGGGTGTGCTTATCTGGGTGTGCTTACCTGGGTGTGCTTACCTGGGTGTACTTACCTGGGTGTACTTACCTGGTTGTACGTGTATGCATTGACTTGATTATCAAGGTGATTAATCCTGTGCAAGAATGTGAAGGAAAAAAAAATCCTAGTTAATTTTTTTTTAATGCAACAAATACATTGCTTGCATGGTGGTATTAAACATGTCATACCAACACATGTACCTCATGACCCCCTGTTATAATTGCACAACCTACATGTTCCATGTACATGCAGTGGCTGAACAGCTGCTTAGCATTGTGAGCTGCAGGTCTCTGGTGAAGGACACAGTATTTTGTTCAGCAACACGAAACAACAGTAGTCACTTAACCGGTTCTCGTTAATTACTCGTACATTTCACCTCTTGTATTGGCAGCCCCATTATCAACATCCCTACGCACACACGTGATGCCATGTGATATGTTAGGAATTAATGAAACGTGCCTACATGGATATATACAGTTAGCCTCTTACCCAGCGCCCACGCTCGCAGCTTTACTCGTACGTTGTTGTACCTAGCTAGTATATATTCGCGTTCTAACTTCATTCTACGAATACGATCAGCAGGGGAGACTAGACCGTTGTTCCGGTTCATGCAGCAAGGACAAACAATAAAACGAACAACAACGTCGCCTCGCTCCATTCCCATATGGCGAGTAATTAATACAGTAACAACGTAAATTATACACCTCTCCATTTTCACTGAATTTCTGGACGGCAGAAAGTTTATCGAAAGTTATAACTAACCACCGGCCGGATGTGAAGTCATGCATGTACCTTTATATTTTCGCTCGCCGGGCTTTGTTGGGACACCCGCTGCGATTCTGTGGCGGGAAGATGCTTTCTTATCGGTATGTACAAACGACGATTTGTGCACGGTTGTAATTCTCCGCGGACTGGAAAGAGGGGGGAGGGTTGGGCTGGAGACCTTTTCATGCAGGGGTCGTTTAGCGCCGGGTCTCTCACGATAGGGACAGCCCTAGATCGGCCGCAGCACGGCTTATGCACAGAAACGCGGAAATATTGATAGAGAGGACGGACAACATCCTTGGTACGCCAGAAGAACATATCGAGGACGAGATATCAAAGCTTAGTGACCAGGTTAGCGCCTTTCATTTTGCACCCATTCACACTTAATTATCACATTCCTACCACAACACATCACATTTGCCACCTATGCACAGCTGCACAACCTCTCGTCCAAGCTGCACCACCTGCAAAAGGACCAGGAGTCTACAGTCGACATAAAGTCAAAGCTAAGACGAGATAACTACGACCTGAGGCAAAGGTGTGGGGACATTGTATGTGTGTGCTGTGTGTGTGTGTGTGTGTGTGTGTATGTGTGCACATGTGTATGTGTGTGTGCATGTGTGTGTATGTATGTGTGCATGTGTATATGTGTGTGCATATGTGTGATGTGTGCGTGGTGATTTACAAGATGATGTGTGTGCAGATACATCTATTTGCAGTGAGCTGCTGTATAATACATTTGTGTGTTAAGTGTGGTGAGTATGGCACTTTAGAAACGAGTACTCCAGTCAGTCCACATCTAGGAGTGCTTGAGAGTGTAGTAAGCTTTTGTAGGGTTGCGTGTGTGTGTGTGTGTGTGTGTGTGTGTGTGTGTGTGTGTGTGTGTGTGCGTGCGTGTGTGTGTGCGTGCATGCGTGTAAAGTTTGTATGTGTATTTTTAGGAATGAAGCGCATCATACAATAGAAGGTCTAGTACAATGATGAGGTGTTGTACAGTACATGCACATTTGTATCATCTGTAGCGTTCAGTGGGTGTAAATTTGCTTCTACCTCACGTGTTGCCACATAGATGTATACGTGTTCATACTTTATATCGACGACCTGCAAATCTATTGCATCCAGGTTAGAAGCAACTGAAGAAAAGTTGAAGGACTCTGAGCTAAATGCTCATAAGCAGCTGAATGAGTCAAAGAACAAACTAGAGTTAGCAGTGGTATGTTCAGTTAGCTGTGGTACATGTATGTTCAGTTAGCTGTGGTATGTTCAGTTAGCCGTGGTACTGTATGTGTAGTGTATATGTAGGGCTGGTATTAGATGGGAGGCAACACACTATCCCTGAAATGCTTAACGGATGGGCCTTTAACAGCAGGAGTGATTTCTTAGCGTTATCTGCGATCACCAGTTTAATATGTGGTAGGGTGTGTGGGAGCAACTGGTATTTCAACAATGTGCTAACCATGCATTGGTTGTGGAGTGATGACTACCCAGTAGTGACGCCTGAGAACATACATGTGTATGTACATGTACACTCTAAGAGTGGGTTCGAGAAATTACATGTAAGAGTGTTTTCTGGTTCCTACAATGTGCATGATATACATGTAGTAATGGATGCACACACACACACACACACACAACACACACACACACAGCACCCTTAAACCAGTAATGCGATTTTCGCATGTGCATGTGTAAATATATTTGTACCATGGGAAGAGCATCATATGCTAATGTTTACTTTGCTGCTTGTACATGTATGATACATGTAGTAGTGTTCATACATGTAGCATGATTTTTCTACATGTATGTTTGAATATTTAACCACCTTGTTGATGTTTTGTTATCACTACTGGCAGCATGTTCTTATTGGGACCATCCAGTGAAAGCAGTGTGCCTAATAGTTATGTTGTATCGAGGATAGGGTGTGGTGGACTGAGAGTGGGAGATATGAGAGATGGGAAGGGATGTGCTGTAAGTGATGGAATTATTCATGAGCAATAGTCCTGCCAGTTGTCTTGTAGCAGTACCCCTCCTCCTCTCCCTCCTCCTCCCCCACCATTGCTCATATTACAATTAGTCATAATGTAGATTAGTGACATGGTGGGGAGGTGGGGGTGTAAACATAGTCAACACCCACGACACAACATTGCATCCTCTTAGTTTCAGTCGGGGTGGTCTAGGCTTGTGTCGTATCTCCTAACATTCTCCTGCTGCATATTTAGCCTCAGCTACATGTATCAGCTCAGGCTTATCTTATGAGGTTTGTAAGTGCTTGCACCACTCTATAGACCTGTATCACAACCCCTTGTTGATCCTCCTGACTCTCTTACTCCTGATTCTGTTGACATCAGCTCTTCCCCACTCACCCAGTAGATGTTGTCAAACAAAATTGAGGATTGTCAGTTAAGAAAACTATTTGATCCCTCCACTCTGATAGACAGGGCTCGTCTTCTATCTATCTCATCACCTCATGCTTCTGCATGGTAATAAGTTACTCCATCCCCTAGTGTAGGCCTTCGCTTGGAGCCGATAAAATGGTGGCTGAGTATCCCAGTCGCTCAAAGCCAAAGTTGTCCTCAACGTAATCACTTTGGTCATCATGTATTGTATTGCCAGTTGGGGGGTGACGTCGTCTTACGTCACAACAGGTTGAGAGACATCTTCAATGATTTTTGCCACTCTGCATGTCTTGCTCCACAACTAGAGATGGGTGGGTGGTCTAGGGAACATACTCGTCCAGCTGATGTTCTTGTTCCAAACTGGGTCCTGCGTAAGCCAGCCGCATTTGACCTGTCTGTCACATCGACGCTAAAAACACAAGTTTTTCAATAAGCGTGTGAGACAGCAGGTTCAGCTGCCTTGGCTGCCCAGATCCTCAAGCATAGGGTAAATGATGAAAGGTGCAGGGAACTAAGCTGGGTCTGTATCCCTCTTGTGGTGGAGACATACGGATGTTGGGGATACCGAGGCCATTCAAGTACTGTCTAGACTTGCCACCAATCTGTCCACGAGGCTGGCTTGTCCCAAGTCACTCATGTGCAATGAACTATTCAGAAGGCTTAATTTGGTCCTCATTCAAGCAAATTCTCGAGCCACCCTATCCCCCACGCCCTGTAAACTGTGCATGTTAATAGTTGCAGGTAGAGTGTGTGTACTGTAGGTGTGAGAAAGGTGATTGGAATACTGTGAATGATTTATGTCAATTTGTGCGTCTCATGTGATTATTAGCTCTGGTTCGTAATTTGAAGTAATAATAATACACTATGAAGAAAAGGAGTAGGTATTGTTATCTGCTAGTGTGCATTGGGGCGTGTGCAGCACAGTGTTATGTGCAGCTGATTAGTGCCATAAGCTTTTGCACAACAACCCTTTTTACACACTGTTAGTCTGTTTCGCTGTTTGTTTGATTAATGGACTTCTTTTTGGCAGACAAAGCTCAAAGCTGAAAAAGACACTGAGATTGATGGGCTCACACTGGAGTAAGTTCCTGTGTGGTTGCACGTTGTTGGTGATTATACAGGGGGCTGTGTTGCCTCTGCTGTGAATAATGAGATATTACACTTGTAATCGTTAGTATTACATGTTGCATGCTCACCATACTTGCGGGTGTCTTAATATCTGTAGTGAGTAATAATGTGCACATGTCTCCTCACTCTAGACTGCAAGCTACCAGAGAGAAACTTTCAGAGTCAGCCAAACTGGAGCAGAGGCTTCATGGCGAGCTAGCCATTATGCAGGAGGTATGTGTGTGTGTGTGTGTGTGTGTGTGTGTGTGTGTGTGTGTGTGTGCACATGTGTGTGATGGTGTGGGTGTGGCATGAGTGGTGTGGTGTGGTGTGTGTACATGTATGTGACCTTTCTTGTCCTCACCTCATTACCCTAGGAATGCACAAAGAAGGACCTCAGAGCTGTGTCAGCTGAGCAGAACCTTCAACTAGTGCAAGAGGAGCTAGTGAAGGCCAGGGCACAGCTGAGGGAGGAGAAGGAGCAGTGGCTGCAGAGTGTTGGCATGTACAAACAGGTGTGTGTGTGCATGTGTGTGTGTGTGTGCATGTGTGTGTGTTGTATGTGTGTGTGTGTGTGGTGTACTTGCGTGTGTGGTGTATATGTGTGTATGGTGGCATTGGTGGTCAGTGACCACCATTCACTCATAGTTCATGGCTGGGCATATGGTAGTACGCACATGTATACACCCCACCCACTGTGCCTTGAGTGATGGACGCACATCAGGTGTAATTATAAACAAGGTGGTTTTAAAAGAGAGTGCGTGTGTGTGTGTGTGTTTACATGTTGATGGTGTCGGATTGTGTGAAGAGGGTGTGTGTGGACAGGGGTGGGGAGGATACTTGAGGTTTCATCGTTACTATATCCCCTTCAGTTGGTGTGTGATAAGGACTCTCATATCCAACGTCTCCAAGAGGTGTGTGATGAATATGAGGAGTTCAAGAAAGAGAAGGCCTCGACTATAGCAGACATGACCAAGCAGAATGAAGTGTTGCAGAAGGTACCCCTGGCTTTGTGGGCACACACACATTACACACAACACACGCACCACACTCTACACACACATACATGTACACGCACATGTACACACAACATAACACCACACACACACACACACACACACACACATGTACATGTACACACAACACACATTGAGCAATTCATGTGTACTCATGTGTGCATGTTCGTGTTTGCTTGTTGGTTTCTAACAACTGTCGTGAGTGCCAGAATTACCACCTCACCTAGTAACACTGTTCGCAACTCCTTCACTTGTGTGTGTACACATCTTTACAATTCCATGTTCCCCCTGCTTGTTGTAATTAAGAGGTGTGCTGTTCACTTTTCCTTTCACACATTTCAGGCGTTGGAGAAGGTGCAACAAGAGGCAGAAGACCTGCGAGCGCACATGGTCCAACAAGGTACTACTCTCCTCTCCAGGAACAAGCAGTCCCTCGCTGCCGAACTGGAGAGTGCTTCGACTGATGAGGTAATGGGTATGGAGGGCAGCTGGTGGTTTTTCTAATAATGTGTGTGTGTGTCTGTGTGTGTGTTTCTGTGTGTGTGTGTGTGTGTGTGTGTGTGTGTGTGTGTGTGTGTGTGTGTGTGTTTGTGTCTGTGTGTCTGTGTCTGTGTGTCTGTGTGTGTGTTACCTCTCGCGGTCAATACCTCACTCTCTCTGCTACAGTTACTGAAGGCACTGGAGGAAGAGGAGGACCACAATGTCAGGCTGCACAAGTATATAGAAGGACTTTTAGTAGCCATCATTGATAAGCACCCTGACATTCTTGAGAAAAGATGATGAGTGTGTGTGTGTGCATATATACTGACATATACACACCTTCATCCTAGAAGCCATTTTACAGCTCTGCATGTGTTCTTTGTGTACAATGCCTTTCATCCTTTTGACAACTTCTGATGTACATGTATGGAGAGGAACTTTTACACCGCAGAGCTCTTGTAGTGATGATGTGAGAGATTTGGAGGTCTACATAGATATAAAGGTGTATTGGGGAAAACAATGTGCTGTGTTGAACCATTTCTGGCTTAATACACACGTCTGTATCGGTGCAAAATGCACAATTGAAAGACCATTAAAATGTACAGTGTGCTGTAGGTGCTATTTTTAGCCTTTTACGCGCGCATTGTTAATGAGAATACATGCATCTACCACACTGCACGGTATGTGCGTGATGTGTTTACTGCTCACACCTGCATGCATGGGGCAATTGGTTGCGCAGATGGAGCGTCAACGTTGCAGTTGGAAGGTTACTGTAACTCGCAAATTGTATTACAACTCCAAGTTGCATCTATATGTGTACAATGGCAAAACTCAATCCGTAGTTGAGAAGGGGGGGGGGGGGGGGGGGGGGGGTAACTATGCAGTGGTTATGACGAACTGTAATTTTACATGTCTCATGTATGTATTGCGTATCTGAAAGTAATGTGGGACAGTGTCCAGCAAAACCACCCTTCTGGGTAGTTTCAAGTTTCATTTTCCGTGAACTCCAAAGAGTTTCTATTAAAGCATCCTAAATTGATCATAAAGTAATTAGCTACAGGCACTGAATTTATAATTAGCCATACATTTCAATGCAAGCCTTACTTTTCTTTTGCTTGTCTGGAAAATTTAATAAAGTATCATAAGGGTGATTTTGCTGGACACTGTTCCATATGTGGGGTTTTAAATAGTCATTTTTCTGCCCAGGACTTATGTTATTAAACATGGCTAATTTCCTTTCACATTAAGTACGCAATAATTACTAAACATGTTCACAATTAATTAAAGATGTGCAATTACATTGGATGCTTGCTTAATCACCAGCCCCCTTACAGTGACACTGATATCCCTTTTAATCACCACCTCCTAGCTGTCTCCCCATGCATTGACCTGAAGGACTCCTTTATCTTTACCAATTAATTTGCATGGTGAGGTATTCAAGATGCATAGTGCTGCAGCAGAACGTAATATTATGCATTGCATGTGAATGTACACTTGCATGTGTATGCTGATGCAGACAGAAAAGTTACTGAGAGAGATCTATAGTTTGTGATAATTGCTACAGGTCCAGTGGGCGGATACAGGATTGGGGGTTGACACCCGCGACACGAAAAGCGGGGGGGGGGGGGGGGGGGGGGGGTGCTGTCCGGTTCCCCGATACGAAAGGTGGGGGGAGGCTGCTTAGCGGAAGGGACCAGGGGGAGGTACTATACCTTATATGAAAGGGGAGGTTGCCCCCCCCCCCCGTATCCGCCCCTGGGGTCTGGGGTCTATAATCCCTGCTTGGGTCTTGCATCTGCTGTATACGTGAATGTGGCAGAATGAAAATCTATTTGTTACTAGTAATTTGGTTTAAACAACCAAACAACAGTTTTGTGATCCCACGGAACCGTATACCTTAAAAAATAAAAATAAAAACTTCCAGTTACCATACAAAACAATAAACACAGCTCACGCCCATTTACAGTACCATTTTCTCATATCGTCATGCCATCCTGGGATAATATCACTCCAGACAGAAATACTCGTATGCATCTGATTTATTTCAAATATAAACAACAGTGATATCGATGATAAGTTATCGAAATAATCCCCTGTGAGTGGTGCATAGATGGCTATAATGATATTAAATGCTGAAAGGAATGTACCGTAAAGTACCACGAATAAGCTCCCCCCCCTCCGCCCCCACCGAAAAAAATTGTCTCGCGTTTAAACGAGCGTATCTTCGTAATCATGAACGCAGCTGCGTGCCGTTCTTTAAAATCCTGTTGGAGTACCATTCCTTTCCTGAAATGTGGAAACAGGTACGCGGAAGCGTTAACCATTACGAAGATACGCTCGTTTAAACACGAGCCATTTTTTTTCGGTGGGGGCGGAGCTTATTCGTGGTACTTTACGGTAGTAGACGGAAGTGGGCGTATGATTAAATATTGCTTAAGGCGGTAAACCGTCACGAGATCTTAGTCAGATCCGCCTACAGTTTTCTCAATGAGCCATCAGTCGCCAGGTACGCGGCTCTTAACGCAATTTATTTTGATTCTTTCATGTTCACATGTACGACAGAATCACAGGGACTGCACAAAAGAGTCCCTACCTCTAAGTGTAAGCGTTCCGTTTGTATTGTCAGTTTTTTTAAAATTTATTTTATGTGTGTGCGTTTATATGGTAATGCATTGACTCGGGTAATTGCAATTTGTCAGCTATACACGAGTGTAACACACATGATAAGTGCATGGACCACCTCTCCCTATGTAGCAAAGGACGCCGATCACAGGGCGGAGCCGGATGTTGAAGAAGAAAGCGTCATGCGCAGCTTACTACCATGTGTGTTTACCATCGCAGGCCTCTCCCTCCTATTGTGGCTGCTCGGTTACTTCCTTATCCCGTCAAGGCCACGTAAGCGGCAACAACACCCCTCCCCCCCCCCCACTTTGCTCGTGTCCCACACCATTTTTCTTGTAAATGCACACCCTCACACCCCACTGCACAGATGTCACTGCCAATCCTTCATCACCTAAAGGTAATGACATCAGCATTAAAATTAAATCTAATACACATAAACTTTGACCCCGCAAAAGGCAACACAAAATGCACTCCGATCAGAGATGTGAAAGACCTTCTCTTGGAGCTCAGGGAAGTGCAGGACTGGATGCTGCTGGGAGAAGCACTAAGAATAAGGCAGAGTCTCTTGGATCAGTGGAAGGTAAACCACACCCCCCTGTACATGCATGTCGTTCTCTGCTGGTGCTACATGTATCTACAAGTGGTACCCAGACCTATGTGCAAGAAGGACCTATCACTACCTGTGTTGTCCCCCCACTTTGTTGATTCGTAGTTTTCGGTCAGGGCTTTTGAAAGTCACCATTATAGGGTATGTGCAAGTACTTGTTAAGTTAAGTACTAACTCTTCATATTGGGCGTGGACCTGTTGTCCAGCCTTACTGCTGACATCACCATGTCTCCATGCATCAGGTATGTCAGCCAGGGAATAGTGTGTTTGCACCCTTCTCTTCAAACTGTGTGCAAAAGCTTACCAAACGTCTGTATGTCTTTGAATAGGAGTAGGTGGGTGGGGCCAAGAGGTGCAAATATTTCCCAAGCCTTGGCATGGCGTTTGTAGTAATAGACAATTATACGAGTCATCGTGTTGTGTCGTTTAGAAAAAATTCAGAAGTACTCACAAATTAGAATAATTGCTATTTACCTGAGGTGTGCGGGCGGCTGACCAGAAACTATGAATTGATGACGTGGAGCCTGATGTGGGGATGTGATGAAGTGGAGCCTGATGTGGGGATGTGATGAAGTGGAGCCTGATGTGGGGATTTGATGAAGTGGAGCCTGATGTGGGGATGTGATGAAGTGGAGCCTGATGTGGGGATGTGATGAAGTGGAGCCTGATGTGGGGATGTGATGAAGTGGAGCCTGATGTTGGGATGTGATGAAGTGGAGCCTGATGTGGGGATGTGATGAAGTGAAGCCTGATGTGGGGATGTGATGAAGTGGAGCCTGATGTGGGGATTTGATGAAGTGGAGCCTGATGTGGGGATGTGATGAAGTGGAGCCTGATGTGGGGATGTGATGAAGTGGAGCCTGATGTGGTGATTTGATGAAGTGGAGCCTGATGTGGGGATGTGATGAAGTGGAGCCTGATGTGGGGATGTGATGAAGTGGAGCCTGATGTGGGGATTTGATGAAGTGGAGCCTGATGTGGGGATGTGATGAAGTGGAGCCTGATGTGGGGATTTGATGAAGTGGAGCCTGATGTGGGGATGTGATGAAGTGGAGCCTGATGTGGGGATGTGATGAAGTGGAGCCTGATGTGGGGATGTGATGAAGTGGAGCCTGATGTGGGGATGTGATGAAGTGGAGCCTGATGTGGGGATGTGATGAAGTGGAGCCTGATGTGGGGATGTGATGAAGTGGAGCCTGATGTGGTGATTTGATGAAGTGGAGCCTGATGTGGGGATGTGATGAAGTGGAGCCTGATGTGGGGATGTGATGAAGTGGAGCCTGATGTGGGGATGTGATGAAGTGGAGCCTGATGTGGGGATGTGATGAAGTGGAGCCTGATGTGGGGATTTGATGAAGTGGAGCCTGATGTGGGGATGTGATGAAGTGGAGCCTGATGTGGGGATGTGATGAAGTGGAGCCTGATGTGGGGATGTGATGAAGTGGAGCCTGATGTGGGGATGTGATGAAGTGGAGCCTGATGTGGGGATTTGATGAAGTGGAGCCTGATGTGGGGATGTGATGAAGTGGAGCCTGATGTGGGGATGTGATGAAGTGGAGCCTGATGTGGGGATGTGATGAAGTGGAGCCTGATGTGGGGATGTGATGAAGTGGAGCCTGATGTGGGCATAGTTGGCAGCATTCTATATGGAGGGAGCGCGTGAAGCTTGTGCAGTGGTTATTATTTTGGTAGAGTTCACTAGGGAGTATTCCTCATAATGCAGGCTGATTTGGTGGAGAGAAGACCTAGTACCCCAATGCAAGGTTTCATCATTGAGGTGGGGGAGGGGCATATGCCCCCCCCCCCTCCCCACTATATTGCTTATTGCTCCCTCTTGGCAACTATGAGTGGTGTTTTATAAGTTTATGTATACAGTACAACATATGCATACAAGTGATAAGGGACACACACACACAGGCTTATAGTCATCTGATTATCCTTTTTGCTCCAATTTTTAATCACTCCCTCTAGTTGACTTTTGCCCCCCTATTACGTTGATGAAATCCTGCAATGTTATTCAGCTTGCAAGTGGATTATACACCACAGTTGAGTACTAATCTTAATTCTGTCCACTTAACTGTTGGGGGCCAATCAGATTTGTAGTGTTCTGGTTTGGTTCGATCCGGTATCGAATGGTTCGATGCTCAGTTCAAACAAAGTTTGAACCTTTAGAACCGCTCATTAAATATTCATTGTGTATATAAACCATCACCAATAACTGTACGATTCTCTACCTAATACATATACATGTACACGTTAGTGCGTCTGTATTTATAGTACTAAATTATAAAGTAGAATCGACAAATTATACAGACCACGCTTGATGGCAGGAATCAATTTGCTAACTAGCCAATTATAACCACCATTTATATTTGGCTATCACAAACCGTTTGAGGTTCAGTTCGATAGTAGCTGGTTTGGTTCGAATGGTGTGAACTGGAACACTACAGATTTGTGCTTGGGATTATTATTATTGGTGGGTTAATTAAATATTTGCAACATGGATATGGAGCAAAGAATTCAAACACACACCATCACTTGGGGCACATATACACACCATCACTTGGCACACACAACACCATCACTTGAGGCGTACACACCATTGCTTGAGGTACACACAACATCACTTGAGGCACTTAAGGCACACACACAACACATCTGCGTGTTAAGCTCCATGTTTACTGTGTGTCTTGCTTTGAGGCAAACACAATACCCAAATATACACGTACGTAGCTGTCTGATTCTGAGCACTTGTGCACTGCATGTCTACCCTTGAACAATGATGTACCGCACCTTCTTGGCTTCTGGCTTCTTGTAGCCTACTGCAGGTGTGCAATAGGCTTTGTTGCTTAACTATTATGAATAGGTTATGAAGAAGTTATGTGGATGGGGGGGGGGGGGGGGTGGTGGGCGATGATATTAGTGAGCAGTGGGGAGGAGAGCTCTGTACCATTGGAGTGCTATTTGTGTGAGATGGATGAAACTTGAGGAAGCTAGTGTGCATGTTGCTGTGCACAGAATGTCATAACCCAGAGAGTGCACACTTAGAGGGAGTTGTATTAGTTAGAAGTGAAGTGTGTCAGTGATGTTGACTACACCAATGTGGGCCTCCATTATTCCATTGGACAGCTCTGTACGTTGAATGTTGACTACACTCCTAAATTTTTCATTTCCATGGCACCATCACCTAATGTTTTACCACCCACCTGTTTGCAATATTTCATGCAGGGCGAAATTACTGAACCAGAACTGAGGCTGAGAGCGGTGTTACGGGAATGGTACACTGGCGATGTGAACCACTGTTGGGAGTCAGTTTGGTCTGCCCTCCAGGCCATAGGTCATGAACGTCTGGCTGAAAGCATAGCGGTGAAATACAGGACAAACCACCTGCATGCGTAACTATAGTTACGTGGGCGTATTAAGTATTTATGATTACGTGCAATTATAAATTGGAAACAAAATTAATATTGTCCAGTAATTTTGAACAAAGCCTCCGCATGGTTCTGTCTAGCCGTACAAAGACGTGCTTCGTGCTCCTGCTACTGTTCGTCTGGATATCGGTTGCCTCGTTACACATAGCACTAACTCGTGGGCAAGAGGTATAGTACTGGCAATTAATGTTTTATACTGGTCGCATGCGGGTACACCGAAGCTGTTACTGCTTATTGCTACAGTTCCTCTTCTTAGTACCGAGAGCGCGGGAAAACAGCCGTTGAGGAGAGGTTGATAGGTCTTCTACGCGCTGCAAGGGGACGGAACGTTAACGGTTCACAGAAGGAAGCTGCCAACCTTGTCGTCCAACCGTTGCCATTAGAACTTGGATCTCACAAACGCGGCAGTGACGAGCACGATGCCGTGAATACTAGCGAGAACCATGAGCGAAATAACAGAGGCACAAAGAAACCAATACAGTTTGTGTTTGTTACTCCGATGGAAAAAGGTATATGCAAATTCATAGATATGGTAAATTAATGTGCATGCATGTGCGTGTTTTATTCTGCTTAGCATGGAAGAACTCAAAATCCTTACGTCCAAATGTGCACGTACCGTTGCATCGACAGCTGCCTGCGGCGATTAGGGCTGTGGACAGTGATGGGAATTTAATGTACCCAATTATTAATGACGCTTTGCCGATGGATTTTGATGATGTGCTGACAGCAGAAAGGTCTGGGCGTACGACGTCATCACTGTCCAAGTCCGCCAGTGCTTCAGTTGACCAAGATAATGCCAATCCTGACATAATGTTGAATGAGGTCCTGAAAGCACAAATAGAGTATAGAGCATACATGGATTCAGTTTTAGGTCAAAGAAGACAAAAAAGAAATCGAAAATAATACTGTTGAACCTATGTCATTGTCAACATATGTCGTTGTTTGCACACCCAAAAATCATTTTAAACACTGATACAAATTGAAATTGATATGGGAATATCAATTTCACTACTAAGGGTCCTGCTATAGCTAAACACAGGAGTAAGAGTAGGAGCAGAAGTAAGTTGAAGTAGAAACTGGCAAGGAGAAATGTGTGTGTGCATGTGTGTGTGTGTGTGTGTGTGTGTGTGTGTTTGTGCCTTATTTATGCATGAAGTTAAGTTTTAGGTTATCAAAATGAGGTGTGAGTCTATGATTCTATATGCGCATGGTATAGAAATTAGTGATGCAAGTGAAAATTCATACAACTGAATACTGGGTATCAAGAGTGAATTTCAGGCAAATACTCAATACATCCCTGAGGTAATAGACATTCAGTAAGTCCTTTGTTCTTAAATTGGTTTAGTCATACTTGATCTATTGGGCCTAATCCTTCATAAAAATAGGATTCTCCATGCACTCCACACAATGGTATGGCTGCATGCAATTATATGCTTAACTATAACTGGATTATCCAGCAAGTTCATACTTTAGGCCACATAGCACTATATCCCTTCATACCTCTCCAGTCATATCAAACATTTGCTCATCTTAATATTGAATGGTGCAATCCATGGCTTGCGGCTTAGAAAGGCTTTTGTTTGGATGATTGGTGTGCCCCTGCACTAATACTTTTGTAATGATATCTTTTCTTCCATTCTCTGCATGTCGAATGTACATTACTTGGTGGGTTGTGGGGAAATGCAGAACCACACAGCCATAAATATCCAGCGGACCCGAAACAATCAATAATTTCAACGTTAGTTTTGAATGTATACAGAATTGTAGTTCTACCATGACTCATCACCATTGGGAGAGTTGAAAATCCAGACTTCAAAGCTTGTTCTGCCTCACATTGGAATTCTGATAAGTTTAGAGAAGAAAAGGTTGTCAGAAGTGCAGGTGTTAATATATTCCGTGGAATAGTTTGTGGTGCATGTTTGTTAACAAGCTGATGTAGTCTGCACTTATACAGAAATTCTCTGTTGATCTATAATGGAGACCGAGGCTACAAGCCACATGTTTGGTTGTCACATCATTTATATCTTGGTAACAGTTTACAATAGCAATTTCACATGTACAGATGAAATGTAGGTATTAACGTTTAGTGTCTACTACTGTCTACCCATGATAAGTAAGAATGCTGCTCTCACCAATGGTTTGAATCTGTGATTTTTGTCCTGCGGAATAATTTTTTTGGCTTTGCTATTTAGGTAATTTCTTAATCAGTGTTGAGTATATATGAACTAAATGCAGAGTTATGTGCACTGACTAAGCATGCAATGTCTATGTTGCCATTATCATGCATCTCAATATCATTGGGGTTAGTTTGCACAAGATGGCTTTGGGTAAGTCGGCACACGAAATGTCAATGTGATTGAATGTGTCTGCCAATTTCCATCATGCAAAGTAGAAAGACATCAAGAGGTACGTTCCCTGAGGCAACATTCTAAGGACTGTAGCCCTCATCAGATCAAACCTATAGCATAGATCACCAGTGCTGCAAAGATGTGTGGTATTAACTCTGTTGCAATATTTCAAAAGACTTGCTGGAACACATTAATGTTGAATGGATTTCAATACTGAGATTATATTGGTGTATGATAATAACCTTAGGAATCAAACTCTATAGGGAAAATGTGTGTGACTTCTAACCCAGGGGATGGGGCAGGTTGTCACATATGCACTGCTTCACTTTGCATGCATATAACGAATTATTTAAAGAAAAACTGAAATAGCCATTATGTAGCCAGATGATTAATATTTGAGACTATAGAAAAATTAATTAAAACGTTTGCTGAATAAGGGCATTAGGGAATATTGAAGTTGTGTAGCCTCAGTCTCCCGGGCCCCTATACATGCTTTGAGTGAAATGAACAATAATTATATAGGATATTCCATGGCTGAGGGTCCAATAGTCTCCCATGCTGATAATTGCGTCATATACCTTTAGCACGACATGGGGACAGTACTTAAGAAACCAATAATGCATATGCCATTATGTACACAATGATATTGGATGTGTAGAAAATGCGTAAAATAAATATTCTTTTAAGTTTGATCCATAGTTTCATGGTATGCATGATTGATTATGTTATACAGGTCATCATGATTCCTTATTTTATCATCCTTAATATTTCTAACCTACAGGTTGTTACTTTTAATCATGCACTTTATATGAAACTAATTTTATAGTTGCGTTGTGTCATTACTGAATGGTTTGATCTAAATTACGCATGCGCAAAAAGAAAGCAGCAATGTGCCCTGGGAAGCACAATTTGAACGTCTTTCGTGGGCGGGGCTCAGCATACATGTATGTGCATCAATGCAACTTCTTCTGCTAGCCTGTCCATATACTTTTAGGCATCCTCTCCTACTCCTGCTTTTAGCTATCATTCTAAATCACATAGGTCCCGAAGGTTTAATTATAAGTGTCTAACCTATTGCGCGTACGTAGCAACCGATAGCAACGTATAGCCGACGTACATATTAAACACTTGAAAGAAACAAAGAACAGTAGCTCGATTATGCTACACTGCTTGAATCAGTCAGAGTGGGTTTAGAACCAATTACTAAAGATAGTCACTGCCGCTTTGGTTATGGACGAACTAGGCATCGCAGTAATCCGATGCTGATTGCGAGAACTAGATCTAAACGAGATGCACCGTGTCCATGCCTTAGCCACTGAAATTAAAGAATTATAAAATAGCTCAGATAAGGAATTCAACTCTTGGGCAAATGTTTTAATATACAGTATATGGACCAACATGTACTAGTAATGTTAACGTTCTAAGTATCAATTACCATTGATTTATTGATAACACTTAGTCTTACAATAAAACTCATGAAATTGAATGTTAAAACGAGTAAATCTAAGTACCAAATTTTTGGGGAGGGAATCTAAATGTCAACTCTCTCAAGGTCAAGTAGATTACAGAAATCGAACAGCTATCTAAAATGTCCCTAAACCAATAAAAGCTTAACTAGCTTCCCCATTGGCTTTAGTGAGGAAAGAGATCCCACCGCTGGCGTCCAGATCCATCATCCACAGTCCACAGATCCACAATGCCACCATCAGCTGAGCAGCTTAGGAATTTACGCCCGGAGAAGACTCCACCAGCGATCTCGATGGTAACATAGTCACCATGGTTAGTAACCAGCCACCGCTGTCGACCAGAACCATCATCAGTTGAAAACAGATCAACTTTGGCACCGTCACTAGTGCAGCTGAGGTACCGTCGTCCATTGTGAACAATAATGTGATAATTGCCAAAACCAGTAGGCTCCAAATACCACTTCTGTCGTCCCGAGTTATCATCCGTGGTAAACAGGTCCACCTTGGCTACATCAGCGGTACAGCTGAGAAGAATGCGGCCTCCAGAGGTTCCGCCCTTTACTCTGACTTGCATGTGTTTCCTGCACATCGGTAACATTGGATGGAGAAACCAATGCTTATTGTGCACTGAAGGATCGTACATTTTCCATCGCTGGCGCCCAGATGCATCGTCCTGCGTCCACAGGTCAACTTTACTGCCATTTGGAGTACAACTGAGGTAAATACGGCCATTATACACTCCACCCGCGACCCTGATAGTACAGTAATCCCCAAAACTGTCAATAATCCACCGCTGTCGACCAGACTTGTCGTCTACTGTGTACAAGTCCACCTTCTTGCCGTCATCGGTGCAGCTAAGGTACCGCCTTCCTGTATGAACCCCTCCGCTAATAACGATGTGATAATTGCCCTGACCTGTAGGCTCCAGGTCCCATTTTTGCCGTCCCGAGTTGTCATCCGCGGTGAGTAGGTCCACCCTGGCTCCATCAGCAGTGCAACTGAGAAGAACACGGCCTCCTAGAGTTCCGCCCATCACCCTGACTTGCGAGTTTTTTCTGCACATCGGTAGCATTGGATCGAAGTACCAATGCTTATGGTGCACTGAAGGATCGTGTATTTCCCATCGCTGGCGCCCAGATACGTCGTCCTGCCTCCACAGGTCAACTTTACTGCCATTAGCGGTGCAATTGAGGTAAACGCGACCATTATACACTCCACCCGCGACTTTGATAGTACAGTAATCGCCAAAGCTGTCAACAATCCACCGCTGTCGACCAGACTCGTCGTCTACTGAGTACAAGTCCACCTTCTTGCCGTCATCGGTGCAGCTAAGGTACCGCCTTCCGGTGTGGACGCCTCCGCTAACAACGATGCGATAGTAGTTGCCCTGACCAGTAGGCTCCAGGTGCCATTTTTGCCGCCCTGAGTTGTCGTCAGTGGTAAACAGGTCCACCACACCGCCGTCAGCGGTGCAGCTGAGGAAAACGCGGCCACCGTCTGTTCCTCCCTTGACCTTGATAAGCATTGCTGAACTGATCATGATTCAACATCTACAGCAACTGTCAGGCTTGTATGCGGAGCCGTTTGTTTCAATATTCTTCATTCGATAATTCTTATATAGCGTTATTTATATAATTCGATGGGAACGAGGCCAATTGGCGGGACTGTTTTATAACACATCATGTTATAAAAATGCTCTGCGTGTGAATCGTCGTAGCGTCCGAACGGTGAACGCTGTCGACTTCCTATTTTCATCACATGATGCTGCCACATACCTCTATAGAAAAATAGAATATTGTCTCTTAGGTCCATTTCCTGGGGAAAATACAAGATGTCTTACCTCCAGGTTCTAAACCCGAGTATCTCCCTGCAGGAGTGTCAGCATTGCCACAAATTTGGTTTCAAGTTAGAGAAGTCTTAATTTTGAGGTACTTAAATATCCTTTCCGTTAATTTTTACTTCAACAGGTGGTTAAATATTTGCTTTCGAAGTTAAAACACATTTCGCGCCATTTAGCTTGGATTCTTTGTTCGAAACAGGGAGACTCCATTTCGTGTCAATGAATTATTTGTCCTCCCCTAGCCCCACCCATGGCACGGCACTGAATGTTATTTTTAATATGCATGTATACGTACCATCGATCGAGAGCGTTGCACGACGTTAGGCAAACTTGGAATATGAAAAGAAAGGTAGGTGGGTGGGATTAATTGGGACAGTTCACGAGAAACTGGCGTATCACGTTTATATATATAAAGTTATAAAAATGATTCACTTTGAAATCGCTACCTCTCCCGAACGGTAAATGGTATTAACTTCCTATTTTGATCACTTCATACTACATCATTTCTCTCTGGTAAAATCGATTTTGGGCTCTTGCATTAGCTTCGTGCGTGAAGCCTCTATAAACCGGCTGTAGGGCTACTTCCAACATCCGGACCAAAATTTTCAGCCCGGACCATAATTTCTGCATGGTTAGTTTGGTCCGGGCGGACCAAAATTTTCAGCGATAATTTTGGTCCCGGACCAAAATTACCGCGGACCAATTTTCCAGTGACATACCCCACTAGAGGAGGGTGCTGCAAAGACAGCTGCTTGATGATGTATGGTGATTTGGCCAGAAGACGAGCTCTCACATTATCCAGATTGGACAAGGAAAACAGAAAGGCTGTTGTTTTTGGAATGCTTGCTGTGATTCGGAACAAATAAATATACATTCCACTGTCGCCTTGACAGGTCCAGTCCTATCTGCAAGGATGCTTTCTGTGGCATCATTGGCACAAATTACCGCACATTACAGCGCTGGATGCAGCAGGTGTGCTCTGACGCTGATGTTGAGCCCCATCCCCATAGCAACTGTGGCAGGGCACCTCATGCACAATGCCCTCTCTCGTTTGGACAAGAGCAGGGTGGTCTCATTCATTATTAATTATGCAGCCTTACATGCCCTACCTGATCCTGCTCGGTTGCAACCTTGGGAAGATCAGAGACTATGTTCTGGAAGAGTGGCAAAGCATTAAAGTCTGTGTATGCCAAGTATTCCAAGGCCATGGAGTCCACCACACCAGCACCACAGCAACCTTGCAGGTTGACCAGTCGGCTGAAGCGGCAGTAAACCTTGCTCAATGTTCCTCCGGCTCCTCCAACACCTCCTTCTGCACGTGAAGTACTTGTAATTTATTACACTCTGGCACAAGAACTGCTCTAACATCAAGATCCAACGCAGCGATCTGTGTGACAAGTGTGATCAGATGTTGGTCACGTTGAGGCACAGCCTTTCTGACGAGCAGCACAAAACAATAAATGGCAAATACACCCAGAACCTCATTAAGGCAAAGGCATTTCGTGATGCCTACAATGCAAATATTGAAGAGGCTGAGAAGGAATGGGGAAGGAAGAGACAGAAGGAGCATGACCAGATCCTGGGTCACTTGGAATCCAGTGTTACACGCCTCTCTCCCAGTCTATGTAGGTGGAATAATGAATGCACCAAGTCTGATGTACAATGGTATAGCGCTCTGCACCTACTAAATGACTACGAAAGGACTTAAGAGTTTATAGACCGAATCGATCGAACCCACAGGCATGCGATGTCGTGTTCGCGGGTACTGATAGAACGTACCGTGTTGTGTATGGCGATGGAAGCTGAATCTAAGCATTAACAAATCTTGTTCGCTATAGGTCGAAGTGGAAACAGAACCACTGAGACGTTTGTAAGAAGCGAAATTGATACTTTCAACTGGGTGGGCACGAGAATTATTAAATTCATGTGCTCGGAGTGACGGGAACCAGGTCGTAATAGAAAAATGGCGCCTAGAGAGCGAGAAATGTGCAATTACTTTGCACAGCTGTATCTCCGTAACGGATCAAGTAAAAATTAACGAACAGGACAAATCAATAGCCAGATACATGCAGGATCCATCAACGTGTAGACGAAATTTGAAGTGAATTGAATGTTCCTACCGAAAGATATGGCGGTTTTGAACCCCACAGGGTATCGGACGTTGTAACACTGGCACGAAGCTAATGCAAGAGCCCAAAATCGATTTTACCAGAGAGAAATGATGTAGTATGAAGTGATCATAATAGGAAGTTAATACCATTTACCGTTCGGGAGAGGTAGCGATTTCAAAGTGAATCATTTTTATAACTTTATAAATATAAACGTGATACGTCGTGAACTGTCCCAATTATATGTAAAGTGTAGTGTCATGAAGGGCAGTACATACCAATAACGCTTAGACTGGGGACCAGACCACATAATATGGTCCCCAGACTAAATAGCACTACATGTAGCTAAATGTGCAACCAAGAGAAAAGAAGCACGCAACCAGGCCAATTTGCGTACACTGTCACGTGATTTTCCGCGTGTAAAATACGTGGACGATATGCAAGTACTTGACGGAGACCCCACACCATATAAATTGCACGCCGACGATGACGTGCAAGAATCGGAGGTTGGAAAAATGAGAAAGATGAGGATGGTGTCTGCGGAGGTTACGGCAGGTATGAGGGTGTGGACGATGTTTGTAATGATGGCTGTAGGGATACAAGCAGTGTTGCCGCGGCCAGCCGTGGCCGTCCGGCAGCCATCAAAACTTGCCGATTTTTGTGCTGACCGTCCGTGATCGTGGACCGCCAACATGCCTGACCGTCTGAGCCGGGAATTACGGCGGCCGTCATATATTTGGCGGCTGACCGTCAAAAATATGAGCCGGTCTTTGACGGTCACGGTTAATTAATTGTTAATTAAATTAGAATTATATCAGAAATAATTATAAAGATTATACTCCGTTACATAAGCCTATGTGTAACTTGGTAATGAACACATCGCATAAAGTGCTCATATTTCGTTACTTAGAACTAGAAACATTATATAAAAAGCTATTTCTGTATTCGCCGTGTGTTATGTAAGCGTTTGATGTGAAGTTTTGGAAATACAAAGATTTGACCGTTGCGTAGACCACTTTTTCAGTATCGCTAGCGCGCCGCATTATGGCCGACGATAGTAAAGAACCTGATTCTAAGAGGAAGAAGACTGATCCATCTGCCAAAATGCCTCCACCAGATCGCTAGCTATTCAAAAAATTACTTTTCATCCGTCTGGTTCACACATGCAAGGTTACAAATTGGCTCAATCGTCTGAGTTAAAGACGTTCAATGATTGTTATTGTGTCGTAGAGAGCTGAAGGACCATATTGATGACGCGAAAGAAGTGTCAGACTGTAGTTCAAGCTTTTCAAGTCGGCACAGGTAATTAATTCCCAACCCTTGACGGTTGGCCGCCAATCGTGACCGCCAAACTCGAGATTTGACGGTTTTGGCGGTCAGAAATGGCCGTGACCGTGTCGGATAGGCTGCAGACCGTTGGCCGTGGCCGTGACCGGAAAGGATTTATGCCGGCCATTGCTGGCCGTGACCGTGACCGTCAGAGGTGTAATCCGGTCAGCCGTCCGTCCGGGAATTGTTCCAATTAGTCAGCTGCGGCAACACTGGATACAAGTGGTGGCGAAAGTGATGGTAGCAGTAAAGTGGCGACGAAAACGATCGCGGTGATGGGGATAGCAGAGATGGTGGCCAACGTTATGGTGGTGATTGGGGTAGCAGTGATGGCGACGAAAGTGGTACTGGTGATGGGGATAGCAGTGACGACAGGACCACATAGATGACATGGCAGACCTTGTCTAGTGTGCATGCAAGAGTGGGCAGAATGTTGAATGCGTGCCACAGCTCTACCAGCAATCACTGCAGTGTTGCCGCGGCTGAATAAATGGAACAAGTCCCGGACGGACGGCTGACCGGATTAGACCCTGACGGTCACGGTCACGGCCATCAATATTAATGGCCGGCATCAACCCTTCCTGGTCACGGCCACGGCCAACCGTCTGCCGACACGGTTACGGCCATTTCTGACCGCCAAAACCGTCAAATCTCGAGTTTGGCGGTCACGGTGGGCGGTCAACCGTCAATGGCTGCATGCATGGAATAATTAAATACCCGTGCCGACTTGTATACATGGGCGCGTGTAAATTTTGTTTGAATAATGAAAAGCATGCTGAACAGCTTAAATTTGGTATAAACACCGGGCACGGAGGCAAAACTCTTTCTAGCCGGGCAGAGTCCATTCTCCATCTTTTCATTCTTTTGCGTTCAAGGAATAGTTTTAGCTGTGAAAAAACACGCTCTGATGGTGCATGATGCACTTGATGCTGGAATAGCCAGACTTACTTCAATGCCATTTTCGAGACTGTGGGGAAATTCCCTTCTTTGTTGCTCCCCCACTCCATTACATCATTCGCGGAACGCCAATTGGTAGCCGGGATTCTGCCATGCCATGCCAGATTCGGAAAGTAAGAAGGAGAGCGCGAAGGCCCAATACTGGCTTGATCCGGAAAGTAAGAAGGAGAGTTCGATTGCATGTGAGCAGATCAAACGGTCTCTTTGTGCTACGATAGAGTATGTTTCTAAGGTTGCTCAATACATGCCTCAATATGCATATATATGATACTTCCTCCTTCGTTTATTCTCATGCATAAAAATGTGTGATAATTTTAATTAAAATAAAATTGGTGATGTAGGATTTGTAGACAGCAATTGAGTAAAAAGTAAGGAAACAAGGAATTACGGATATTAGGCATTCATTTAATTATAAATATTACAGACCTACATTATTTAGCAAATCTACCTCCTTGAAATTCTGTGCTAAATGTAGGTATGTAATATTTATAATTAAATGAATGCCTAATATCTGTAATTCCTTGTTTCCTTACTTTTTACTCAATTGCTGTCTACAAATCCTACATCACCAATTTTATTTTAATTAAATTTTTATATCTTGTACTAAATACTACTAACGTCAAAGCGCACTTGTTCTCCATCGAAGTCCTCGTAACCGAAACTGCTGTCGAGATCGTGCATGTACTGGTGGAGAAAATAAGCATCATGCAGATATTTTTATTGCCATCTCGTGAAATCATCCGTGTTGTCAAACGCACGTTCATATATGGAACGGCAGCTACAATAATTTCCGTGATTAGCGCATTTTTATCAAACTCGTAACATTAATCTCCCCTCCGCATAACGCAAAGCAGGTACGGGTACAATGTGTGCACTTAGGTGGAAATATGGTAGGAACATATAGCAAACAACAAAAAGTCACGAAAATGATACCGATCGAGCCAGGAGGGCTTGGGCATTTTGCCGCATCAAAACAGGGCCGAGGCGACAATACATTGCATTTAGCGTTTCAGAATTGGATGAGTGGGAGTGGATGGCCAAGCGCCTAGCAATTCTTGATAAAGCCTCCTTTGCAGTGATTCCCCAGCCTCCATATGCCTCCACTACGAGAGGGACACATGCATATCCAACCTCTTTCAACACAGCCCAAAGCATTGTTCTCTAATTTCTCTTGTTCAGGTTTGACCAGCATCTGAAATCAATGAATTATTGAGGGGATGTATAACCTTGATGTCAAATGTTGCAGACCGAGACAGTGACCAGTTTGGTATCAATATGTCAGCTGGGCGTGATCTGTCTTTGGCTGGACCAATACCACAACCTTGCTCCATTAGAGGGGGAAAGGTGGGCACGACGGCAAAAGTCAGCAATACAGTCACGTATGCAGTTGTGTCGTGTCACCACATCCCTGGCATAGCGACAAGTTAAAGCATGGTGTCCCAGGGGGTCTGTCACGGTGTCATAGTCGCCAATGACTCCCCTAAATATTGACTCCCCAGTCATTCGCGCCTAGGCATATATGACTCCCGGTCATATATGCCTAGGCCTATTTGACTCCCCAGTCATTCACGCCTAGGCATATATGACTCCCCAGTCATTCACGCCTAGGCATATATGACTCCCTCCTGATAAAAGTGACTCCCGGGAGTTATTACAGCCTTAGGCATAATTAACTCACCGTCGATCTTGCCAGGCGTACATGTACATGCATGTATAAGACAAAAAACATCACAGTCTGCTTGCTACTTATACAGATCGACAATTCATGCACAACCATGATGCAGGAACACTTTTTAAAATTATTTTAGCTCGCTCGCATGGACAAGGACGAATTCAGTGTTGTCGAGAATTACCTGCGTAGGAATCAATATCCTGAGGGAATTTTGAAGGAAGATAAGGCCAATTCTCTTGTCATGCCATGCTGGGATTGAAGGTAAAACTGAAGGCGAAAAAAGACGCATTCTCTTGTCATGCCATCACCTTCCCCATCACCTTCGCCTTTCTTTACTCTTTTGAAGGTCTTTTGAAATAGAGCACTCCACAGTCGAACTTGAAGTTTTTGCATTTGCGTCTTAGATTGGCCTTATCTTCCTTCAAAATCTTCCTTATCTTCCTTCAAAATTCCCTCAGGATATTGATTCCTACGCAGGTAATTCTCGACAACACTGAATTCGTCCTTGTCCATGCGAGCGAGCTTTCTCACTTCAACAACTACATGCGGCTTATGGAATTCACGTGGGGAGTCATATATGCCTAGGAGGAGTCATTTACACCTTAGGCGTAAATCACTGGGGGAGTCATTTATGCCTGGGAGTCATTTATGCCTCTGACATGTCCGGTAGGACCAAATATGGCTGCTATATTTGGTCCCGGACCAAATGTGGCAGCGACATTTGGTTCGGGACAAAATGTTCCCAATTAAAATATATAAATATATGCATACATATCTTCATAAAAGTGACTGAAAACATGATAACACAATTAATTGGACAAGCACACTTAGTCTAAATCATTGACAATCATTGACAAAGCAACAGCACTAATTCTCAGTCCAACTTTCGCATTTCGCACAAACACACTTTGTATGTGGTTGTTGGGAATCTGAAGATATTGACACACATAAGTCAATATGATACCATGTTCCACAATAACTACACTCAATCATTTTAATTCCTTCCAATTTTGGCAATCTGCAAACACAATGTATTGGTATATTTGCTGAGTGCCTCACTTTGGATCCATGGCATCTAATCTTTTGTATTGGAAATGCAGTAATATTTTGCTTCTCAAGGCTTTCAATTAAGTGCTTCCTCATTGCCTTTTGTTCATAGAAGAAGCTACCCGGTTGCTCTCCTCTAGCCAACGAAGTAGCAAATGCTATTGCAAATAGCCCACAGTCATCACAACCTTGCTGCATTTGCACATCAATGTAGGTAAGTTTGATAATGTCTTTGGGAGTGCAAACAATGCTTGCAATCTGGTTTAATAGAGAACTAGTTGGACCACCTGATGCACAGTCGTAGACATGTATCTCTTCATCATTGCAGTTAATGTTTGAAACTGTTACCCAATGGTGTTTTCCAGTGTTCATAATCTGAATGAACTCACTTTTTGCAATGCTATATGACAAGACCATACCCAGTGCAACCTCTTGAAGCCCTTGTATATGAGGATACATTGATTTCAGTAGTTTCTGACCAGCATCCACAATCTCATCACTTAGCCACCCACCACTTGTAATCATTTTCTTATCTTCTGTTGTCAACCCTGGTACCCAGTGTTGGACTTCATCTTGAGCCAGAGGAACGTAGCTTTCAACTTAAATTGCTGGTCGACATGGTACAGTCATCTTTTTACTGTTTTGTCGCATCAGTTTAGCAGCAAGCTTAGTTTTGGTATTGCACTCTCGTTTGGATCTAGTCCCATCTCCCTTAGGAAAAAATTCTGGAGTAGGTATCAGAAGCTTTGGATTCTCTGAGAGTAGGGATGAATACTGAAGTTCACTTGTGTGATTATTTTCTTGCAGTACAGCAGATGCTGAATCCTTTGCAGTAGGAGAAAGAGCGAATGTAGACTCATCCTTTGTAGGTGACAGAGACACAGCTGATTGTGGGGGAGAAGCACCTAATGCAGGTGAATTTCTCCCAGGAGATGGAGTTGAATGTGATTCATTGGCGGCTGATGGTGACTGAAGTCTTCTTGAAGGTGAACAGGACAATGAATTGTACACGTTAATATGAACATGGCTAACTCTTGGAATTGTGGTAACAGGACCTTTTCCACATGATTGTAGCTCATAAAAACCTTTTCCTAGACTCTTTGTGATCAAATAAGGTCCAACCCATGGGAAATCTAGTTTGCCTCCTTTTCTTTTTTTTCTTTCTGAAGTCTTTCTTCAGGACTTGTGTACCTACACTGTAAAAGACTGCCTTATTGTGTTTCTTATCATACTGCTCCTTCTGTTTCTTCTGAGCAGAAATAATGTTTTTCTGCACTTCCTCCAGTATAGCTTTGTGTTGTGACTCTTTCTGCTGAATTTCGGTTTCCTGAGAACATATGGTAACTTCAGCTTCATTGCATGGCCCTTGATGTACACTAGCATCAAGATTAAGAGGAAGAATGGCTTTGCGACCAAACATAATCTCAAATGGAGAAAATTTTGTTGATTCATGTTTCGAAGTGTTGTAAGCAAATGAGCAAGTGTCCAAATAATCATCCCATTTCTCCTTCTTTTCTTGTATGTACTTGCGAAGCATATTTTGTAAAGACTGATTGAATCTCTCAACTAACCCATTGCTCTGTAGACATGAAGCAGTTTAGCAAGTTATTCATTTAATTACTGAGGTGTTTCAAAAATTTACTGTAATGAGCAGTTTAACTTATAATTGTTGATAAACATTCTACTATTGTGCATGCCCCAAAAAAAACCAAGTTTACATGTATATACAATAATTATTAATATCAAACAAATTAAAAATAACTAGCAGCAATTAATACTTCCTGGCATCATATTAGATTATATAACTATTATAAGCCTCGTAGTGTTCATTTAACTTTAATAATTGCTATATAGTCGACTTATAAATTCAAACCAATTAGTTATCAACATTTGAAATAATGATTTTTTGATTTCATTTACTTAGGAGGAGTTTTTGAGATTTGAATCAATTTTTTCATCTCAGTTAATAAAAATAATTATCTATCAGCATGTCTTCCTTTGCTGATAGGAATTTTAGCATTAATAACCAGTTTATGTTTAATTATAGTTGATTTTGAAACACCCTGTAGGTTTAGTTAAAATTTTATCAGTAGAATTATGTGTTAGTGATTAGTTATGTACACACCAAAATCAGACAAATTAAAATGTCTAAAAAGCTGCTGATATTGTTTTTCTCAACTCCCAAAACATTAGACACAAAGATCTTTAATGAAATAGTGTGTGGTGTCAATTGATCTCAACAGGCCTGAATTGCTTTTTCCTACTGCACTACTTCCCCCCACCCTCTTGATTTTGTCTACCTGAGGATGATATGCAGTTATCAGATGGTGCCTTATGTTCAGAATCTTCATCATTTCATCATTAAGCTGGTTCTTGAATCCACTTCCTTGGTCAGTTGTGATCACAGCAGGTAGCCCCATCTTCATAAATATCTAGTAAGTACACAAGTATTGGGAAAATGAATATATAATTAACATCACATATATGTTCCGCACGGATGCGTAACTTGGACGGTTACGTAACGGGCCACCCGTTACGTAACCGGTCGGCCCGATGCATTACCAATGTATAATGCCAGCCGGTTACGTAACCGGTTGGCCCGATGCATTACCAGTGTGTCAGGTTACGTAACTGGTCGGCCCGTTGCACAACCATATTCTTAAAGTGCTTTGGTTATTTACTAATGCTTTTATTTTTATTTTTTCAGCATAGAGCTACTTGATTTATTACATAACTGCATGTAGTAATACATACAAGACTAAAACCCAAAAGTAAAAAAAAAAAAACATAAATTTTAACAGGTTGCACAACATAATTGTTCAGCTTAGTACATAATGATGATAATAAATTCAATGCGAAATCAGTGCAATGTTATTAATATAAAATAGCAATACAATGTCAGGTACATGAAGAGCAACACCACCACTCGTCTTCAGAAAGGAAACCTGAGTAGACAAGTAAATAAAAACATTCTCTCTGAGAAAGTTGGTGGGATATAGGTTTTGCAGGCAAATAGTATACTGGTGTAAAAAGCAAGGAAACAAGTTTTATCAGAAGGGAAAATGTAATAGTCCTATATTTAGCACACTTCGACTAAGGCATATGCTGTTTCTGTGCTAAATATAGGACTATTACATTTTCCCTTCTGATAAAACTTGTTTCCTTGCTTTTTACACCAGTATACTATTTGCCTGCAAAACCTATATCCCACCAACTTTCTCAGAGAGAATGTTTTTATTTACTTGTTTCCTTAATTTTTTTAACACCCAAATAGGTACTTTTGCTTAATTAGACTTGATAAGACCGTATATAGGCTTTTAGGCTTTTGTGTATCAAAGCCTAAAAGCGAGTCCTCCAGCAAATTCTAAAGCTATTGGTGCAATTTTCATTGCTTAAAAGTGTTCCTGTCCCGAGTTATGAGTTCCCAAGAAGCAGACGACCCGCCCATTATTTTTGGAAGGGGAACGAGGACAGCTGTATTTTTCGTTCTCGACAACCACGCGGTTCTACGACGTGAAACATAAACGAAACTACTCAGTTTTGACTTCTAGATCTATTGCCGCAACAAGTTAGACGATCCGATCGTCGCGGGGAGCGAAGCTACGGTAGGGTCGCGGGATTTTAATTAAATTCATAGTAGAGGTCAAAACCTATATGGAAGTCTCTAGCGAGACTTCCGATTAGCACATTTTAAATGGTACCATCTTTGACATGTGCCACATTGCACCATATCTGCTCTTTTTCTTGCCTTCTTATCAACAGTAGGGAAGGGTGTTAGTTTTCTTGTTTTGAAACACTGCAGGAGATGGTTTCTCATCTTGCTTTGATCAAATGTAATATCTCCCACACAGTGGCCAAGTGCTGCATGTAATGCAAAGGCAATAGCAAATACACTGCAGTCATTGCTACCATATTGCCTTTGTACTTGTGGAATATGCACAGCTAAGTAGGCATTTTGGTTATCATCACTTTCCTCAATCATTGTTCTGTATACTTGACATAACGGATGAGTTACAGTAGATGGCAAATGGCCATTGTACTTACGGCAATCATACACAGTAAATTTACCACCAAGGCTAGAAGATTGTAACCAATGTGAGTCAGAAACAAGATGTATTTGAATAGCGTCGCCTTTAATAGGAATGAATCCGTCAATCTGCACCAACAATGTACTCTGCCATCATCAATATGTGAAAATTGACCCTTCAGAATTTCTTGCGCAAGGGACATGTGCTGATCTGTAAGCCAGTCTCCAGTTTCTATGATTTTTCTCATCTCTGCAGAAAACCAGACTCCACTCCTTTTCTGTATGTAGAGGGAAAATTATATGCTGTCATGAATCACTTGCACAAAACTCATTTTTTCTGCTCACCTTTGCAACATGAGCTCCGGCACTCACTGGTACTATATCATTCTGTGGTGCAATATCAGAGTCATCACAAATGATACTGCAAGCCGATGAATCATCAATATCACTTTGTAAAGAGGCATTAATACCACACACTTCTTCATGATCAGCTCCTTTGGTCTTCCGATCAATAGCGATTTTACCCTCTTTATTGTCACAAATTGATCCAGGGTGGCAATGATTGCTACATTCAATGTTGTTTCGTAAACAACTGCAACGTTTTGTGTTGCATCTTCCTGACTTGCAAGTGCACCTGTTTTTGGTAAAACTGTTCCAAGGCGCCTGCAACTTTGGTGCTTCTCTTAGGGATGTTACTGGCATTGTTCTCCAGCCCTCTGTTGCAAACTCAAAGGAACCAGTGAAAAGCTCCAGATCCCCAGCACCATAGCAGGTATTCAGCACTCCTACCTTACAGCAAAGACGATACATGGTACAAGCCTTGCCCACTATCTCTACAATGATGCATGACAAACGTTGTAGGTCAGTGTTAGCTCGATCAATGCGGGGTATTCGGACGCTGACATAATCTCCTACTGCAAACTGTTTAATGTGGTGTCCATTGTGCTTGGAATCCTTTTGCCCCATCTTTTCTATAGCTTTTAAGTATGCAGCATCTGCCTTCTTACGTATCTCCAGATGTTTCTTTTGAGTAGACAGGGATCTAGGCAATAATGACTCTGCATGTGTTTCTTCAAGCCCAGTTGGTTCACTGGTATCCTCTGCAGCTCCTCCTGAGTGTCAGCCGCCAATACAGTGACATTTCCCTAAATTGTACAAAAAGATGATGATGATTATGTGTATCTGTGAGCTGCTGCATTACCTGTTGCAGCATACTCATTTCACATTTCAGCAGCTCATTCTTATCTTCTTCATTGTATGTTTCCTGTTTGATGTCTTCAGTACTTGATTCATCAATATTGCACTCTTCCTCTTCTTTGACCACTTCATCATCATTTATGTCACCATCCTTTTCATCAAGTTGTTCTTCATCAACTGTACCCTTCAACCGTGGTTCAGGGATTATAATTGACCTTGGGGGCTGGCCAAATACAAGCTCATATGGCATTGCTTTGGCTGTTTCATGTACCTGCATATTCATGGTGTCTAAAAAAAGTAAAGGTTCTTTTGTACAGTGCATGTATCTGAACCTGCGGCAGCAGGTTCAATATAGGATTGATTGAGGGTTGATGAATGTCATTAAAAAACGTAACTCGCGTCTAGAGGAACAACGGTGAAACGGATCGCTTATCTCTTTGTCGCGGCGGAATGAGAGCACAACGATCTACAGTTCTACGTTGGTTCCGTGTCATAAACCGGTGTGGTTATAGAGAAACTAACAATTTCCTGTTTCTCGTGCCCAGTCCTAAAATAATTCTTGGTCGTCGTCGTCGTCGTCGTCTTCTTATTCTTAGGAAGGTATAACTCGAGCTACGAACGGTTTTGAAGAACGGCAATAGTACCAATCGCTTCGAAATTTACCGGAACGTTATCCTATCATGTCATATAAACGCATATCACATCTAGAAACAAACTACAGCGAAAAAGACTCTTATGCGGTAGTATGTTCTATATAGGAATTGGTATCTAGCAAGTTATTAATGTTTTATAAAATTAATTTTATTAATCGATCTAAACCAACGAGCGGAATACCTTAAGGAGCAAGACGAGAACAAAGCTATGCATGTAGCCCGAGTGAGCTATCAAGAGTCCCGAAAAGAAGAAGGCATCTGTACGTGACAGCTACAAGGCCGATCCCGAAAAGAAGAGGCCTCTGTACATAAGGCCGAACCTAAAATAAAGACCTCTGTACTCGACAGCTACAACTACAACGCAGGAATTAATCTGCTGAGAGGGAGAAAACCACGATGAGCACCGCGCTACTAAAAGGCAGAAATACGAGGACAATTCAGCTGCCATTAAGGCATCTGAAAGGACCCCACTGTCCGATTGGCTAAACGTGCTGCCGAGAGATGGCGGTACCGCAGAGTTCACAGAACTACCACTACCACCCAAAGGTATGCTATGCGCATGCAAACAGCAGGCATGTAAGGGATCTGCACAAAACCATTCTCTTCACATGTAAAGCAGCATGCATGTTCGTCTATTGAATATTGGGGTGCCATGTTAATCTGATGTACAAATAGGCTTCCTTATCTGATGTACCAAACATGCAGTCTACATGTTAGGGCTTGCCTGCCGCAACTGTGTATGAATTTAATTTCAGTTGCAAGGGCTGAGTACTAGGTGAAATGAAATTTACTACAACCATATCTTCTCCCATATAACTACTCCATGCATATGAACCTTGTAATTGCTAGCTCAAAAGTCTGTTACAAGTCCCCCACCGCAAGCAGCAGCAGCACTGACCCCGTCACTACCACCACTAGCTGCGCTGCCTCCTACCACCAGCAGAAGCAGCAGCAGAAGTACTGCCACCCTTGCACACCACATGGTCAGGACCTGGCAGGAGAGGAGGTTGGGGAGAAGGATGCAGCTGCCCTCGAGAACAAGGACAATTTGTACACTATATAAAAATAGGTATAATTATCATTACCATTATTAAAGTTATTTAGTTATTTAGTTTATTGCACTAAGAGATAAAGTCAGGGGTGGACATGGATCGTCCTATAATTCTAGTATTTATTGACCTTTCCAAAGTTTGATTATTCACTACGATACTGATATGACAGTCTGAGGGAGAAAAAAAACTTATGGAACAAGTAAATAAAAACATTCTCTAACGAGAAAGTTGTTGGTATATAGGATTGACCAATGCTGGTGTAAAAAGCACAGAAACAAGAGTGACAGAAATTTGACTGGAAAATTGAAATAAGCCTATATTTAGCACACTCACATTATAGCAGTGCATGTCTGAGTAATGGGCTAAATATAGGCCTATTTCAATTTTCCAGTCAAATTTCTGTCACTCTTGTTTCTGTGCTTTTTACACCAGCATTGGTCAATCCTATATACCAACAACTTTCTCGTTAGAGAATGTTTTTATTTACTTGTCTACTTGAGAAGCTTGACGCTAAACCTTGTCCTGAATGTGAGGTGTGTAAATCCTTTATTCCACCTCACAATCACCTCCCTCTCACACTCACCTTAATAGTGGTTTGCAGAAGGGGCAGATAGAGATACTCGCGAACACATGAAGCAAGTGTGCAGACACAAACACCTCTATCTTCCTCCAGACTCTGACCCACAGGTATGCATGGGACATCAGCTTTCCCGACATGCACCGAGGAATAATGAGAATTTAAAAGATGAAGATGGATTTTTTTTTCTCTTCGTACTTAAACATTTTTGCAATGTAGTCTAGGCCCTAAAATTACACTTATTTTACTTCCATGCATCTTTTTTAACACGCGGTTTACGACAGATGCGGGAAAATCTTGATTATTCATAAAATAATAATTCCCTCCTAGTGGAGTTGCATGTTTTTTCTTGCAGTATTTCCTATATAAAGCATTTTGATACTCAGTACATGTTTACGACTGCCCTATGGAAAATCCCCAGGTTTTATACAGGCTCGTATTGTCGAACAACTCCGCAAACCTGCCGTACCAGGGACTCGCCAATTCCTGGTAGATTTCACTACTTATACCATTATATTGATCTATTATGTGTATAAAAATTGTTTCTTAACATTCGCTTCTCTGTTTGCATCAATTTATTAAGTGTAGTGTATCGGCGCGGCAAGCCGGTTTCGCATAACGGGCCACGCCCATCTTTGGATTCCTTTCGATTAGAATAACGAAATTGTTTTGCTTACTCTTCACGCAAATACATAAAATGCCGATGGAATATTAGTACTGTTGGCTAGCAATGCATATAAATACACAAGTGGGCATGTCAAATTGTCAATATCAGCATGTACAATTACACAGTTTTATGCATGCACGCTTTACCAATAAGCTCTGGCTTGTTTCCAGTTTAATTTACATTGTACTCAGCAAGATAACTCTGAAGCTGAGGCTTCGACCATTTGAGCAGTGGTTTGCTCCAGCAGTGGCGGCGGAAGGGGGGGGGGCTGGGGGGTCTCGAGCCCCCCCAATAATGACATAGGGGGGGCTCAGCCCCTCCTAAACTATAACCGGCGCGGTATAGTACAATTGTTATTCCTTGCCCACGAGATCGCTCGCGTATACCGTTAATGTTCGCCTGTGCCCGCGCATTTATATAATGACATCCAGAAAAGTCACCGTAGGCGACCGCTCGATGGGGAAAAGGGGGGCCCCCTCTCAACTCTCAACTAATAATATTCATAGAGCTAGTTTTCTTGAATCGTAAGAGTTTTTTCGTGCATAAATATAATTAGGGCATCGAAAGCTTCCACAATTCTCGCGGGAGGGCACACACCTCCTCCCCCCCCCCCCCCCATTAGCGTGCTTGACAATGTGGAGCGAAGGCTGTCCCGATTGATTGTTAGCTGAATGCTAACAGTACAGATAGATTGTAATGGGTTGGGGAGTTCTTACTCCTCCCACCCCCGGCAGACAAAAGGAATATTGTGAACAAATGCTCTCTTTGAATTCATGAATTTAATTATCCCCACTTTTAGAGCCCCCCCAATCTTATATACCTTCCGCCGCCGCTGTCCAGTCAAATGTGATGTGTGACATCTTCTGCTTCTTTTGAGGTTTGTCGTTGCTGACTGAGATCCTTCTCTGGGTGACCTCTTCGTTTCCTCCCCTTTGCTGACCCATCAGGCACATCCTTAGATTACCCAATGGCCTGGTAGGATGTCCGCGTACTTGTCCAACAACAGGCACCTCAGCTAATCGAATCCTTCCTGCCATCTGTTCGTCAGTTAGGCGTACGACTGCTTCTGCAGAAACCTTGGCACAACTAGCTATTCCTTCTTGCCAACAGTGAGCAATATATTGCTGTACCCTGCTGCTGAATTTTGGATGCATGGCCTAGCTTACGTACTTGCGCCCATCCAACTTGAAAATTACAATCGAATCTCAACACTTGGCATACGGCTTATGTCAGAATATGCTTCAGTACCTAACAGACTAAGAACATGGCAAATGAAATCCCGACTCCCATAATTGCTGTGTGATACATATGATAGCGATACTAGGAACTTCAGCAATGAAAGCATCAGAAGTGCATGATAGCTGCGGGAACAGTTGTGTCAGCAAGAACTGTAAGTTCAGGAACAGTAACACTAGCAGGAACATCAGCAGGAACAATAGCAGATGTGCTGACTGCATGAAGAACAGCAGGAGCGCTATGACGATGATGTCTGGTCTGTTTAGCAGCCGTAGGCCTACATCAGTTTGTGGAGGGCGTCCGCGGGTTTTTCGTCGACAGCTATAGCAATCATGGCATTCATGTTCTGCAAGCTCCATTTCTATGTTTACCTTTTGCTGCAGAACACCCAGGCGCCATCCCTAATTGTAAGTGAAAATGTTTTGCTTTCCAAGCTTAGCTATTTACTCAAAAAACTTAATTCCGTTGATATTAATTTCGTGCACGCGATTGCTAGGCTACCGCCCGGCGCGCGCTAAACATGTGTCGACTTGTCACAAACATATGTCGTGCAAAATGTCACACATAAACTCGGTGTAGGTGGTCTTAACCCACCTGAGCAGTGCACAAGTGCGGGACCCCCAAAAGCTTCCGCGCTTCGCGCGGGAGGGGGCACGTCCCCCTCGATCCTGTATGGCAAGCGGTATGTAACAAAAATAAATCATGACGTAACGTTACCTTACAGCATGACGTGACGTCCTTACAGCATGACGTGACGTCCTTTCAGCATGACGTCCTTACAGCATGATGTCCTTACAGCATGACGTCCTTACAGCATGACGTCCTTGTATGCATGGATCTCGTAATTGGGCCTGGATATTAGATTTACTAATCCTACAATATTGATGTGTACGTATGTCATGTAGCAGTATATAAGGAACGATTTTTTAGATTAATAGGATGCGATTTCAAATAAATTGCGCCGTGCCATGCATAAATGAGCATTTTCAATATTAACCACAAGCCGTCTGTGTATATTGATTGAAGCCCTTCATTGGGGGGGGGGGGGGGGGGGGGGGGGGGGGGGGGCGAAAGGAACCTCCTCATTAATCGCACAGATGAGTTCCAATCAGTAAAGAAGTGTATCATGCTAACACTTTCACCTGAGAGCTCGTGCCTTAGGAAATAATTCCTTAGAAGTAACGATACATATATAAAGTTACCAGCGGATAAATGAACATCAATAGTAGTAGCTATGCCATTAAATAGTGCGATCCTCTTTAGTACTTTCTAAACGTATGCACTCCTCGAGATAGCTTGCACCATGCCGGTCACTGACGTTTTTGAATTTTAGCGTAGTGCAAGCAGCAAACTTGATACATGCATGCATGACTCGATGACCCAAGATTTTAAAGACAAAAATCTTGAAAAGGTTGTGGATATCTTCGCTAAATTACATCCAAGACATGATGTTTACTAATAAGTAATGAACCCTAACCTTGACATCTTTGTGCACCTGCACTGTACTTTACATCATATGCACATTCTTTTACACATGAACAATTCGGGTCCTATTATAAGTTGCTTGTACCAATGCACGCAGTACATGCACAGTTTCCAAGGTTTAACATAACGACCTTCTTCTAGCTGTTTATCAGCAGGCTATACGGGTAATTTAGAAATAAACTTCTAGTTAGTGGAGCCGATCCTTGGTTATCCTTATAAAATGCAGGCTATATGTTAATACAGATCTGTATGCAAATGACGGTGAGCGTCTAGCCACCTGATTATCTCTTCTGCACTGCAATCTTTCCTTTGAAGTTCATAAAAGGTGGTATGAAATTAAAAAAAAAAAGAAATAATCATTAGCAACTTATTTCACAGCTCAACTATACATAGAGGTACTGAAGCTTGCAAAATTTATTCTTGTAATGCCAGCAACAAACGCAGTGAATTGAACGTTACTCGAGAAGACATGGCGTACGAGAGGTGCCATGCACCAGACTTGGTTAACTGGTGCATGGTGCTACATGCACTATACTGATATGCTGCAGACCTTCGAGCAGCCTTCGTAAGCCAAAATTCAAACCACCATACTGTATTAGAAAAATTTGTTTAAAACTAACCCTAAATCTAGAGCTATCATGTATGCCCATGCACACATGCATCACAATGTGTTCTTTTTTCTCTTCATGATTGATTTGGCTTTTAAAATTACTTTGATTAACTACGGCCATGTATACATGTCTTCCAAACTCAAAGAGAATCTTACAAATAAGTAGTATTTTGTGTAGACATTTCCACATCTCTTTTATATACCGCATAGTCAATTTTGGAGCATGTGAATACTAGCTGCTGTCTTAAAAAGTTACAAGTAGGAGCTAACATAGACCATGCATAACTACCTATACCTCCTGCTTATGTTCATTCAGATGAGTTGAGTTTATGCTACAATGTGTTTCGCTGTCAATGTGTTCTTGCCTTCAAGAAAAGATTTGTATTTTAGCACCTCGCTATGGTGGGTCATTGATACCGTTCATGGAAGACGCATTATTAGACGAAATATTTTTAATGTTTAATCTCCAGGGGAAAATCCTTATTTAAGGATGTCATTATCCGTAAATAAGGATCATCTTTTGCATTGCATATTTTTGCTAACCAAGTAAGTAAGATAAAACAAATGATACTGGTCAATTGTATACTGATTAGCCTCCATAACAAACGTTAAATGATGTCAATATGATCAATGTCCATGTGGTAAAACAGGGAGGAAGTGGAACATCCTTATTTAAGGATTGACACCATCCTTAAATAAGGATCACAACAGTAGAGATTATTGACCATAAAAACCATAATGATTTTAAAAATCTTGATTTTCTCTGATAGCCAGTTGATTCAGCTATACTCACAGCCAGATTCGTCGAAGAAATAACTTGTGGTTAATAAGTTATGCTTATTTACACCATAACCGCTTCAAAATTAATAATATCAAGCATTTGTATAATGACGTGTACTGATGTAGATGCTCCCTTCTGCTCAAACGCCAGCGTGCAGGACGTACCTTAGCCTCACTGAAACCACGTGCACTGCATGTGGTTGTTCTGCCGCCACTCCATCGAACAGTGTGCTTTCTAGTCCTATGATTGAGTACAATACCATGTAGAATCAGATATATTATCTCTAGTAGAATGGTGCGTTGGGGGGGGGGGGGGGGGGGGGGGGGGTATGGGAAATCTAGGAAGCGTTGTCAATTGGCGCATACGATATGTGTTCGAGCTTAGGGGATCTTAGCCCCAATTAATCAGACTCGAGAGGAGACCACGCCATTGCCTAGGTCTGCTGTTGCTGTCGCTGTCACTGTCATTTGACGAATCATGCAGTGCCAGTGTGCAGTGCTGCCGCTTTGGTCACCTGGGCCTACATGTATGTCATCCATCCGTACTGAGGAACTACATCCGTCGCTTTCTGTGGCTCCCCTCGGCATCTAAGCAGGGTTGCTTAGCTTGACGCTTTCGAGTGTATGCAATCGCTTCGATCTTTGGAAATTGGAAGTACTGGCCGGTAAGTAAGAGTAGATTGTCGAGGCCGTAGATATTGTTCCACAGATCCATCTGACAGTGTACATTCTACTCCTAGAGCTACCAGAAACCTGTCCTTCCTTGCCATACGTCGCTTTGAGTTTTTTTGCTCACTACTATATCGCCAGCGGCAAATGGCGGTTTCGCCGTATTTACACTGTAATACCGGTTTTTGAGCAAGCCAAACCTGTTTTAATTGCGGCAGTATTGCTGATCTGCATGATCTTGAATCTAGTGAATCACTAATATAAAACAGAGCACCAAGTTTACATCATTCTTTAAGAAAATGGTCATCATCCTTATTTAAGGATGGCCATCCTTATAAATAAGGATTGCGGGAGATTAAACATTAATTACCTCAATGGCAAACAATGATTGGAATAGCTCGTGGAGTAGATATTTTGACGAAGTGAGCAGATTTCTAAGTGACACCGAGCGCCGCTATGGAGTTGCAACAACAAACTGTTGCGAATACGTCTTGAATAGGCTCGAACTTTGTATCTACACTTGCACAAACCTACTCGATAGCATGGATCAGGAAAGGGACGACGAGGACGTTGAAGAGTACATGCAGGCGCAACATCGCTGCTCTTATTGATTGCCGGGGACTTGTGCACCGAAGGTGGTTCGAGTACGACGATGTCGTTAATGGAGCCGAGGGTTTTCAGTATCGATATCAGGTGGGTAGTGCCATAGAGGGAAAAGGACGACCACGATTCGACATCACTAAGGAGCAGTTGCTGCACCTTTCATCGTTCAACTTTACTTGGAGTGAAATTGGTGCCCTCATGGGAGTGTCAAGGATGACCATCTACAGGTTTCTAATGCAATTTAAAAATAGATCATCAACCAGCTTTCATGTAGAAACTGAATTTTCTGAACTCTGTACTTTACCTTAGGGGTGTATAGCCTTTTTATAATGCCAAAATTGATTATTTCGACTATGAAGTGACATCCAATTGATACTAATTATTACAACTGCAAAATCTGTTACTAGAAATGTGAAAAGCATTCAGTGTTGGTGATTAATGCAATTTTGATACATAGAGTTTCAGGTTGTTCAATTTAAATTTACATTTTTCAGGTTGTTTTGCTTATATATATACAAGCATAACTGCTTGTACCATGAATGGTCATACATCAGTTTGTTATGCTTAACTATATGTCTTCAAGTCATAAAATAATGAGGCATTGGAAAGTTGCCATGCAGGAACCTGCATTCAAATTGAACTATTAATCTGCCTACATAATTTGCCATTACTTACCCTCTAGGATCATTAAGTTGCTGATCCAAACAACACATGCAAACCTCATCCACATATATGATGCATATATCCCCCCAACCCCTCCCCATCTATCAGCTATAGATTCCAATGAGTACTTGGTTGAACCATTATTTCTTAACCCATAATAACCCTTTGGTAGGGGTACTATAAATGGGTGAATTAAATAACCGCCTCAACTGGTTCTATTTCAGCTTAATAACCGCTTCAACCGGTTGTTCAAATATATTAAGCAACCACAACCGACCGGTTGATATTTTATTGAGGAGTTGCAAGTGGCGTCACGTCCGTCTTACATCTATCAATAATGCGGGGCGTGAGAAAACAATAAGCGGACAAAAGCGAACAACGGAGAGATTCATCTCTTCGTTGTTCATCTCATGCATGGTGATACTTACAGTAACTTTATTATATTTGGAACAGTGTCCAGTAAAATTACCCCTATATGATACTATATCAAATTTTATAGAACAAGCAAAAGAAGAGTAGCACTCGCATTGAAATGTATGGCTAATTAGAAATTCAGTCCCTATAACTTTATGATGGATAGCCCATTTTTGGATGCGTAAGGAACATTTGGTAGAAACTCTTTGGAGTTCACGGAAAATTGAAAACTTGAAAAACTATCCAGAAGGGTGATTTTGCTGGACACTAGCAACAAGAGGATCCGCGACATTCTTAAGGGTACGCCGCGGACCATCTTTCTTGCCATGTGGCAAAGCCCGAGGTTGTGCTGGTTTAACTTTTATGCATAAATAATCGATAAACCGGCAATAACCGCGGTTATTTTAAAACGAACAATCTCAACCGACCGGTTATTTCTTTTTACACACTAAGGCTTGAAACCTGTTAATTTTGAAAAAACCGGTTGTATGAGGTTTTTAAAATTAAAAAAAAAACCGGTCGGTTAAAGTGATTGCTCATGGCACTGATTCCATTTATAGGTGTGCGAAGTCACTCGTACCGACATCAGTACAAGCACTTGGAACTGTGGGCATATGTGGCATCCTAGTTGCCATGCAAGCCATGGAAGTGTGGGATGGCGTGCCAAGCCATGGGACTGTGGGATGGTGTGTCTACCTTGCCAATCCATGGAACTGTGGGCTGGTGTGGCGGCTACCCTGACCAAAAAAAAAAAAAAAGAATTCAGGGGACACACTGAACCTAACTTGGACCTGAATTTATCAATTGAGTACATGCATTAATACAAATTTATGACATCCAGGCAATCCTTATCCAAATGCAGAAAAAGAAAAAAAAAAAAGGTACAATATGGAAAACAGAAATAGGTGGCCTGGGCGCACTTGTGGTAGGCCAGGGCACTTGTGGTAGACCTAGGTACCAATTTTGAAACAGAGGACGTGGGGTATACCGTTAGGGGACGCCCGTGCATGACACCATTCAGTCTCCACAGGAACTCACTCACAGGATGCAATGAAAGGTATGGCAAATACGCCGACTCTCGTGCGTCGGTTTAATATTATAAAGAGATGTACACATTCTCGCGTCGAATATTGGGTCTGGGGACAAGACTAAAAAGGTTACGGCACAACAAAACATGTTTATTAACACGAGAATGCACACATATATGGTGACTGCTATCATAGCTTTTTGTTTAGGAATTACCTACATGTAGTGTTACTTAATTTGGTATTGTTGAAATAAGTGCTCTCTAAAGGCCTATACAAAAACATCACATGTGGTACAAATGATCACGAAACGAATACGTTTGCTATTCACAAACTATTTTGTCCATAACATACAAGCAAAAAAAAAAAACACCGCAGCAACCCTTCAACTTCCACCCCCCATCTCAATAACATGTATCTCAAGGTCAAGTAGCTTATGACGTCATATAGCACTATGAACAAATTTCATAAAGGCTGTTATAGTATAGATGCAGCTCTCTAAAATCTAGATACAAACTCAAAGATTAACTAGGTAGTAGCTACCCCATTGGCTTTAGTGAGGGAAGAGATCCCACCGCTGGCGTCCAGATCCATCATCCACAGTCCACAGATCCACAATGCCACCATCAGCTGAGCAGCTTAGGAATTTACGCCCGGAGAAGACTCCACCAGCAATCTCAATGGTAACATAGTCACCATGGTTATTAACCACCCACCGCTGTCGACCAGAACCATCATCAGTTGAAAACAGATCAACTTTGGCACCGTCACTAGTGCAGCTGAGGTACCATCGTCCATTGTGAACAATAATGTGATAATTGCCAAAACCAGTAGGCTCCAAATACCACTTCTGTCGTCCCGAGTTATCATCCGTGGTAAACAGGTCCACCTTGGCTAGATCAGCGGTACAGCTGAGAAGAATGCGACCTCCAAAGGTTCCGCCCTTTACTCTGACTTGCATGTGTTTCCTGCACATCGGTAGTGCCGGATTGAGAAACCAATGCTTGTTATGTTGTACTGAATGGTCGAGTATTTCCCATCGCTGGCGGCCAGATGCGTCGTCCTGTGTGAACAGGTCAACGAGACAACCATTAGCGGTACAACTGAGGTAAACGCGGCCATTTTTCACTCCACCCGCCACCCTGATAGTACAGTAATCACCAAAATTGTCAACAATCCATCGCTGTCGACCAGAACCGTCGTCAACCGTGTACAAGTCCACTTTGCTGCCGTCCTCGGTGCAGCTAAGGAACCTCCGACCGGTATGGACGCCCCCGCTGATAATGATGCGATAACTGCCCTGACCAGTATGCTCCAGGTGCCATTTTTGCCGCCCCGAGTTGTCGTCAGTGGTAAACAGGTCCACCTTGCCTCCGTCAGCGGTGCAGCTGAGGAAAATACGGCCACATTCTGTTCCTCCCTTGACCTTGATAAGCACCATTGCTATGCTATCTCAGTTATTGACTGGCTGTGATATCTCTCGGGGTAAAAAATATATATAGGACAATGGTGACCACAAATAACATCAACACAAATTGTCCAATGGGGAGAGTCCACAGCTGATCCTTGTGGTTCGACCCTTCCAGATATACGCGCCTCATTGGGCATGGTGGTATGTGGTACAATTAATGCCTCCCCCGGAAGTGCTGGTTTTACACATCAAGGCTCATGCAATGTAGGACAATACGACCTACGCCCCGAAATATTGAAACGATGACTTCATGCGTCATGACCTAACCAAGCACTGTGCTGTACGTGTTGCACCATAGATATTATAGTAGAGGGATGGGAAACGAGCCCAATCAACACTAGTTAACACCTACACTCCGCACATTCGGGCACTATTTGGAGCCTTGGATATAGTGGAATGGAGACTATAAGAGGTTCACATAAACAAGACTGAGTTTCCTTGATATAAAGAGTACGACTATCGAGACGAAATTTTCTCTTACCCATGGCTTTTTACAGCGTACGTTATGAAAGTAGGAGAGGGCATAATGACATAAACCAATCAATTGTGCAATTAACAAAAATACGCTCGCATTAAAAAAATTCATATAAATATTCTCTTAGTAGTACTAAATACGAAAACAAGACGTTGCAGTGTAAAAATGTATGCTCTATCAGAGGACGGTTTTGTATTATTTTTAGCGACTAAACTAATGAAGCTATAGTCCCGAGCTTCAATGAGTGTAAAAAACGCTGTTTCGTTTAGTTGCGCCGATATGTACGAGCAAACATCACAAAAACTACACGTTGCAGTGTATAAACGTGACCACTATCACTCTTGCGTAAAGAAAGGGATAAAAAACAATCTACTCGGCTGAAACAGTCGCAAGTAGGTCGTTAGACGTTTTACACACATAAAACCATATCTTCCAATCCGTACATCGTGTAAAAAAAAGAAAAACGTTCCCGAAACCTACACACAGCAAGGAATCCAAATATGTACCTGGTTTCGACGCAGATAGAAAAAAATAAAAGGGGTGGATAGAAATCGGCTCAATTGACACTCAATTAGCAAGTGCGCGGATGGTAGAATCCGTCTAGTACAGGGGTCTATGGCTCACGTGCGCCGTTTCCAATCCCTCTACTATAATATCCATGGTTGCACCGACATGTAACAGCCATTTCCGTATAGAACAGTTGCGGCGCGAACGTTTATCTGTTAGCCGCGGGCGTCAATTTCGGCGGCCATTTTCAGCAGAGCCGGCGGAAGGTCTAGAATTCAACCCAGGCAAGAGGGGGGTGCCAAGTGGGGGGGGGGGGGGGGGAGGAGCGGGAGGGGGACGTGCCCCCTCCCGCGTGAAGCGCGGAAGCTTTTTAAGTATATGAAATTGATATATGAAAACTAGGTTGTTTTTTTAATAGTACGTATAGCGAATTACACGTATATTTATTTATTTATTTATTTATTTTTAAGCCCAAAAATCTACCCAGGCAATTGCCTGCGTTGCCTGCTGGGCTCCGCCGGCCATGAATTTTGGTGGGCAAAATGTACAGGTGAGTATGGGCCAAAATGAAATGGTCACGAGTTGTGTACAATCGGCTGAACAAATCGGTTCGAAAAAGTTAGCTATCGGTAGGAAATTTTAATGTTTACCTGTCACAATTTTTTTCGAACCGATTTGTTCAGCCGATTGTATACACAACTCTTCAGGGGCGGATCCAGGAATTTTGAAAGGGGGGGTGCCAATGGTGAAAATTTATAATTAAGTGCGAAATGGGCGTGGTTCACCGAAAGGGTGGGAGGGGGATATGCCCCCTCCCGCGCTTCGCGCGGACGCTTTTGGTAGCTGTACGCTATATTGCGCGACTATGAATATATTATTAGACGAACGAAAGGGAGGGGAGGGGGGGGGGGGGGGGGGGCCATACTCACCTGTACAGGGACGTAGCACTCAATATATGAGTGGTCCGGCGAATTTAATTATATTCATAATAATTACGAAACTGTTTACACAATGAACTGTTGTAGCAAACTTACAAATTAAAACAGAGAGAACAACCCTGCCCGATGTTGTGAATCCTTCACAAAGCTATTAAGTGTATCCTTAAGGTCAAGTGTGTCTGTTCTTTCTTTGTGAACATTAAGTATTAATAGATGATTAAGCCGTTTCTGAGACATTTTGGACCTGAGATATGTTTTAACCCGCCTAAGAGCACTGAACGATCTTTCTGATGTTGCATTTGTTGCAGGCATTACTAAAACAAGTTGAAGTACTTTTTTCACTTCAGACAACAGGCTTTGTTGATCCTGAGAGAGAGAGGTGAAGTAATCCTTGTTTGACAAGTGTAACCTGCTCCATGTTGGATGAATCAGTAGTTTCATCTATCATAATGGTCAGAAAAGGAGAAGACTGGAGCTCAGCCATGATTTCTCTTAGCACTTGGAGACTCATTGTTTGGATGATTTCATTTTGTATTTCTGGACTGGTGTAAACATTGTCCTTTTTAACAAGCCAGTTTTTGAGCATGGTATCACTGTAAGCTTTCATATGTATGAGTTGCTTAAGATTTCCGTCTTGATCATCATCATCACCTCTGAGGGCCAATCCTTGTCTACACAGAAACCGAATGCATTGTATGATTTCAAACAAACAGTGCCGATTGTTCTGTTATTCTGTAGCATGTTGCTTTGACAAAAGCTCTCCAACATCTGGGGTTGTAGAAGGAAGAGTTACCATCACCATTACTGCTTCTTTGTGGAAAGAGCTTGATTCATGGTTCCTGAATGATACTGTAGCATCTTTCCAATTAGAGAAGCCAACAACCACCTGCCACAATGATGAAAAGCACAAAAGTTACAAGTACTTCAAAAAGAATGGGCCAATTCAAAACATGGCATGTAAAAAAAAATTACATGCATTTATTGTTTAAGAGTCTAATTGAATGCTATACAACATGTATATTGCATACATGTGCATGCAAAAAAAGTACTGGATGCATGTACTTACAAACACTGGCTCTGGTTGTTTTGCGGTAACACGTTTAAGCTTGCAGGCCTCAATACATGTATGGCAGAATACTGCGTCCTTTGCCTCATCGTAGTGTAGAAAAGGCCACTTTGCAAACCATTGTGGCTTGAAGCTTCGCTGTTCTAACTTTTTAACGCCAAATGAACGCTTCGGGAACTTGAAACCCAATGCCGGCTGGTGAGGTCGATTGGATACATGTACATGAGTTTTACTTTGAAAAGTTGAACCCTCAGAATAGCTTATAGAACAAGTTGCCATATGATTATCGGGTCCGAGCCAATGGTAATGTCAGAATCGGCGCAGTAGATAGGAATCACTGAGGAATCGGTTAATCGCTTGCAAAATGATAGCTTTCTAAATGACGCTCACAAAATAATAGTTACTTGTCTAGTAACGCATTTATATTTTGGTCACTGCGCACCAATGATAAAACCGGTTATTATTACAACGGGATTTAATGGACTCTCATGGAGCTGCGACGCCCCAACCCCAACGCGACCCGCCCCTAGCAAGGGTTTGGCAAAGTGCTGGGCCCATCCCCCTGGCTCACGCGTGCCAGCAGCCGGCAGGGTCTCGGACCCACAATAGGCACCCCTTCCGATAGCAGCAATGCTTGGGGGAGCCAGGAGGGAACTTCTGGATGCCCAACACCTGATCACGGCCGGAGCCGGAGAGTATATCGGCAGTTACAAACCCCTCTTGCTAGGTAACGGGAAATAAAATAAAAACAAAAACAAAAACAAAAGCATAATACCATGCGCACCTAAATGCAGCCACGCTCAACAAAAGGGGCCTGCAATGAGTGCCGAATGCAGCGCATGCGCATGCCCATATCGGTCCACTAACCTCAGTTAACCAGTACGGCTAACTTACCTAGTAAAATGTAGCCTTGTTCCCAGACCCAAACATTCGAAGCTGCGAATTGATTTCAGCTTTGGATTACATCACTGTTACGTGAATAGTGGAGTTGTAATCAATCCGCAACTGCGATGTTAACTAAACGAAAAGACGCAGATTTAAAAAAAAGAAAAAGTGCTGGGGAAAAGTGGTCCGGCGAAAGCCGGACTTGCCGGATCTATTCCTACGTCCCTGCTGTACATTTTGCACCAATATGGCGGACTAATTAGAAGATGAATGCTATGATGAAAGAGCTCTATAGTACTGTAAGTACGCGTGTGTCGTGAGACTCAGAGGATTATTGTAATACGCGCATTCAGATACTTAGTCTACAACTACGAAACAGTTCTTATTTTCTAGTTTGACGGACTATCGATTAATTCCTCATACAGAAGTCACAGTGCCATAGTCATACGCAAAAAGAATCATGCCACCACATGCAGTCACACTGTTCATTTCTTTGCACACAGCCTGCACTGCCACGAGGAGTTCTGTTCATTTCTTGTGACCCGTTCACACTTCTTGTGAAACAGCTCTTTGCAGTGAGAGCACTGGATCATTCTTCCAGCTGGTGGCATTCGACGGCTACAAGAGACTGGGGTTAGTTGCTGTGCTACAATTGAATGAGAAAGGGTTGACTTCCTTTGAATACATGGGAAGGGAGCCATTTGACGTTTTTCAAGATAACTAACTAGATGTGTCCCATTTTGCCAACACAATAATGCATGGAACTTATATCCTCGCAGAAACAAAGACTAGTAGCAAATGCAATAGCATAGACACCAAAGTCAGAGCTGCTAGGGTCTGTGTGCCTTTCCGCCATGTCGATTTCTCTATTAATGGCACTCTTGTTTGTCCATTTTATTGCCATTTTTTGATCTTTTGTTTAATGACATAATCACATTTTGCCAGACATTCGCCTCAATTTCGATGGCAGCTCCCGGTCCGTGGATAAAAGTGCCATTCAATTTTCCAATTCGAATGTATTAAATTTACATTTTCGATCAATTTTTCCGATTTTCACGCAATTTTCTTCAATTCCCTTATTTTTCTAATAATTGAAATTTTTAATTTTTGACAAAAATTATGCAATTTTCTCAATTTTGGCATCGTGCATCATTGATTTTTCCGTCGCGCGTTCAATTTCCTATTGTGTAAAATAATTCGATAATTGCATACTTAAATTTTAACGCATGCTGCCTCATTTCAATTTGTCCAATTTTCATCATCGTAAAAATTGGAATGGAACTGGATCCTCGTACCTTTGGGTATGGGACGCTCCTCTATACATGTGTATAATCCAATTCGTCCATTCCACGAGGGAGGGGCCCCCAATTCAGTTCAAGGATAGGACCCTAGTACTCCCCTCTTGGTTACTTTCTTTGGCAAGTCCATATGCACGCACGCACTATGCACGGACTAACACTCTCGTCGCTATGGTGCATGCACAGTCTAAGACTCTCGTCGCTATGGTGCATGCACGGACTAACACTCTCGTGCTATGGGCGAATTAGATTAACAGGAGGAGCATACTCGTCCCACCCTGGTATAGCCAAGGAAATATCATTTGGCAACAAAACAGATATAGTGCTTAAACAGAGATCAATCAAAATATAATATTTATTTCTGTTATGTGATAATGGCATCTCATTCTTATTCTTAGACTTCATTCACTCACTCAGCCATGGAGCAGCATGGCGTCCAATTCGTCCATGCCACGTGGGAGGGCCCCCAATTCAGTTCAAGGATAGGACCCTAGTACTACCCTCTTAGTTACTTGCTTTGGCAAGTCCATATGCACGCATGCACGGACTAACACTCTCGTCGCTATGGTGCATGCACGGACTAACACGGGCGAATTAGATTAACAGGATACTTGTCCCACCATGGTAGCCAAGGTAACGATCACAAGGAATCGTCATTTCAATTGGCAACACACGCTTTCTTGTTCATGCTGAAGCAAGAAGAGCAGTTAAAAGGGCTTAATATTCAGCATGGTCTGATCTAAACACTGCCTCCCAAGTGCTGAACAATAAGAAGTCAAAGATTAAACGGTGAGTCCATGCATGTGTAAGCGGCCAAGATTGATAGCAGGTATACACGAGGTACAGACTGACAAACATACAACAATAAGGTATATATATATATGTGTGATCACGGGTGTGCGTGTGACAATCTATTACACAAGGTTCCATCAATACAATGTACTGCGCAAGCGCAGACTAATAAATCCTGCATTACACTGCTCCCTTCTTTTTAGTGTTCCACATATATTCCATAGCGCTGTGTGCGTTGTCTATCTCGCACGGGGTATCGGCGTTGTTCATTTAAGGGTGGTACAGGTGGGTTCGCAATTTCTGGGACTGCTGCCTCTTCTTGCTGTACTGGATCATCGTCATCGCTGTCAACCAGATCCAGATTTGTACCAACTGGTTCTTGTTCTCTGGACCCTGTGTTCTCTGGCTTGTCATCGGATATTACACACGGCTTGAGCCTGTCAAAATGAACAAATGTTGTTTTCCTCCGACCTTGAAGGTTTTTGATTTTGTACGTGGTCTCGCCCAGTCGTTCCATGACCTTAAAGGGTCCTTTCCAAGGATGGTGTAGCTTTCTGGATCGACCACGAGGAACAGCTGTGGAGTGTAACCACACCAACTCGCCCGGGCTAAATGGCTTCCCATGCACTTTTTGGTCATACAGCTCTTTCTGCCTTTTATGTTCGGCCTGACAGCGCTCCCTCACCAGTCCGTATGCTTCTTGCAAGGCGTCTTTCAAGCAGCGTGCATACTCGGAGGTAGTGTTCGGCTCCATCTGATTAGTGCCGTACATCAGGTCGATCGGTAGCTTCGCCTGGCGCCCGAACATCAAGAAGAACGGAGTAAATCCTGTGGAGGAATGGACGCTAGAGTTGTAAGCCAGACAAAGTTTACGTATGTGCTGCTGCCAATCAGCTTGATTGTTGCCTCCTGCGGTGGAAAGCATGTCCAATAGAGTCCGATTGAACCGCTCCACCATTCCATTGCACTGTGGGTGGTACGGCGTGGTGCGCGTTTTTCTGATCTGCAACAGTTCGCATATCTCCTTCACCAAATCTGACTCAAACTGTCGTCCCTGGTCGCTGTGGAGCTGTTCTGGAGGAGAAAAACGGCAGAACATTTCATCAACAAGTTTTTTAGCAACAGTTGTGGCCTCCTGGTTCCGTATAGCATACACTTCTACCCACCGGGTAAAACAGTCCATAGCTACCATGACATACTTACAGCCATCCTCAGTCTCGGGAAGGGGGCCCATTAAATCTACACTCACGATTTGCATCGGGTACCCAGCCTTAATGGTTTGCAGAGGAGCCCTTCTCTTTGGGGCAACCGTCTTCCTCGTGGTGCAGCTTATGCAGTTCCTACACCACTCCCCAACTGCTTCTGTACATCCTGGCCAGTAAAACCGCTCTTTCAGTCTGTGTTTCATCTTTTCCTCTCCAATGTGACCGCCTACAGCCCCTTGATGGAGATCGCGAAGAGCATCCACTTGTAACTTCGCGGGTAAAACGAGCTGCTGGAATCTTCTACTTCCATCCACGCATTTCTTCCACAGGATACCATCATAAATGCAGAGGGCGTCCCAGTGTTGCATCAGGAGACGACTTCCTCGACTCCACGATTTAACAATATCAGGGCTCGTTGGTTGACCACAAGATACAGCACAGTGAACAGGTTGGATGGTTGAGTCGTCCAGTTGCATCTGCCTCATCTCAGCTGGAGTATATTTCTGGAACGGATTGGAAACCACTCCTACCATGACGGTGTTCTCCGATTCTATATCTTCGTCCCTACCGCACTGCCTGCATGGGACACGGGAAAGGGCGTCAGCGTTGCAATGGCGCAAGCCTTGGCGGTGCACAACGGTGAAGTTATACTCCTGGAGTCTCTCTAGCCAGCGAGCCAGTTGACCTTCCGGTTCTTTAAAATTCCGGATCCAGACCAGAGATCCATGGTCAGGTAGAAGGGTGAATTCTCGCCCAAGGAGATACTGTCTAAAATGATGTACAAATTCCACAACTGCTAATAATTCTTTACGTGTTACACAATACCTTTGCTCTGGCCTAGTAAGCGATCTGCTCGCATAGGCAATAACACGCTCAGAACCACAATCACTAACCTGTGAAAGCACAGCACCAATTCCAACATCACTTGCATCCGTGTCGAGTATGAAACGTCGCTCATAATCTGGGTATGCAAGGACTGGGGAAGAAACCAAACGTTTACGCAATTCATCAAAAGCGTTTTGGCATCCAATGGTCCATTCGAAAGGTGCGTTTTTCTCTGTCAACCGCTGTAGTGGTTTTGAGATCAAGGCAAAGTCTTTTACAAAACGCCTATAGTAATTGGCTAGCCCCAAAAATTGTTGAACTTCTTTTCTGTTCTGGGGAATGGACCACTTCGACACAGCCTCAGTTTTGCTTGGATCTGTTGCAACACCATCTGTGGATACTATATGGCCTAGAAATGTTACTTGCTGCCTGCAGAGTGTACACTTTTTTGGTTTTAGCTTGAGACCCGCCCCCCTCAGACGAGTGAAGACACTAGTGAGGTGATGCAAATGCTCCTGAAATGTAGTACCTACTACAATTATATCGTCAAAATACACTAAACAGCTCGACCATTTTAACCCACTCAAGACTCTATCCATTAAACGCTGAAATGTCGCTGGAGCGTTACATAAGCCAAATGGCATTACCTTGAATTGGTAAAGTCCTTCCGGTGTTGTGAAGGCTGTCTTAGGTTGATCCTCGGGAGCCACTTCCACTTGCCAGTACCCACTGGCAAGGTCGAGTGTGGTGAAGAATTTAGAACCAACCAGTGTGTCCAAAGTGTCGTCCACTCGAGGTAGTGGGCAGGCATCTTTTCTTGTTACTTCGTTTACCTTCCTGTAGTCTACGCAAAATCGTGTTGTCCCATCATGCTTCTTTGCTAACACTATAGGTGAGGACCAAGGGCTGTCAGACTGTTGGATTACATCTGCACTCTCCAGCATGTCCCTCAGCAAGCCTCGGAGCTCCTCCCTGCGTGCCTGAGGAATACGACGTGGAGATAGGTGCACTGGTTGAGCATCACTGGTGAAAATATGATGCTTCAGCTCTTTAGTGCGGCCCAAGTCCTTGCTGCTGAAAGAAAAGACATCGGCAAACTCCACAAGAAGAGAATAGAGTTGTTCTCTTTCACTCTCACTAATGTGCAAGATTCCCAACCTTAGACACCAAATCCCATAAAATGCTCTGGCATTCCGGTGAGACTTCAGCATTCTTCATCACTGTAGATATGTTGATAACTGGATCTTGCTCCAGGAGCTCCATGCTTGCAATCTGTGTTCCTCTCTTCAGCACCACCATTTCATCACGTGGGTTCAGTATACGTACTGGTACTACATTACTGCTTGGAGACACTACTGCATTAGCCACCATCACACCCTTACAAGTGGCTGACTTGTGTCCTACAAACCACGTACCATTAGTGACTGGACCAGCAATTTTTACCATAACTTCCATTTCACTTCCTGCTGGAACAACTGTTTTCTCTTTTAGGACCAGTCCAACAGTTGCAACTCCTTGTTCTGTGGTGGTTTTGCTTAAGAATGGAATTGAAAGCTTTTGGGAGGGGAATGTGAGTACCTTCTGACCACAATCAATCACACAACTATTAGCTTCCAAAAAATCCAACCCAAGGATTGCCTCTATAGTGATGTCATCAGTTACAATGCAAGTGACCATAAATGGAGTACCCTTGAACAAAACCTGTATGTTTCCACACCCACATATAGACAATGAAGCCCCATTGACCCCTACAAGCTTTTTTCCAGACCACTGTTCAAGAACAAGTGTACTGTCCCTGTTTACAAGTTGTGTCCAGACATCCTTGCGGATAAGAGATACAGCTGCTCCCGTATCAACAACGAATGCAATAGCTACCACCCCAATGACTCTCTTTACGCTGTAACTTACCCCGCAAGTTACCGAAAGAGAAGGAACAGTCAACTGATCAGTTTGAGCCTCTACATGTCTTCTTCCCTCACGTGGTGGGCTCTTTCCACTGAGGGACTGAAGTTTCCCTGATGCTGCTCTGTTGCGCGACTCCGACAAAATCTTGCAATATGGCCTTTCTTGCCACAAGTCCAACAGACTACAGCCTTGCGTTTCCCACTCTCAGCCTCCCCGGTTTGCTTACTTGTCCGAGGCCTTGTGGAACTCCCTTGTCTCTCGAGTAGCATCTCCAACCGTTGTAGCCGCTCGCCAAGCAACTTCACCGTCTGAGGTTCATCAAGTGGAGAGACAGCTGCGACAGCTTCAGCACGGTCTGCACGGCGTACGCGTACATCTGGGTCTGGTTCCTGTGGGGACACAGCGCTCACTCGCAGCGGCTTACCGGAGCTTCCCAAGTACGACTCTAATTCAATTGTTGCGACGACGGCCTCCTCAACGTTGGTGGGTCGTTTCTGCTTCACGCCGAAAGCGACTTGGGCGTTTTCAATTTGTGCCAATACTGGTTTAATGCAAGACGTTCTCTTGCCTTCTCCTCCAGGTCAGGATACGCTTTGTCCGCAAGAACTCTCAATACGTCGCCGAAAGTAGCCCAGTCTTCGTCCTTTCGCCTCGTTCTGGCACTTAACTCGGCCACGTAGAGTTGCTTCTTACTGTCAGGGTCAAAACGGCGCTGTAAGGATTTTATGCACTCACCGTAGTTTTCTTTCACATCTTGTGGCAACTTCTTGAACGCTGTCTGAGCCTTCCCAGTTAGACGCACCTTCAGCCATTTTAATTTCTCCTCACCAGTGGCCCACTTGTTGACAGTGGCTACGTTCTCGAAATGGTCTACCCATTCCGCCCAGCCACCCGCTTCGCCTCCGTAGGGCTCAGGTAGGAGCAAGGGTTTGGACATTCTAACTCGTGTAGAGCCGACTACGCCAGTGTAAGCGGCCAAGATTGATAGCAGGTATACACGAGGTACAGACTGACAAACATACAACAATAAGGTATATATATATATGTGTGATCACGGGTGTGCGTGTGACAATCTATTACACAAGGTTCCATCAATACAATGTACTGCGCAAGCGCAGACTAATAAATCCTGCATTACACATGTAATACTGTATACTATAGCAAGTACTGTGGTGAAATAAGTGAGTAAATTACTGAGCACTCTGATGTGTAATTTAACTGGATGTAATGTTTACTCAGGTTTTGTCTCTTTGAACCAAGAGATGATACAAGGCAGGTGTATTGCATGCTGCTTGACAGGGCACTAAATAGCAATAAAAACTTACCAAGAAAAGGTAATTTAAAGAAGCGCATGAATGGTTGGCCGACAAAGTGTGCACTAGATCAGGGCATGCAGCAGTGTGCAAAAATAAGTGCAAATAAATTGCTTGGCTTAGCACTGCATGTATGGAGAGAAAAAGCGGCAATGTTCCTAAAATCTGTACTTCAATAAATGCACTATTGACATTTCAGATTGCAATGGAATTGATATGAAGAGCTTGAGCCATACTTATATGAAACATCATACACAAGAATAGAAGTAAGGGTGAAAGTAGTGACCTTCCCAATACAGTGTTTCCAATAAAATAGATGACATACAGGATGATAGATGATGTTGGACAACAGTCATGTATCTATTTTGGAGGAATAATAATCATTTTGTTTTTGTCACATCAACTATAAAGGTTACAGGTTGGTTGGTGTAGCTGAAAACAAAATATAATGCTACTATTACAATGTGAGCAATGATTGTCACTGGTGGGGAGGGTGTGGAGGGTATACACATTGCTGACATGTCTTTCTGGTCAGTATGTATGTGCTGAATAAGATATGTCATAGTGCAATGTGATGTCAAACAAGGCTACAATACAGCCCGTATTCATGTGTGCTATATTCTGTGTATGTGCACTGTTTGGCATTCAGATTTTATTTAATGACCAGTGTACTCGTGAGGTAAAATAAAATTTGACATACTGACTCCATTGTTGCCTGGGTTTTATAATGAGCTCAAAGCATGTGCACAGTTGTCAATACATGTGGGTGAGTGACTGTCTTGTGTATGTATGTGGCCAAAAGTAGGCAACAATGAGTGAGTGTAGAGAGACTCATGACACCCCTGCCTTGAGCAGATAGTACATGTACTTCTGATCAAGCAGATTTACATGGGGGACCTATTCCCTTGGCTAACATAACAGCAGACATTGTATGTCAGAACTGTTATGAGTTTGAAAGTGGATCATCCCAATTAGATTTGACATATTGACTCCATTGTTTCTTTACACGTTTTGATCCAGCTATATTTCATTTACATGCATGTATGTATGAAGCAGACCGTTCCTCACGCTAGGACTGTGTTTGAACACCCCTCAATAAAATACCCCACAATACAAGGAGCTCTCATGATGAAGGGTGAACGTTTTTATATAGCCGGATGTGGAATACCAGTACTATAAACTGGTTTTGAGTCCTGCTCTGTGCATCACACATATCATGCAGGCTAGGGATTGCCTCAGCATGCTGATGTTTGCTCCAGATGTTACATCAACACCCGTAGCTGTTGACAACAATGCTTCAGCTTTGGCTGGCTTCTCTGACAATGTAGGTGACATGCTGCTAGGTTGTGGAATATAATGGTTTAGTTAACACCTCCATCTAAAGCCAGGAAAAAAAGCAAGGAAACAAGCAGATAAAAAAATTTCTCTTTGAGAAATAGAATGGAATGTAGGATTGGCATTGGTGGTGTAAAAAGCAATGAAACAAGACACATTATGGATTGGTACCAGAATACAACAAGACGGTCCTAGATTTAGCAAACTGAAATTCAAAGTGCATGGTTCTTGGCTAAATGTAGTCTTGTTGTATTCTGGTACCAATCCATAATGTGTCTTGTTTCATTGCTTTTTACACTACCAATGCTAATCATACATCCCACTCTATTTCTCAAAGAGAATTTTTAAAAATCTACTTGTACAATGAGAGTAACGAGAATGGTTTGAGCGACATCTATAAATGATCATGTACATGAAGAGCAAAATCAGTCTTCAGGAGGAGAATTTATGGAAGTATTAGTTCATGCCCTTCCCTCAAATCCATTAACCAATTACATGTCATGATATGATTTTAATACACTAGTTTTATGAATTATATAATAAACAGTGAGAGATGCTGATCCTGCAAGAGGTCTTTCTGCTTTGGTAGCGGATCTTGGTGTGAGAGGTTTGTGGGCTGCCCAGACTGAGGCATTACTTGATATTTGTGTCATGGACACTGATGCCCAGTCATACAGTACAGTCGCACTGTTGATTCTGTTCTCCTATCAGCTGAGTTACCTGGATGCTGTTGAGGCTAGACATGCATCTTTCTCCGGCCCCTTTTGTCTCCTCAATTGATGGTGTCCCTGCTTGTGAAGCTAACTCTAACATGAAGCTTTCAGCAATAAATATACCATTGAAGTGGGGAAAAACCACTAAGTGAAGTGGCTGGATGGGTTGGCGTTTGCTATATACTAAGAGCCACAAATCTGTGCATAAGAGGATGCAGAGTGAAATGGAGGAGTGCAGTTCACATGGATGATGGGGCTGGACTATCCACAACTGATAGAATTTGTACGTGCTATTATGTTTGTGCATGTGCTTGAATATATGTTATTTATTCCTTCGTATTTTTTATATTTTGTTAAGTACTTCTAGTCGGATGCTTCAAAATGAGATGCAGCTAATTTTCATTATGGAATTAACAAAAAGGCTTAAGACGATAGAACTGCATACGTACTTGAAGCCCATTTCATTACCTGATACATGTATATTGTGCAGATGAGTCAGTTATACATAAATGACCAGAAATGTAGTGGCTATTCCATTTACCTATGAAATACTTCAATATTCACCACAGCAACATTAAGTGAGAACCAGGACACTCAATATCGGCCTTTCAGGATGGTTTACGAATGTACATCAACTTAATTGGACAAATTTTAACATTCATGGATTATTAATTACTTGCATTGTTCATATGCTGACCAATAACTAGCTGTATTTATGTTTGCTGCAAACACTGTCAGAGCCATCATCTATTTTCTGTTGTTGCCGGTAAACAATGCCAGCAAGCTGCAAGTGCTATCATAGGCTGAGTTACAATCTCACACTGTGGAAATTGCATTGTTATCCACGGGGTGTATATGGACTGTACAAGCTGAATCATCAGTGGCTTGTATGTCAAAATCCATCTCTTCTACAGCTGTTTCATCAGTTGATTTATGTTGACTCGCAGTCAAACACTTCCTGTCCTTGAACACACCTCAGGAACCAAATGTCTATAGTATGTTGCTTTAGACACGCTCTACTGACAGTGAGTACAAATCCTCGACTCCAAACTTACAAAAATAAAATAATAGTTAAATCACGCATGCGCAAAATCGGATACGTGCACATTTTTCATTGTGAACTGCTGTGCAGTGATGTCTAGTAATAGCACACCTCGCAGCGGCAGAATTGTTCTATCAGACCACTTTTCGAATGGTCTAACAGCTCCACCACCAGACAGCTGGTCGCAGCATGCTTCAACAGAATCATTTTATGGATCAGGGCCTCGAAGCAACCGTCTGCATCGTGCAACCACAACATCGCCGATTGGAACTCCGGGGAACAAAACGTGATTGCCTGGGCAAATGTTTCACACTCCTGATCAAGTGACAGCACCGCAAGAACACGCACAGGAGTTGGAAGGTTTTAAGACCGTTGTTGCGAGCGAGTTCGTGAGAATTACTACTGAATTCAATTCTATCAAGCCTTAGCCAAAGACAAACGGCGAGGGAAAGCACCATAGGAATCAATGAAGTCACAGCTAAGTGTGGCTGTTTCCTCTAGCTCTGAAGAAAATAGCGATGATGCTGAGAAAAGGAAGCGTATACACAGTCTCTTGTACTGCAGGTACGCTGACACTATATGCGATAGTGATCATATATAATTATGTTTACAGAGAGAAGTTCGGCTTATTCATCACGCGCTTCTAAGCCATCTTCATCGGCGACGGAATGAAGGGTAAGCAAGAGTATTCTGCACTTTCTTAATGGTTTCATTAGAATTACAATTCAACGCAACAACGGTGCATTCGAGCGAATTGCAAAGGAGCTACAAAGGGCATTCATTGTAAACGAAATTGTTTTCCTTGCACTTCCGTCTATTACTGCCCATGTTAATGCGTTACACGGTGTATCCACACACAGGAGAAGCCTAAAGCGCGTTTCTATAAGAGCGAATCGCGGCGTAGAGCAATACGCTCAAGGAAACAGCGTGTAAGTTTTTAGAAGTGTTAATAAGAAATATGATAGGTATATATTGCAGCTATGGGAACGCCGGTCAAAACAAGTGACTTCAGTTGATGAGGAAAGTTGGATTCTCTTCAGTGAAGCCATCTATATGATGTCTGATGAAGAAGATGCGGAAGGAGAGAAATCCAAAGAAGGCGACCTACCTGCCGCTCTGAGAGGTTGGATTCCTTCTTAGATGAATTGGATGAGAAGGCAAGCTCTTCGTCAAAAACAGTGAGGAAAAAAAGAAAGCATAACGATCTCTCGTACCAGTGGGACCATCTGCACCAGTTGGGCTTCCTCTATGGATGCTCAGGCTGAAGCCTCAGTTTCCAACGAACAATCAAACAACTGAACATTCAATTTGCTATTTTGTTGTGTTATTTTTTTTTCTTGTTGACAAAATTAAGAACTTTATTAACTACAACAGGTTAAGTTGATCAAAGGGCGGGGTATAGGATCGCGGAGCGGAGGGGTCGAGCGGGTCGTCGTATACTCGCGTTGTTATACGCAATATGTATTCTAAGTGTTATCACCATGCAGGTGTTATACGTACATGCATTGCTGATATATAACTTGTTATACAACCCTAGATTCTCCTTAGTATACACATGTGTATGGGATAGTGGCGTGTGTAGGGGATGGTGGAGGTGTGTGGAGGGGATGGTGGAGCTGTGTGTATGGGATAGTGGAGGTGTGTAGGGGATGGTGGAGGTGTGTGGAGGGGATGGTAGAGATGTCTATGGGATTGGTGGAGGTGTGTAGGGGATGGCGGATGTGCACATGTGTTGGGTGATGCATATATCTGTGTGGCATATGTGCTTTGTACTTCACCATGTTATGTGGATCCATCCTTATCCTTTACTCCTCCTCTCCACATCCTTCACCTCTCCCCTCCACATCCTTCACCCCTCCCCTCCCCTCCACATCCTTCAAACCTCCCCTCCACATCCTTCACTCCTCTCCTCCACATCCGTCTCCCCTCCCCTCCACATCCTTCTCCCTTCCCCTCCACATCCTTATTCCACATCCTTCTCCCCTCCCCTCCACATCCTTCTCCCCTCCCCTCCACATCCTTCTCCCCTCCACATCCTTCTCCCTTCCACATCCTTCTCCCCTCCACATCCTTCTCCCTACCACATCGTTCTCCCCTCCCCTCCACATCCTTCTCTCTTGCCTCCACATCTTTCCCCATCCCCTCCCCATCCTTTACCCCTCCCCTCTCCATCCTTCTCTCCTACCCTCCACATCCTTCTCCCCTCCCCTCCACATCCTTCGCCCCTCCCCTCCCCATCCTTCTCCCCTCAACATCCTTCACCTCTCCATTCCCCTCCTTGGGCTCTACAGGTGGATTTCACCACTTTCCTGACCATGACAGGGGAAGATCTCAAAGAGATTGATGTGTCAACCCTTGGGGCATGAAGGAAGCTCCAGATAGCCATCTCAGGTGTGGTGTGCTTCATTTGGATTTTTGAAATGCCAACTTCCATACCATATGCCATGCATGCACACGCACGCACACACACGCACACACACACGCACACACACACACACACACACACACACACACACACACACACACACACACACACACACACACACACACACACACACACACACACACACACACACACACACACACACACACACACACAAAGAGACAGAGGTTATAGCCTCAGCCTCCCTCCATCGTTATGTCAAGGGGGTTCTGCCCACAGCAGCTGCCTCCCGCCTCTTCCCGGGTAATGTCCATGGGTTGCATGGCAACCTTGGGCAGTATGCGTGGGGCCAGCCAAAGTATGAAGATGTGAACAACATGGCCACCAAAAACTGATGCCCACATCAGACATTGACATATAATGCCCCTGTCACCTTTTTGCCTCCACCCTAACCACGCCCCCACGCCCCTTTTCGTAATGGAACTGAATCATCATCAATGCTGTCCTTTTTTAAGTTTGCTAATTTAGTTTCATGATTGCCGTGTGTACTATGTAATCAGTCATTATTTAGTTACACGTTGTAGTTATACGTACAGTAGCTATGGATACAAATCACTATGTTCAAATTAATATTGGCATGTTTCTTGGAGGGGAGAAGAATGTGGAGGGGAGGGGAGAAGGATGTGGAGGGGAGGGGTGAAGGATGTGGAGGGGAGGGGTGAAGGATATGGAGGGGAGGTTTGAAGGATGTGGAGGGGAGGGGAGGGGTGAAGGATGTGGAGGGGAGGTTTGAAGGATGTGGAGGGGAGGGGAGGGGTGAAGGATGTGGAGGGGAGAGGAGAAGGATGAGGAGGGGAGGGGAGAAGGATGTGATGTGGAGGGGAGAAGGATGTGGAGGGGAGGGGAGAAGGATGTGGAGAGGAGGGGTGAAGGTTGTGGAGGGGAGGTTTGAAGGATGTGGAGGGGAGGGGAGGGGTGAAGGATGTGGAGGGGAGGAGTAAAAGATGAGGATGGATCCACATAACATGGTGAAGTACAAAGCACATATGCCACAGATATATGCATCACCCAACACATGTGCACATCCGCCATCCCCTACACACCTCCACCAATCCCATAAACACCTCCACCATCCCCTCCACACACCTCCACCATCCCCTACACCTACACCATTCCCTCCAGACACCTCCACCATCCCCTCCACACACCTCCACCATCCCTACACACACCTCCACTATCCCATACACACACCTCCACCATCCCCTACATACACCTCCACTATCCCCTACACACACCTCCACTATCCCCTACACACACCTCCACCATCCCCTACACACCTCCACTATCCCATACACACACCTCCACCATTTGTCTGTCTGCCTGCCGTATATATTGCTCCAATAACTACTTCCGTTGTCCAACATCCGGTCCGGGGCAACGCCCAGAAACGTTTTGCGCCAAATCCGACATACGCTTTGCGCAAATCCGTCATACGCTTTGCGCCAAATCCGTCATACGCTTTACGCCAAATCCGTCATACGCTTTGCGCCAAATCCGTCATACGTTTTGCGCCAAATCCGATTTGGTCTCTGTGTCATATGTTTTGCGCCAAATACGATTTGGTTTTACGCTATATCGCTCTTATGTCTAATGTTTTGTTACGCGACCTACCGGGCCACCGCGGCCGTACAACGTATACTTAGTACTAGGATAGGGTGTCCGCAGGGGGACAGCCTATCCGGGGGGACAAGATATCCTGTTACACCGGCTGAAATGATGACGCTACAGATCGGCAAGGGGGGTCCTGGGGGTCCGGGGGGTCCGGACCACCTCCTCGGGACCTCAATAGTGACTATGAATATAATTATTTAAAATGCAGTGTTTCAAATTTTAAAAAAAGTTCAGCGCTTTCCCTATATATTATATCTTGAATTCTGCATATGCGCATGCTACATCTCTCCCCCATACCCTTAGTTCGACATGGCACCACTTCCGCCTCTCTCCCTCATTAATTTTCATGTCGGACCCCCTCGCCGAATTCCTGGATCCGCCACTGGATCGTCAAATATCGCTAATTTTAAAAGAGTTTTTATTCCCGTGTCAAGCATAACGATAGGTATAGTCCTGAAAGTTCAATCTTTGTTGATTGTGGTATTGCTGCCACATCTTATAACACGATATTGAGAAGGTGCTCCTTCATCACACACTGCAAGCTGCATATTAGTTCTGCAACTGCATCTCATATATGTAGGCATATGTTATTCTGTGCAATGATGCATGGTATACATATGCATGGATTTGACTCCTTATTCTACAAACCGGAAGGAGACTGACTGAATCCTGCCTTTTCTACAAGCCTAGTGCATGTGATGAAGATGATGTTTACTAGGTCAATGGCATTAAGAACTAAATGTTATAAAGTCATGCAGCATTTATACAGGCATCCAATGTTCAGTTGATGTTATTAAGGCAGTATGATTCAACGCTGTTGATGTATTATTCAATAGCAAACGTTCCCAGTGAGTGCATATACTTTATTTATGTTTCATGCAAGGTGCCTGGTGGGGAACTTCAGTAGTATAGGTATAGTTGACCACCTTAGTGATGGAAATGTATGGTGTTTTGATATTCCAATGCGTCGGGGTACGTAGTGCCTGATACAGTGCCTGATACAGATCAGGTAAAAACCTTTACACCTGCAATGTATGGTACACATTATTATGTCTTGCGGAGGTCCTAACTTGACCAATATTTCATCACAGTCTCCTTCTTCTCCTTCCTTTCGTCAAACATAACTGAAGTTAGGAAAAGCGGAAAAATAGGAATACACCAAAATGTAGCGCTAAATGCGACGTTTCATCCTTTGTGAATATTGAAACTATATTGTTTATATCAGTTTCGATATAAATGCGTGGGTGTATTTTTGCCGATTTATGACAAATGAAGTATACTTGCGGATATCGATGGAGAGTTGGATATGGATCGTAACTAAATGCTTGGACCCATATGTTGTCGGGCTTTCATCTATACAAATTGCTATTGGAACTTTGATGCATTGCCCAGCATTTGAATGCCGTTTACTAAGCACGTGACCTTGCACGTGTTCGTTTTTCGTGTATGTTCTAATACATGGTATGGTAGTTGAAACATGCATTCGCGTCAAAAAAAATCTCAAAGAGAACGGTACAATGTGAGCAAAGCATGAACCTAGTTCGGTGACAAACAAAGCAAAAGCCGGAGAACGTTACCAGGCGAACTCTGAGCAGAAGCGAGCCGACGAACGACAACGGTATAGGATCTTGATGTGAATAATCGGGTCAGGAAAAGGGCAAGGTACAGACCCTCGTCATCCTATTTTAATTTGTATCTTCCCATCTATCAATTATGCAACATGCATATACTTGCTTCTTACTCTAGCCATGATGATGACCCATGCGAGACGCTGGACGGGCACGGTACGAAACAGACCCTGAAACGAAGCGAGCAAAGAAATAGAAGAGATCCTGAAGTGAATCGGATTAAGAAAAGGGCAAGGTACAGACCCTCGTCATCCTATTTTAATTTGTATCTTCAAACTAGCTCTGATGATGACCCATGCGAGACGCTGGACGGGCGCGGTACGAAAAACCGCGTAGAAGTTAGCCGTACATTCCTCAGCCGCACATTCCAGCGGTTTCCACAGCGCATAACATTAAAGCGGCGTGCGCATTGTTTTATAATTCGCACACCGAATACAACCTGACGTTGCAAGTGTTTTCTATAAGCCAACTGGGACATAGAGCCATCAGAAGAACCGCAATCTCATTGCTGTGCGTGTTCATCAAAGCTTATTGGAGTGAAAATACCGAGGTAATACTAAAGATGGGCACTCACAAGTAAACACAGCCTGAAATATCAAATTCCAAATGAAGTACAATAGAGCAATTTTTGTAAGCACTCCTGAGTCTTACTGCAGTATAGCCTCACATTTGTATCTGTTGCACCCTCGTACAGAGGCCATGCCACGTGTGCGAGGTCAAGATGGCTGACATTACTGAAGTGGACCATGGCTAGTAGAAACCCTGATGTTTCAAACTGGATGTTAGGTACATGAGCAGTTAGTACAATCACTCCTGAGACTTACTGCTGTATAACCTCACATTTGTATCTGTTACACCCTCCTACAGGGGCCATGCCAAGTGTGTGAGGTTAAGATGGCTGACATCACCAAAGTGGACCATGGCTAGTAGAAACCCTGCATGATGTTTCAAACTGGATGTTAGGTACATGAGCAGTTAGTACAATCACTCTTGAGTCTTACTGCAGTATAGCCTCACATTTGTATCTGTTGCACCCTCCTACAGAGGCCATGCCAAGTGTGTGAGGTCAAGATGGCTGACATCACTGAAGTGGACCATGGCTAGTAGAAACCCTGATGTTTCAAACTGGATGTTAGGTACATGAGCAGTTAGTACAATCACTCCTGAGTCTTAATTAATTAATTATAATATTTCTCAATGCATTGTACAGATAATGCACTGAAGAGGCAAGTAATGGCATGTGTAAATGCACTTATATACTTCCTATTTAAATGGATACAGTTAACAAAAAGGAGATAGATCTACAGTTTTGAGGTGACACATGAAGGTGATGATATTCTTTGCAGATACAACATGTTGTGGTAAAGAATTCCAAATAGGAACAACCCGAGATGAAAAAAAGTATAGCCGAAAATCATGACGAGGTATGGTGACCGACTGGAGCCTGTATGAATTCCCACGAGTGGAATGAACGTTTGAAATGACTGTAAACATCTCAGCTGCATCAATATCCAAAAGCTTATTCACAATTTTGTAACACATTGAAAGGTCAAAATAGACACAATGATATTCTAATGATGACAAATTAAGATTTGCTAACCTGGATGCATAATCCATGTGGGGAAGCCTTGCACGTTTATAAATTTCTCGTGTGAAGTAACGCTGTACTCCTTCTATATGTTCAATATCTTTAAACAGCCAAGGATTCCAGACTGGAGTGTTGAATTCTAAAAGTGGCCTAACGTAGGTTTTAAATACACGTAATAGAATGCTGACATCACTAGTATGGAAACCTTTTAGAAGTAGAGCACATCGAGAATACGCTTTGGCCGCTATGGATGAGCAATGAATTCCAGGTTTAAAATCTGATGAAACATAAACACCAAGATCACGAATATAAGATACTTGCTCTAAGGTTATCCCACATAATGAGTATGATGTATCAGATACTTGCTTTCCAAAGGAGATGACATTGCATTTTTGAAAGGCAATGCTAAGTTGCCAATTAGATGCCCAATCACAAAATGCAGATAATGAACTTACAAATGGAGATGTATCCCCAGTAGAATGATGAAAATAAATTTTAGTATCATCAGCGAAGATTTTAGCTTTAACAGGTGATGACAAACAATCTGGAAGGTCGTTAATATATATGAGAAAAAGAAGTGGACCTAAGACAGAACCCTTACTGCAGTATAGCCTCACATTTGAATCTGTTACACCCTCCTACAGGAGCCATGCCAAGTGTGTGAGGTCAAGATGGCTGACATCACCAAAGTGGACCATGGTTAGAAACCCTGATGTTTCAAACTGAATGTTAGGTACATGAGCAGTTAGTACAATCACTCCTGAGTCTTACTGCAGTATAGCCTCACATTTGTATCCGTTACACCCTTCTACAGGGGCCATGCCAAGTGTGTGAGGTCAAGATGGCCGACATCACTGAAGTGGACCATGGCTAGTAGAAACCCTGATGTTTCAAACTGGATGTTAGGTACATGAGCAGTTAGTAAAAGCAGTCCTGAGTCTTACTGCAGTATAGCCTCACATTTGTATCTGTTACACCCTCCTACAGAGGCCATGCCAAGTGTGTGAGGTCAAGGTGGCTGACATCACTGAAGTGGACCATGGCTAGTAGAAACCATGATGTTTCAAACTGGATGTTAGTTACATGAGCAGTTAGTACAATCACTCCTGAGTCTTACTGCATCATAGCCTCACATTTGTATCTGTTGCACCCTCCTACAGTGGCCATGCCAAGTGTGTGAGGTCAAGATGGCCGACATCAGTGAAGTTGACCATGGCTAGTAGAAACCCTGATGTTTCAAACTGGATGTTAGGTACCTAAGCAGTTAGTAAAAGCAGTCCTGAGTCTTACTGTAGTATAGCCTCACATTTGTATCTGTTACACCCTCCTACAGGGGCCATGCCAAGTGTGTGAGGTCAAGATGGCCGACATCACTGAAATGGACCATGGCTAGTAGAAACCCTGATGTTTCAAACTGAATGTTAGGTACCTAAGCAGTTAGTAAAAGCAGTGCTGAGTCTTACTGTAGTATAGCCTCACATTTGTATCTGTTACACCCTCCTACAGGGGCCATGCCAAGTGTGTGAGGTCAAGATGGCCGACATCACTGAAATGGACCATGGCTAGTAGAAACCCTGATGTTTCAAACTGAATGTTAGGTACCTAAGCAGTTAGTAAAAGCAGTGCTGAGTCTTACTGCAGTATAGCCTCACATTTGTATCTGTTGCACCCCCCTACAGAGGCCATGCCAAGTGTGTGAGGTCAAGATGGCTGACATCAGTGAAGTTGACCATGGCTAGTAGAAACCCTGATGTTTCAAACTGGATGTTAGGTACCTAAGCAGTTAGTAAAAGCAGTCCTGAGTCTTACTGCAGTATAGCCTCACATTTGTATCTGTTACACCCTCCTACAGAGGCCATGCCAAGTGTGTGAGGTCAAGGTGGCTGACATCACTGAAGTGGACCATGGCTAGTAGAAACCATGATGTTTCAAACTGGATGTTAGGTACATGAGCAGTTAGTACAATCACTCCTGAGTCTTACTGCAGCATAGCCTCACATGTGTATCTGTTGCACCCCCCTACAGAGGCCATGCCAAGTGTGTGAGGTCAAGGTGGCCGACATCACTGAAGTGGACCATGGCTAGTAGAAACCCTGATGTTTCAAACTGAATGTTAGGTACATGAGCAGTTATTAAAAGCAGTCCTGAGTCTTACTGCAGTATAACCTCACATTTGTATCTGTTACACCTCCTACAGAGGCCATGCCAAGTGTGTGAGGTCAAGATGGCTGACATCACTGAAGTGGACCATGGCTAGTAGAAACTCTGATGTTTCAAACTGGATGTTAGGTACCTAAGCAGTTAGTAAAAGCAGTCTTGAGTCTTACTGCAGTATAGCCTCACATTTGTATCTGCTACACCCTCCTACAGGGGCCATGCCAAGTGTGTGAGGTTAAGATGGCTGACATCATTACAAACTGGATGTTAGGTACCTAAGCAGTTAGTAAAAGCAGTCCTGAGTCTTACTGCATTATAGCCTCACATTTGTATCTGTTACACTCTCCTACAGAGGCCATGCCAAGTGTGTGAGGTCAAGATGGCTGACATCACTGAAGTTGACCATCGCATGCTGTCAATGACTTCAGTGCAGTTTACATCACTGTTGTGAACCATTAATCATGACTATTTGGCTTGCACATTTGAACTATTTTAGAAATATTTCATACTGTTCTTTCTTAAAAAATTACCTGTGGTGTGTAATGTATCACTTTATCTGTCAACTGTGGTGTTGATGTGGTCAATTAGGGGGAAGCTCAAGCTCTCCTATCAAGCCTACGTGTACCTCCCTCTTTTTGCAATACTGATCTCTCAGTCGCTGTCACGTCGCTTTGGCACTTATTTGTCAAGACATGATAGGGTTTTTGTAGCTCTTTATGCTATAGAGACCTTTTAAAATCGTCATTGATGCAGCCTAGGCGAAAGAAGTATTTATTTGAGCTGGAACGAGTTGCAGCTGTCCTAAAGGAGAACGGTTTACCTCAACCAAACGCATCACGATTTCCACCTCATGGGTATTGGTACTTGGTAGCTCGATCACTTTCAGGCCTTAAGTACCCTTCATCGAGGTACATTGATGCTGTGTATCGATTTTGGTATGACCATAAAGAAACCCTTTTGAGTTCAACGGGCTCCAGAGAGTCAGTAGAGATGGTTTCAGCAGAAGTTGCAGCAGAAGAGCTTAGCACACCATTGGAGGTGAAAGTTTACTATATTAACAGTATTAAAATCTATTTCACTGCACCATAGCAGCACAAAACAAACATAGTTGAAGATGAAAGTTCTGAAACATCAGCATGTGCTGTTAGAGAAGAGATTGAGGTAACAATAATGTTCCAATTATTTCCTATGTATGATAATTTGTCATCATATATATGATCTTTTTAAAAAGCCTCTCAAAGTCCTGTGTGAAGAATGCCCATTCTACACTGAAGGTTATACATATTGATGCATATTATGGTTCTGTATGTGAATGCTTAACCACTATCACTGACTAGGATCAAAGCCTGAGGATTTGAGTGAGTATTGTGGATAATTGAGGAAAGTTCAAAGTTATTGATGCTTTTAAAGCAAATTTAGAATCAGTGAATGCTACCACCAACACTCATACGGAACATACACAACTTTACTGCATATGTCAACAGCCATATGATCCTGATAGGTTAGAGCAAAAGCATTACATGTGCAATGATAAAGGCATTACTGCTTATCCATATTAGATTCATGATTGCATGTGACTATTGTGCCGATTGGTTTCATGGAAATTGTGTCGGAGTCACAGAATTAGAGTCGCAATACATAAACACATACAAATGCTCATCGTGCATTGAAAAATGTGCATCTATACCAATATATGATGAAAGTGAGTGAAACATGTTTTCTGCATAGCTTGTTAAATACAATCATCACCTTTTCATACGAATCTAGTGACATCAGAAATTGATGCTTCAAACCAATGCATTTCTGAATCATTTCATCACCAGGTAAATGTAAACAACATTCACAATTTATATAAGGCTTAGTTTGTTATTCCTCATTACGCATCATAAGTGTCATTACATTTTGGTTAGCATGATTACAATTATTAAGTATTTTAACTTCAGGGTACATGCTTGTCACCAAGTACTTCACAACATTTGGCACGGTCATCCATTGTGTTGCAAGGACATGTATTCACAAAAGAAATAGAAAGTAACAGTTCTTTTGAGCTGACAAAATCAGAATGGGATGGAATTTTCTCTGATGGTAACATTAATCCTTCATGGGTTCATGTTATGGCCAATGGAATATCCAAGGTAAATTGCTACTGTAGCATTGCTTTCAAAAGGCACTGGAAAAAGAAACCAAATTCAAAGAAAGTACTGTCAGCTTTATTCAGAGCAGATGGCTATTGTACTTTTAGTACTTGTTCCATTCAAGTCAGACTTTTAGTGAACAGCAACAGCTTTGTTAGCAACAGTGTTAGGGTTTATTTATCATTCTCTGGAAAAGTAAACCACATTTCAGGAGAAACACATGCACGTCATATTAGTCGAGCACAGCGTGAGGAAGCTATTTCTTTGTTCCAAGAGAAAATAATGGCACCATCAAAACTGTACCACAAAAAGTTGATGCAGTTGTCCTCTGAGCAGTATGTTGCAGGAAATCGAGATGGAGTTGGCTGCTCGACTTCTGTGTTTAAAATAATATCATCAGAGGCACGGCTTCAGATGGAGGCAGACAGAGACCTGATTGTGTCATTAATGACTTTACAAAGGCATTTTTGCATTGCTGAATGCAGCATTTCAAATCCTGGAAGAAAATTTCGTATTGAAGGATTTATTCAGCATATTCATGCAATGCCTTTTGGTGTAATATGTTTCAATGAAACAGGAGTTAGGCTCTACCATGATCTTGCTAAGCAAAAGCCTGTATTTTGTGATGCAACTGGAACAGTAGTCTCACTGCCTAAGGACAATTGTAATAAGAAGCCTACACTGTACTCTTATGCATTAGTGGTGAAGCACCCTATTCTACACAAGCCTCCTATGGCTGTTGCTGAACTAATAACAGCAGACCATACAGTTCTGTCTATATCATATTTTCTTCAACACTTTCGCAGAGCTGAAAGCTTATTGTTTAGTTCAGCCAATGCAGTCAAACCCCCAAACATTATCATAGATAGAAGTATGGTTCTACTGCTAAGCTTCCTCCAAGTTTACAACATGGAAACATTACCAGACTATTTAAATCGGACATTTACAGTTGTTACTGGTGCTGGAACAGCAAAAGATGCACTGAAGGTTTCACCACATGCTTGCAAAAGCCACGTGATGAACTCTGCAAGAATAGAGTGCAAAAAGTGGTAAGCATAATAGCTGTTGAAAATTGATTATGACAGTAATAGAAACGTCTTTCTCTTTTCTTGGGTTCCAAAATGAGAAGTATACGTTTTGTATGTACAGTTTTTCACTCCTTGTGAACTCTATTCTTCTGAAACAGATAGCTCATAGAGCAGGATTAATGAAGTAGGTTTTCTGTTCCAAAATGCAATCAGAGGAAATGATCGGAGCCTACAATGCTCTTGTAAAGGATATCAATTCATTAAAGGATCCAATGCAAGAACAGAGTGATGCTGAAGAGCCTTTTGAGTCAGATATTAGTGATTGCACAGTATCCTCCACTACACAACCTTTTGGTGCCTTTTTTACAGCAAGAATGGATAAAATTCAACCCACTGATTGTGGGGACACAGAGAATGTGTATTACAAACCACAGTTTTTTGAAGCAATTATGGAGCATTGGTTACCCATGGTTCCATTTTGGAGTTCACTATTACTAGGTAAGCATTCTCATTAAGTAATCTTAAGTAACACATTGAAACAAACAGGGGATTTGAATCGCCACGTGGATGAATCTTATGAACATACTGCTGAAGTTGGTGTCACTACTAAATAAAGATATTTTAAAATTTAACCACAACTATTTTTAGGTCTTCCACTGCACAACAGCTGGTACCATAGAGACATGGAATTATATTTTGAAAAAAGTTGATCATCCAGAAAAGCATGTGCGCCCTGATGTCTTTATTCGCCAACACTACCCCATCATTATTGGTCGTCAAAGACAGTTCTATGATGATCTTAATGAGCCAAAGCGAATGAAGGTGCAATGAAATTGATTATTATATTGATTTATGCAGAATATGTATAATAGAAAGCAGCTAAAAGGAAGCCAAGCTCACTGCTGAAAGAAAAGTGGTCAAAAAGGGCCAAAACTTCACAATCAAATAGAACTTGTGGATATTATCAACAAAAGCCTAGCAAGCCTTTGACAGTTTTGCATCAAAGGTAATTATCATTAAAGATTACTGGTTTATTGTCTTTACCTGTCTGTTGTCGCTGCATACATTAAAGAAACAGCTGCATCTCCCCTTACATTGTAAATGAACATGTACAAGGGAATAAGGAGGCAATAGGTGGTCAGACAAGTGAGAATATAAGGTGGATGATAATACTTTTGTATTTTGCAGTACTAAAGCTGTCCTCATCACACAGAAGTAGTACAGAAGAACATAGATCTGCAACAGATGTGCATGTTGGAATAGAGCCAGTTACATGCCAAATAGAAAGACGTAGTGGGTAAGAACTATAATTAGCAACTAAATTTTCATGATAGCTCTTTCATAACACCAGGCCATATACTTCACACATTGATGAGGCAAGTTAGCATGTATGCATGAATGGAACTGTAATGTTACTTTAAAATCTCAAGGATCAAACTGGCTCTTTTGCTACACATATTAAGAAAGGCTAACAAAGGTCTTCAGAACACAGCTAGGCTGTGTTGGCGGAATGCTGCATTGCAAGCAATAGCAACAACTCCATTACACATGTTATTGAAAGGTACTAAGTGTACTGCTGAAATATTGTCTTTGAAATAACCCTTCTTTTTAGCTCTTGACCCATCATTGCATTCTTATATACAAGATCTTTTTATACAAGTTATGGATGAACTTGAGAGAAGCACTACACTCCCATGTGACTCAACACCGTTGGCTGTAAGGTGTTATGCTGTATAAATTAACAGGATACACACATGGGTCTTGATATCCAAGATACCAGTGTCAATGAACTAGGTCCTTTGTAGACAGTTGTGTCTAAAAAGTTTAGCTGTTCAAAATCATACTCATATGTGAATTTGATAGTGTCATAGAGAAGATTTATCTCTGACACATAGCTAGCAAACTCATTTAATTTGTCTTCAAACCAGATTGCTCTAAGTAAAGAGACTGGTCATCTTAACTATGGAATACAGAATGACTGCTCAGAAGGAATGACACTGTTGCTTAATAAACTTTTGCTTGGAACTGAGGTATTTTGAGATACCTTTGTAATACATGTACATCATATAACATGGGAAATGCATAATTCTATAGGCACTCCACTGCACCAATCTTTTTTCAACTATGATATGTATACAATCCAATTGCTGTTCTAAGGTACAGCATTGCTCTTCTTTGCCTGATTTAACATTTCTTAATCAGCCTGTGTATGAAGCTACATCATGGCCAGTAATATCATGCAGTATTCATGAAAGCAGCCAAAAAATCAAGCATTTATGAACTGGTGGAAGATTGGCTCAATGATTACATGAGTTCAATGAAAGGACCTCAAGTGTAAGGGTATGATAAACAAGGTATTTAATTCATGCTACTTTTTGATAGTGTGTGCAATATATGCAACAAGCGTCTGAATATGGAAAAGAAGGAGATAGCGTTTCCAGCAGTTTTGATCATTCATTGTGATAGGGTATCTAGATCAAGTAATAAAAAGATTCAAAATGCAATTTAACTACCAAGGTAAAATAATACGTACATCAATTGCATGTATAAGCAACAATGCAGATGTCAAAAATAATAGATCCTTTCAAATGGTTCATTCATGCTCAAGAACAAGACCAATATATGAGCTGAATGCAGTAGTGGTATGGAAACATCAGTGTATAGTGTCTCTTTTATTTTACATGTTTCATATTTTACTTAGATTCACCATGGAAGACATTCCCACTCTGGACATTGTAACTACTGAATGTTGGTGATTTTTTAATTGATTGTTTCTTTAAAAATAGATACATGTGTAGTAAGAAGTAGGAATGAATGGATTCACTATAATGACAGTACTGCGACTGCTATTTCCTCACCATTTTATAACTCTTCATGCCTTGTAGAGGTATGGGAATTCATTATCAAAACCATTTGTTTTAGCCAATGATATAAATATGTAGGAAAACGTCTGCATTGTGATATACACATGCACAATGGAAACAGTGAGTTAATTTATTTTAAAAATTGCTCTAGTTTTCAATTTCGTGTTTCCCAAGCCAATTATTGCCAGAAGTGACATTCCATTTCAATGTGAACTGCCTAGCAAAGAGCTTGTAAGTGCCTATAGTTTCCATTCCAATTTTACCATTATCTTTGTCAGAATTATGAAGGATTGAGCCCACAAATTGAAACAAAGGTAAATCAATACATTCCTTCATTTCTCAATTTAAATGCAATTAATTAGATAAACGACAAGCTGCCAGCACCTGACAAACGTTTTCAACTAGAAAAACTCGATATGGAAAGAATATTCAATGGGCAATGTTTAGACTCAAAGGTGATTACTGCATCATGATGTATTTCACTGTCATATGTGCAATTCTTTTTGAAGGTTATTTCAGCATACATGAACCTACTGCAAATGAATGGGCTCAAGGTTGTAGGAGATATCGTATAGCCTATGCTAATAACTTTGCTTTCAGATGGGAAAGAAAGTTATGTGTTTTGATCCCTCTTTTCTGCCAATGTTTAAATCAAGAGGTTATAATGCTATTAGAAGGCATTCCAAGGTAACAATTTATTGATATATTGCTTTTGATGAAGTTAATTGTTTTAAAGGGAGAGAATATTATGCAGATGGATATGCTGTTGTTCCCTATACATAAACCCAGGCATTGGAGTCTTTTGGTTAGAAAACTTTTTAAAAATATTTAATAATGATACATTTTGTTCTTCCAATCCCTAGATTGTATTTCCTGCATCTCATTCCATCCATTGTGTAGACTCACTTCATTACAGTGATGAAGATGCTGTCAATTGGATTTGGTGGGACATATTTTTACCTTGATTTCATGATAATGTTTCTTGTCATTTGTAAAAAGGTTGTACCTCTCCATGGAATCAAAGCATCATCTTAGGATCAATTGTTCATCTTCAGAATGGAATTACAGTGACTCAATGGTACAAAATATCTGTATAATTTTAGCAATCTACATGATTTTCAATTATTGTGTAGTCTTCCACATATTTACCATTACAAAGCAATGCTGTTGACTGTGGAGCATTTGTATGCTTTGTAAGTTAAAATTAATTCTGTTTCTACTGACCATTTGTAATGCCTTTAGGCTGCAAGACTCAAGCTGGAGAATTATCTGTATCTACATACACAGGTTTATTATTTTATAATTTACCATATCCATTTACAGCCTGTAATTAATGCGTGCAGGAAATGATTAAAAAGTTTAGACACCAGATGGTGTATGAATTATCTTAGGGAAAATTGTATCCACTGCAAACATGCACAGACATAATGATGGGTCAGTACATTGTTTATATATTGAGTAAAGCATAGTTCAGTATCTTGTACAGAAAATGAAAATGATGCTACCCTCACTGCTGCTGCAATGTCATCAAGTCCAAAGTCTCTTCTGTTATGTGGGGAAGGTACCACGGTAAAATTTAATGGATTTAACAGTGATGTGGTATGTTTTGCTCAGAGAGTGAAGAAAGCTATGATGAAAATGATGCTACCCTCACTGCTGCTGCTGCTGCTGCTGCTGCTGCTGCTGCTGCTGCAATGTCATCTAGTCCAAAGTCTCCTCTGTCATGTGGGGAAGGTACCATGGTAAAATTTAATGGATTTAACAGTGATGTAGTATGTTTTGCTCAGAGAGTGAAGAAAGCTATGACGCAGCTGAGACCAAAGATGATCAAGTGGAGCAAGGGGCAATTCTCATTCCAACATATATAAACACTCCAGACTATGACGACATATGTGCTCTCAAATGGGGAAAGGAGCACTACATTAGGTTCTTCCCACATGTAAAAAGAAAGCCATTCACGTAAGTGAATCTTATGCATGCTATGCTTGTTTTTAGAAAATATTATCACCATCTTTGTTCTTTACAAAGAGAAATACAGTGCCCATTTTCAAGGGCTTTCATAAGAAAAGCTGTGAAGGAATTAGAGGTGTAGCATAATGCCATGAACTCACACCTCTTTAAGCATTCATTTCTTTCAGCCAACAATACGAAATATATTTAGAGGCAACTACAAATCTGAGTTCCAGAAATGTATAAAAGCAGTTGTGTGTGCACGCGCGCGCGCGCTCACATACACACATGCAAACTATGCATGCAGAGGGAAAAAGAGGAAGGATTCATAGCCATCCGCACAACGCCCGTGAGCGCGCGTTCGTGTGATTGTAACACGTGTGTGTGTGTGTGTGTGTGTGTGTGTGTGTGTGTGTGTGTGTGTATGCGTATGCGCGCGCGTGTATGTATCTATGTACTTATGTATGTATATATGTATGTATCGATGACATCAGTAGGCCCTATGTCTGAGTACATCTATGTATGTGTACATATGCTTGTGTATAAAATTTTGATTTCAAATTGAGCTCATGGGCACTAAAGTCGTCCCGTATGTGTGGATAACATTTGAATGCATCAGATGGAGAGAATATGCATCCAACACGGAAAGTGGGAGAGTACCTTTTTATCATATAGTATAAGATGATAAGTAAATTTAACTCCTTCAACAATTCAGGAGCCCTAGCTTTGCTGCTGGCTGAACACACAAGGTGAATGCCACGAATTCAATAGTGAAAAACTAATTGTTCGTTAAAAACTAGAACACTAGTGTGTGTGTGTGTGTGTGTGTGTGTGTGTGTGTGTGTGTGTGTGTGTGTGTGTGTGTGTGTGTGTGTGTGTGTGTGTGAAAAGACGTGTGCATACAGCGTGCATACATGCGCTTGAAGGAATGTAGATAACTTTATAGTTTATAAGGGTGGAAGGGGAGAACAATAGGCCTGAAGTCATTGTGATATCTAATAGGTTTGTATTCATCATTTTATAGGCATGCCCTGATACAGAAATTCTTGGGGGCTAATTTTACAGTCCATGTATACATATATGTCACTTTCCGTGAAAGTGAAGAGCGATTTACATGCCACCCTACATGTAGATATAATTCTAACTCATTAGTATATGGTTAACTGTAATCGATTTGAAACACCCTCTCTTTTTAGATGAATGCTGCATGAATAATTAAACATAGGCCTGCCAGCCTCTTTTAACCTATTGCTGTATAGGATGGATGGCATACATGTATGTGTGATGCTCTGTTCATCCTCCTCCCCTCTTCACACACATACACACACACACACACACACACACACACACACACACACACACACACACACACACACACACACACACACACACACACACACACACACACACACACACACACACACACAGGTACTTATTTTGACCTGTTGGGTAACATACAAGCTTTTGATGCCCACGTATGGTGTGGGTGTTCAGCTATTCCTAGCTGTTGTAGCCAAATCCAGTATGCTTGCAAATATAACCCACACTGACATTGTGTTGTTACACACACATACACACACACACACACACACACACACACACACACACACACACACACACACACACACACACACACACACACACACACACACACACACACACACACATGTTCTTAATTTGACCTATTGGGTATCATACAATCTTTTGATGCCCATATATGGAGGTTGACTTGTGGAGATAAGCAGTGCCTGGGTTAAGCTATTCCTCTAGAGCTGTTGTATGTGTATGCCAAATCCAGTATGCTTGCAAATTTAACCCCACTGACATCGTGTTGTTACACGCATATACAACACACACACCCACACACATATACACACTCGCACGCAGGGCATTTCTGATATAAATTCTACACAGAGGATTTGGTGGGGTTAACCTTCTTTAGTTCCTGCATCTATGGAATTGGTAGCAGGCAGCAGTGTGATATATCATCTGCTATATGATTGCACAGAGTTAATTGGTTTTTATTTGTTTACTTAGATGTTGGTTTTGGTCTTACCTCTTCCACCATAACATCCACCAAGCTACGAATGGTACATTGCGTTGGTACACCATCAACTGTTTGATTCACTGGTCTCTTTTAAATAGGATGAAATGAAATCCATTTCAAGAAGATGGTGACACTACTCTAACTGGATGATAATGACATGATGCTATGCAGTAGTCATTGTTGATTATTACTTGTGGACTTTTGTGTATCAGTTGGTGCATTTGGAAGTGAAATGAGTATAAAATGATTGATATCTACATTTATCCCTATTTCTGATGTGGGGCGGTGCACTGTATACAGTTTATAAACAAAGTTACACCATTGAGGAGTAGAGACAGGAAGGACTTTGTATTCGAGGAGCAAATGTTACGTGCATGCAACATAATTGTTTGTGGAGACATAGCATACCCCACCATCAGTGGCGTATCTAGGATTTCAGTGAAGGGGGTACTTCAGGTCAGACTTGCGCGGGGGGGGGGGGGGGAGGGGGGGGGGGGGGGCTTTAGCCCCCCAGATATTTTTGCACTTGAGTTATTAAAATTTCAGAAGTCGTTAATAGTCAATTGTAAAGCGCGCGCTATTCATAGAGTTGCCTTTCATGTAAGGTACCTCCCCCTCTTCTGCTAAGCATCCCCCGCCTTTCGTATTGTGCCTGAAGTGTACAGCACACACACTTCCCCCTCTAAACCCCCAACCACAATTAGCCCACCCCCACCCTTTAAAACTTGTCTACGCCCTTGAGGGGGGGGGGGGGGGGGGGGGGGCTGTCCGCTTCAGGTCCGATACAAAAAGTGGGGGCCCTTTGCTTGGCACACAGCAAAAACGTTATCGTTAATAATAATTAACGGTTACAACTTACAAGTATATATAGCCGTATCCCAGAGAGGGTGCTCTGGGTGCTTCACCCTCCTCGGCCACAATTGTAACCGGTAATAACGTATTTAAACAGAGTAGGCCCTATGCCAAATAATTAAAGGGCCCCCACTTTTCGTATTGGGTCTGAAGCGGACAGCAACCCCCCCCCCACTTATCGTACCTGGCCTGACCTGAATCACCCCCCTCGCTGACGCCGGCCACTTAAGTAGTATGCAGGTATTAGTGTCGTGGTCCATTTGAGGTAATAAAAGTGATGTCTTACTTCGCGCTTGCCTACCAGGTTAGTATTTCAATCACACAAATAACATCGAAAGTTAGCCGGTCATTAATACAGGTTATTTATACAAGTAATAAAAACATTCTCTACACGAGAAGGTTGGTGGTATATAGGAATCAAAGGTGATGGTGGTGTAAAAAGCAAGGGAACAAGACTTCTGATTGAAAAGGAAAAATGAAATAGACCTATATATTAGCACGCACATTTAAATATGACAACATGTTGCTAATATAGATCTATTTCATTTTTCCTTTTCAATCAGAAGCCTTGTTACCTTGCTTTTTACACCACCATCACCTTTTATTCCTATATACCACCAACCTTCTCGTGTAGAGAATGTTTTTATTACTTGTTTCCTGGTGGATTTGGTATTGTATTTATAGTTCTTGAAACGCATAGAATCAGGTAGCATAAACGTCAACTTGCGCGATGATGACAGGTTTAAATTAGAATCTGCAATTCTGTTGAGGTGTGTACCAAATATTACACTAGTCCTCAGACTATCCGCAAAGGATTGATGAAGGTTAAAAGCGAAGCCATATAATACAAAGGATAAATGTACTCTATAAGTAAACTGATCTCACGCTATAATCAGATAAACCATGCACCACAATACATGACCAAATTGACGTAAGCAACTTTGGCGTTATACACACATTTCAAACAGCGCATATTATTATAAAACGGAGAGACGCAGTATCTCTACCGCTGTAACTAAACTATTCCTTCCATTTTAGCGATATACCATGCATGCTCATAATTTATCGATCCAACATTTATCGATACCTTTGGGTGGTCGTTTTGTTGGTCCTTACGGTACCGCGCTTGACATACGCACGTTTGGCAGATCTGGCAGCTGATTTCCACTTTTAAATGCTCGAGTTGGAATCAGAATTGTCCTCGAGATTGCATGGTAAAACCATCGAATTTGATAACGCTGGTTATATTATACTGGTGCGTCATGAACATTGTGATAGCTGATGTAATGTGCTATTTGTAGATGAACACCAAATAAGGTACAACTAGCTTCAGCTAATTGCCCGATCGGTTAGGCGTCTAACAGATACCTGAAGATAACATGCGGACACATCCTGAAGCGTTTGGTACACATGGCGTGCTTTACAAACGTTCCTGTCGTGAGTTATGCTATCCCGAAGGAAGAAGAAGAAGAATAAGACGACGACGGAGGAGAAATTTTAGGTGGAACTGGGTACGGACGATGGGGACGAGTATTTTTGTTCTCTAAAACTACACCGTCTTATGACACATATATAACGCAGAACTGTTCTCCTTTTTGATATTGCTCGATTGCCACTAAAAGCGAAGTAACCCGACTCTTGGCTGTCCCGCACGCGCGAGTGACGTTTTTTAATGACATTCATGATACGGCAGGATTCCTATATGGAACCTACTCGCGTAGGTTCCGATCGCGCGCGCGAGAGTGCAGTGTTATAATTGCGCATAAACAATGTTAATTCGTTTAATAGTTAGTTAATCGACCCCCAATAAATTACGTCAACTTTTTAGTTATTAAAGAACATATCTTGATTTAACTTCATAATTCATTAAAATCTGAAACTCAAATTTTTATAGTGGAAAGCAAAAAAATTCCGCTATATGTTAAAATGTTCAATTTGGAATTTTTTTATGAATGTCCTCGAATGTATGGGGCATTTTTGGATATGACATAATGTGACAATCATTGACCAAATTTGTATACATGTACTTACACTCATAATTATTACTTGCGTTATGACACAGGAAACCATACACCAGAAGCTGGCTCCGGACAGAAACTAGAGTGACAACAAGGTACGTATCACACCAAATGCCTTGCTTGATCACATCAACACTATTGCACCACCAAAGGTTGTGAAGGGAGCCACAGTTAGCCAATACACAAGTACTTTCAGTAATAGAATTACTTATGTGCCAAATGTGTGAACAGATGCCACTTGTGTTGCACCGCAATGCAGTTGTATGTACAAATTGCATCGCTGACTACATAGCGGCCAGCACTCAGTGTCCATGCTGTGATAATAATATGAATTTGCTGCCAAGTTTAGTGCAGCCAGCTCCAGCCATGATCAACTGATGGGGGAACAGGGCACAGAAGTTGTATGCAACAATTTTAATCAGTTGTACAGGACATACAGCAGTATGGCTAACAAAGTACAGAAGCTAAAGTGCATTATGCAAGAATACTACCTGAGTGTGTGTCCCAGGCCTGTCATTGAGGCCAGAAAAGCTAAGCCGAAAAAGAAATGTGTGCGCGCATGGCACTGATTCTATTTATAGGTATGCCAGTATATCGAAGTCACTCGTACAGACATCAGTACAAGCACTTGGAACTGTGGGCTGATGTGGCATCCTAGTTGCCATGCAAGCCATGCAACTGCGGGATGGTGTGCCAAGCCATGGGACTGTGGGATGGTGTGCCAAGCCATGAGAGTAGTGCCAAGCCATGGGACTGTGGGATTGTGTGCCATGCCATGAGAGTAGTGCCAAGCCATGGGACTGTGGGATGGTGTGCCAAGCCATGAGAGTAGTGCCAAGCCATGGGACTGTGGGATTGTGTGCCATGCCATGAGAATAGTGCCAAGCCATGGGACTGTGGGATTGTGTTTCTACCTTGCCAATCCATGGAACTGTGGGCTGGTGTGGTGGCTACCCTGACCAAAAAAAAAACGAATTCAGGGGAGACACTGAACCTAACTTGGACCTGAATTTATCAATTGAGTACATGCATTAATAGAAAATTTATGACATCCAGGCAATCCTTATCCAAAAGGAAAAAAAAAAAAAACAATATGGATAATAGGAATAGGTTGCCTGGGCACTTGTGGTAGACCTGGGCACTTGTGGTAGACCTAGGTACCAATTTTGAAACAGAGGACGTGGGGGTATACCGTTAGGGGACGCCCGTGCATGACACCATTCAGTCTCCACAGGAACTCACAGGATGCACATGAAAGGTATGGCCTATACGCCGACTCTCGAGCGTCGGTTTAATTTTATAAAGAGAAGACCGGCTGTAGCTTGATGTGTACATTATCGCGTCGACAGCTACGTATATTGGGTCTGGGGACAAGACTAAAAAGGTTACGGCACAACAAAACATAAACATGAGAATGCACCCATATTATTATATGGTCACTGCTATCATAGCTTTTTTGTTTACGAATTACCTAGTGTTACTTCATTTGGTATTGTTGAAATAAGTGCTCTCTAAAGGCCTATACAAAAACATCACATGTGGTACAAATGATCACGAAACGAATACGTTTGCTATTCACGAACTATAGAGATTATTTTGTACATAACATATAAGCAAAAAAAAAAGAACACCGCAGCAACCCTTCAACTTCCACCCCCCATTCCAATAATATGCATCTCAAGGTCAAGTAGTTTATGACACGTCGCGATCGTATAGCACTTCTCGTTTGCATTCTATGAATCAAATTTCAGAACACAAAGGCTGTTATATAGATGCAGCTCTCTAAAATCTAGATACAAACTCAACGTTTAACTAGCTAGTAGCTACCCCATTGGCTTTAGTGAGGGAAGAGATCCCACCGCTGGCGTCCAGATCCATCATCCACAGTCCACAGATCCACAATACCACCATCAGCTGAGCAGCTTAGGAATTTACGCCCGGAGAAGACTCCACCAGCGATCTCGATGGTAACATAGTCACCATGGTTATTAACCACCCACCGCTGTCGACCAGAACCATCATCAGTTGAAAACAGATCAACTTTGGCACCGTCACTAGTGCAGCTGAGGTACCGTCGCCCATTGTGAACAATAATGTGATAATTGCCAAAACCAGTAGGCTCCAAATACCACTTCTGTCGTCCCGAGTTATCATCCGTGGTAAACAGGTCCACCTTGGCTAGATCAGCGGTACAGCTGAGAAGAACGCGGCCTTCAGAGGTTCCGCCCTTCACTCTGACTTGCATGTGTTTCCTGCACATCGGTAGTACCGGATTGAGAAACCAATGCTTGTTATGGTGTACTGAATGGTCGAGTATTTCCCATCGCTGGCGGCCAGATGCGTCGTCCTGTGTGAACAGGTCAACGAGACAACCATTAGCGGTACAACTGAGGTAAACGCGGCCATTTTGCACTCCACCCGCCACCCTGATAGTACAGTAATCACCAAAATTGTCAACAATCCATCGCTGTCGACCAGAACCGTCGTCAACCGTGTACAAGTCCACTTTGCTGCCGTCCTCAGTGCAGCTAAGGAACCTCCGACCGGTATGGACGCCCCCGCTGATAATGATGCGATAACTGCCCTGACCAGTATGCTCCAGGTGCCATTTTTGCCGCCCCGAGTTGTCGTCCGTGTTAAACAAGTCCACCGTGCCTCCGTCAGCGGTGCAGCTGAGCAAAACACGGCCACATTCTGTGCCTCCCTTGACCTTGATAAGCACCATTGTTATGCTATCAATGGAAATCTCAGTTATTGACTGGCTGTGATATCTAAAATATATAGGACAATGCCATGGTGACCACAAGTAACATCAACACAAATTGTCCAATGGGGAGAGTCCACAGCTGATCCTTGTGGTTCGACCCTTCCGGGGAATGCGCCTCATTGGGCATGGTACGTCTCGCTATGGTACAATTAATGCTTCCCCCGGAAGTGCTGGTTTACACATCACGGCTCATTGATTCAATGTAGGACACGCCCCGAAATATTGAAACGATGACTTCATGCATCATGACCTAACCAAGCACTGTGTATTTTCGAGCTGTACGTGTTGCACCGACATGTAACAGCCATTTCAGTATAGAACAGTTGCGGCGCGAACGTTTATCGTCAAATGTGTTAGTCGTGGGCGTCAATTTCGGCGGCCATTTTGGTGGGCAAAATGTACAGGTAAGTATGGGCCAAAATGGAATGCATTATGGTCTCACGAGTTGTGTACAATCGGCTGAACAAATCGGTTCAAAAAAGTTAGCTATCGGTAGGAAATTACTTGTCACAATTCTTTTCGAACCGATTTGTTCAGCCGATTGTACACAACTCTTCAGGGGCGGATCAAGGAATTTTGAAAGGGGGGGGGGGGGGGGGGGGGGGGGGGGGGTACCAATAATGAAAATTTATAATTAGGGGGGTACCAATAATGAAAATTTATAATTAAGTGAGAAATAGGCGTGGTTCACCGAAAGGGGTTGGGTGTGGGAATATGAACCCTCCCGCGCGAAGCGCGGACGCTTTTGGGAGCTGTACGTTCAAATGCGATTTAAATATTGCGCGACTATGAATCGGAACCTAGTACGCGAGTAGGTTCCATATAGGAATCCTGCAGTATCATGAAGTCATTAAAAAAACGTCACTCGCGTCTAGCGGGACGTGACAGCCAAGAGTCGGGTCACTTCGCTTTTAGTGGCAATCGAGCAATATCAAAAAGGAGAACAGTTCTGCGTTATATATGTGTCATAAGACGGTGTACTTTTAGAGAACAAAAATACTCGTCCCCATCGTCCGTACCCAGTCCCACCTAAAATTTCTCCGTCGTCGTCGTCGTCGTCTTCTTCTTCTTCTTCCTTCGGGATAGCATAACTCACGACAGGGACGTTTGTAAAGCAAGCCATGTGTACCAATCGCTTCAGGATGTGTCCGCATGTTATCTTCAGGTATCTGTTAGACGCCTAACCGATCGGGCAATTAGCTGAAGCTAGTTGTACCTTATTTGGTGTTCATCTACAAATAGCACATTACATCAGCTATCACAATGTTCATGACGCACCAGTATAATATAACCAGCGTTATCAAATTCGATGGTTTTACCATGTAATCTCAAGGACAATTCTGATTCCAACTCGAGCATTTAAAAGTGGAAATAGGCTGCCAGATCTGCCAAACGTGCGTATGTCAAGCGCGGTACCGAAAGGAACAACAAAACGACCACCCAAAGGTATCGATAAATGTTGGATCGATAAAATTATGAGCATGCATGGTATATCGCTAAAATGGAAGGAATAGTTTAGTTACAGCGGTAGAGATACTGCGTCTCTCCGTTTTATAGTTATATGCGCTGTTTGAAATGTGTGTATAACGCTTACGTCAATTTGGTCATGTATTGTGGTGCATGGTTTATCTGATTATAGCGTGAGATCAGTTTACTTAGAGTACATTTATCCTTTGTATTATATGGCTTCGCTTTTAACCTTTATCAATCCTTTGCTCCTCAATGGAGATAGTCTGGGGACTAATGTAATATTTGCTACACACCTCAACAGAATTGCAGATTCTAATATAAATCTGTCATCATCGCGCAAGTTGACGTTTATGCTACCTGCATGTATAAAGTTTAATATAATAATTACATGAAATCTTGTAATCTATGCCTGTCAGTGATCCTCGTTTGGGGGTGAGTGTGCATGCATAATTATCCAACTTTCAACCCTTAATATCAGCAACGTTACTACACAGTACCATGTACAAAGCATGTCACACATGACAATGCACATGCACACCCAAATGCGACTAAAGCTTGAAACCTGACCGCCTGTAAGAGGTCATTAAATTAAAAAATAAATAAAAGAATTGATTGCTTAAAATTTTAACAACCGATTGAAGCGGTTGTTTAGCTAAATAGAACCGGTTTAGGCGACTGTTTAATTCTCTCGATCAGTTAACCGGAGCTCAGGCACAACAGGCTTCAAGCCTTGTATGCGACCTACTGCCTTAGAAAGTATATTGTGATAGCCACATTTATTCTTCTTTCATATTAAATGGCAAAAGAGATTTACATTAACTCGTAGTTCATCTTATTTTTATTATTATTAATAAAACATGAAATACATTCATGTAATACACACAACAAGGTCATACAATGGCCCTGGAGTTAGCTCTGATCAGGGTCATGCAAGTTCAATCTACCATAGATCTGGTTTGTTATGATAGACTTAGGCTGTCCTAGTCAATTGGCTAGTCTACCTGCAAGTCTAGAGAGTCTATGCTGAGCTTCAGGTTCCCAGCTCTACCACCAAAGGGATGCAAACCCAACCTAACTTTCCACATTTTGCATCATATATTTAATGCTGCTTCAAAACCGAAAATGAGATAGCTTGTGGCATAATATTATTCTACATGTATGTTATGTGCAAATTAATCTTAACAACTGATTCGTAACCCCGTGCACGTGTTTGCGTCAAAGGTACTTAGTGTATCTGATCAACCACGTTAACGTTCTATAACCTAGTATCGTATAAGCCTTCAAAAAGTGGTCATTGTCCACACTGTTTGGACAAAAATTTGATTTCCCATAGCATGTATAAAATATGCATTCTACTGGGTGTCTATGGAGAGCTGGGTACCATAACGCATACAAATGAAAAATGGGTTAAATCCCTGCATGGCCACTGGTTAGGGTTGTGGTGGTCTAATGGATGGGTTTGCAATGACAAAAATGGTTCCTATGTCACTCCCTTCTCACCCCCCTCTCTCACTCTCCCTCTCTCTCTCCCTCTCTCTCCCTTTCTCTCTTTCTCCCTCTCTCCCTCCCTCTCTCCATCTCATTCTCACTCTCCCTCCCTCTCTCTCTCTCTCCTCCCTCTCTATCATGACTCAGGTCTATCCCAGCTTGTTACCTTTTGGCACTGGTTTGATGCCAGTGCTATTCCTTGATAGGAATGCCTATTGTTTTGTAGCCCTTACCACTGAGAAACAACCCATTGGTAATATATGTGTATAAGGTATAGTACTCACCAATCTGAAATTACTCTCACAAACATCATGTGGCTTGTCTGCATAAAATACAACTGAAGCTAATACAAAATTATCTTGCTTGGCCAGTATATTGGCCAACCATGTATTTGTATAATACATGCATTGCAATAGTGTATCAAGTGTTTTGATAATCGATTCATCCACCAAGACCCCTAGCTAGTTACTAGTAACTTACAAAAGATTGAAGGCACCGGGCCTTTCTGTAAGACCTCTTACTTTCTGGATCGCCGTTCTTGTCACGCAGCCCCTTCTTTCTTTCATGCGCTTCCACGAAATTTAAATGCCACGCTCTGCACATTCAAAGCAATATCTTGCGAGTCGTCTGCTTTCATTTACTATGCACCCTCTTTTGTTATGTTTATTATAATAGTGGTGCATGATACCTGTGTACGTCACTATAGATATAAAACATATACTGTCTGCTAACCGTTAATTTCACGATGTCGACATCTCAAAAAATGGTATCGCTATCATTACATAAGCAGAAGGGATGTACCTGTTTACTGTGTGTCGTGCACTAACGGTAATAAATCAAGCTTTACCTAACAACTGAAATCTGTATTCATGAAGAGTTATTACGTTGTATAGGTATTCGCTGGCTCTATCCTAATACGCGCGTTTGCTAAATAGAAGCTGCGGGCCGATCGGAATCTTGTTAATTGTAATTTCACGACACTTAAAGATCCACGCGCAGTTGGAGTGTGTACGTGCGTGCGTCTGCGTGCATGTGTGTGTGTGTGTGTGTGTGTGTGTGTGTGTGTGTGTGTGTGTGTGTGTGTGTGCATGTGTGTGCGTGTGTGTGTGTGTGTGTGTGTGTGTGTGTGCGTGCACGCGCGCGCGTCTGTGCTATAAGTTGTTTATGAGGCCGGAGGAAGTTCAAGTTCATTGGCCAAGCTCGCCCATACGAAATGTGGGGCCGCCGACATGCTAAAGGAAGAATAATTCAGGCTGTATAGTTTCTCACCCGTATAGTCTCGCGGTGCTAGAACCCACAGTAAATATGCAGCTAGGCTATAGAACGGCAACCGGGATATAGGTGTGGCTTCGTAGTTACTAGAAAGCCCGATTCCATTCCGGACACACTTCGATTCCATACCAAAATTTCAAATGTTCGATTAAAAAAATATTTGTATTTGACAAAACCAATAATTGAACCCATTTTACGCAATCGTTCAAATTCTCGACTTTCCAATCCAAGCCGCCATCGAAATTGAGACGAATGTCTGGCAAATTGTGATTATGTCATTAAACGAAAGATCGAAAAATGGCAATAAAATGGACAAACAAGAGTGCCATTAATAGAGTAATCGAAATGGCGGAAAGGCACACAGACCCAGAAGTGCCATAGTCATACACAAAAAGAATCATGGCAACACATGCATGCAGTCACACTGTTCATTTCTTTGCGCACAGCCTGCACTGCCACGAGGAGCTCTGTTCATTTCTTGTGGTCCGTTCACACTTCTTGTGAAACAGCACTTTGCAGTGAGAGCACTGTTTCGTAGTTGTAGGCTTAGTATCTGAATGCGCGTGTTACATTAATCCTCTGAGTCTCACGACACACGCGTACTTACAGTACTATACACAAGTTCCCGATCGAACGTTCTGGGTATTTAACTACGCACGCACTATGGTGGTTGTAGTGTGTGGGGGGGGGGGGGGGGGGGGGGGGGGGGGGGGGGGGACAGCAAATCCTAAAGCGGACAGGTTAATTGTCCTGGGGGGACAACGTATGCTAGAGTACCCGTTGTCCGCCGGACAATTTTTCAGTTGGGGGGGACAAGCTATCCTAGCCTACTACACCGGCCGCACTTAGTCTATACGCCATCTAGGTCGTCTTAACCCTCCACTACCTATTCACGTTTAGCTTTTTCCTAGGAAAATTGGCAGTGCCAGTGGTCCACTGTTCCGTTCTTTGTGAAGGATATCCGATTGAGGTACTCGGCTTAATTGCTATAGCGCTATAGCTAGCGGGCGCTACAGAGTCACAAAATTTATATGATGGATAGATAAATCGGATGTCTATAGACCAGTTGCGGCGCGAATGCTCATCGTCGGGATGGCCTCATAAGGCCATAATTATAATAACGACGAACGTGTTAGTCGTGGGCGTCAATTTCGGCGGCCATTTTGGTGGGCAAAATGTACAGGTGAGTATGGCCCCACCCCCCCCCCTCCCTTTCGTTCGTCTAATTATATATTCATAGTCGCGCAATATAGCGTACAGCTACCAAAAGCGTCCGCGCATATCCCCCTCCCACGCACACCCAACCCCTTTCGGTGAACCACGCCCATTTCTCACTTAATTATAAATTTTCATTATTGGCACCCCCCCCCTTTCAAAATTCCTGGATCCGCCCCTAAGAGTTGTGTATACAATCGGCTGAACAAATCGGTTCGAAAAGAATTTTGACAGGTACATTATGCCCACCAAAATGGCCGCCGAAATTGACGCCCACGACTAGCACATTCGACGATAAACGTTCGCGCCGCAACTGTTCTATACGGAAATGGCTGTTACATGTCGGTGCAACACGTACAGCTCGAAAATACACAGTGCTTGATTAGGTCATGACGCATGAAGTCATCGTTTCAATATTTCGGGGCGTTGGTCTTATTGTCGTACATTGAATGAGCCTTGATGTGTAAACCAGCACTTCCGGGGGAGGCATTAATTAATTGTACCACATACCATGCCCAATGAGGCGCGTATTCCTGGAAGGGTCGAACCACAAGGATCAGCTGTGGACTCTCCCCATTGGACAATTTGTGTTGATGTTATTTGTGGTCACCATTGTCCTATATATTTTACCCCGAGAGATATCACAGCCAGTCAATAACTGAGATTTCCATTGATAGCATAGCAATGGTGCTTATCAAGGTCAAGGGAGGCACAGAATGTGGCCGTGTTTTCCTCAGCTGCACCGCTGACGGAGGCAAGGTGGACCTGTTTAACACGGACGACAACTCGGGGCGGCAAAAATGGCACCTGGAGCATACTGGTCAGGGCAGTTATCGCATCATTATCAGCGGGGGCGTCCATACCGGTCGGAGGTTCCTTAGCTGCACCGAGGACGGCAGCAAAGTGGACTTGTACACGGTTGACGACGGTTCTGGTCGACAGCGATGGATTGTTGACAATTTTGGTGATTACTGTACTATCAGGGTGGCGGGTGGAGTGAAAAATGGCCGCGTTTACCTCAGTTGTACCGCTAATGGTTGTCTCGTTGACCTATTCACACAGGACGACGCATCTGGCCGCCAGCGATGGGAAATACTCGACCATTCAGTACAACATAACAAGCATTGGTTTCTCAATCCGGTATTACCGATGTGCACGAAACACATGCAAGTCAGAGTAAAGGGCGGAACCTCTGGCGGCCGCGTTCTTCTCAGCTGTACCGCTGATCTAGCCAAGGTGGACCTGTTTACCACGGATGATAACTCAGGACGACAGAAGTGGTATTTGGAGCCTACTGGTTTTGGCAATTATCACATTATTGTTCACAATGGACGATGGTACCTCAGCTGCACTAGTGACGGTGCCAAAGTTGATCTGTTTTCAACTGATGATGGTTCTGGTCGACAGCGGTGGGTGGTTAATAACCATGGTGACTATGTTACCATCGAGATCGCTGGTGGAGTCTTCTCCGGGCGTAAATTCCTAAGCTGCTCAGCTGATGGTGGTATTGTGGATCTGTGGACTGTGGATGATGGATCTGGACGCCAGCGGTGGGATCTCTTCCCTCACTAAAGCCAATGGGGTAGCTACTAGCTAGTTAAACTTTGAGTTTGTATCTAGATTTTACAGCATCTATACTATAACAGCCTTTATGAAATTTGATTCATAACGTGTCATAAGCTACTTGACCTTGAGATACATGTTATTGGGATGGGGGGTGGAAGTTGAAGGGTTGCTACGGTGTTTTTTTTTGCTTATATGTTATGGACAAACTAATTTCTATCGTTCGTGAATAGCAAACGTATTCGTTTCGTGATCATTTGTACCACATGTGACGTTTTTGTATAGGCCTTTAGAGAGTAGTCTCGTACCCAGACCCACATCGCAGCTGCGGATGGATTACATCACCGCTACGCGAGTAGTGGGTCTGGTGACCTCCTGTACAAATTTCTGTCTAGCGATTACATAATACTTACATTCAACGTCATGTATGAATAATATTATCTTCCGCAAGAATATGTTAAAGCTTTAATTATCAAACAACTACATTTCTTGACCTCGTACAATATCTTCCCCTATTAAGGAAGCGATTATCAGTGCGCTTAACCTTGGTATCACCCGATCCTAAACGCCAGCTTTTTGAATCATCTCTCATAAGCGAAGCTACTCCGGTCAAGGTAAATGTAAGCTATGCTGCATCACAAGTCATGGGTCACAGGCTGCGGTGGGGAGCACCCCGCCAATGGCTGCTCCCTTGCCTGGGACTACGTGAGCTCCAGCAACCGAAAGATCATCCTGACAAGGCCTGCAACTCCTGGCGGTGTGTCCATGGACCTCTCTTTCCTTTCACTACACACACCCTACAACCGACCTCTCTTTCCTTTCATTACACATACCATACAACCGACCTCACTTTCCTTTCACTGCACACAACCTAATTTCACTAGCTGTCCATTACTCCACAATTGACGATGTGGTGGGGCTCCTTAGCAGATTTGAAAAAGGAGCCATGATGGCCAAGTTAGACCTAAAATCTGCATTCAGAATGGTTCCAATTTAGGCACCTGTGGTTATGGGGCTTACTTGGATGGGGCCTGGTTCGGAGGCAACTGCCCACACCAGTGCCTCAAGAGCTGGCAGAGCTCTAGAAGGTTGCCTGAGACACCTCCTCCACAGAGCTGTGGCCCCTTCAACGTCCAGTGCCACCAACAGGGCAGGGATCAGGAAGTACTACGCCTTCTGTCACAAATTTAACCTGACCACTCTGCCAAGGAATCAAGCACTCCATCAACCTTTTTACTGGGTATCTCAGTCAAACGCGGAGTGAGGACGGATCGTCTATGGGAGCTAGAGGGAAGTTTATCAAAGTGGGCATGCTTACCCCTCTTGACTTCGTGCCTCGAGGAGTAGGGACATGGTAGTGAAGGCAGAAGGGGGCGTTGAGGAAGCTGCTCTCCTGCGACCTGGAGTGGTGGGTCCTCTCGCGCCTCTTGAACTTCTTCTTGCATGCGTCAGAGTCGCTGGACTCACGAGTTGGCTGATGAGGATCGGCCGTGACATCGTTTCTCGCTCGTTGCCTTTTTGGCGCGATTGTGAGGGGCTTGCTTCGTACGTATCTCTGCCCATAGCAGATCAGAACGCCGTAACCTGTTGGTAAGCTTATGAACGTGTCCCGACCACGTACCACGTCTTCGATGACTCGGAACTAACTTTGGCATACCCCATACGTTCACTCGCCGACTGAATCGCACGTATTACCAGTACATCATCCATCTCTAGCCTTGCCGCCATAACCGATAACTTCGATTGATAACTAGAATATGCAATTAGCGCATACCTCAAATCTGATTGGTCGCTACAACATTCCGGCGCAACTGGACAGAAATTTGTACAGGAGGACACCAGACCCACTACTCGCGTAGGCGGTGATGTATTCCATCCGCAGCTGCGATGTGGGTCTGGGTACGAGACTATTTAGAGAGCACTTATTTCAACAATACCAAATTAAGTAACACTACATGTAGGTAATTCCTAAACAAAAAGCTATGATAGCAGTCACCATAAATGGGTGCATTCTTGTGTTAATAAACATGTTTTGTTGTGCCGTAACCTTTTTAGTCTTGTCCCCAGATCCAATATTCGACGCGAGAATGTGTACATCAAGCTGGGGGCGAAGCAGCCGGTATTCTCTTTATAATATTAAACTGACGCTCGAGAGTCGGCGTATTTGCCATACCTTTCATTCCATCCTGTGAGTTCCTGTGGAGACTGAATGGTGTCATGCAAGGGCGTCCCCTAACGGTATACCCCACGTCCTCTGTTTCAAAATTGGTACCCACAAGTGCCCTGGCCTACCACAAGTGCGCCCAGGCCACCTATTTCCGTTATCCATATTATACTTTTTTTTTTCCTTTTCCTGCATTTGGATAAGGATTGCCTGGATGTCATAAATTTGTATTAATGCATGTACTCAATTGATAAATTCAGGTCCAAGTTAGGTTCATGCAGTGTGTCCCCTGAATTATTGTCAAGGTGGCCGCCACACCATGCAGCCCACAGTTCCATGGATTGGCAAGGTATAGACACACCATCCCACAGTCCCATGGCTTGGCACACCATTCCACACTTCCATGGCTTGCATGGCAACTAGGATGCCACATATGCCCACAGTTCCAAGTGCTTGTACTGATGTCGGTACGAGTGACTTCGCACACCTATAAATGGAATCAGTGCCATGAGCACACACTAAGGCTTGAAACCTGAAACCGGTTGTAAGAGGTTCTTAAAATTAAAAATAATAACCGGTCGGTTGAGATTGTTCTTTTTAAAATAACCGGTTATTGCCGGTTTATCGATTATTTATGCATAAAATTTAAACCAGCACAACCTCGGGCTTTGCCACATGGCAAGAAAGATGGTCCGTGGCGTACCCTTAAGAATGCCGCGGATCCCTTGTTGCTAGTGTTCAGCAAAATCACCCTTCTGGATTGTTTTTCAAGTTTTCAATTTTTTGAATTTTCCGTGAACTCCAAAGAGTTTCTAGCAAATGATCCTTACGCATCCAAAAATGGGCTATCCATCATAAAGTTATAGGGCACTGAATTTCTAATTAACCATACATTTCAATGCGAGCGTTACTTTTCTTTTGCTTGTCCTGTAAAATTTGATATAGTATCATATAGGGGTAATTTTGCTGGACACTAGCTGTTCCAAATATAATAAAGTTACTGTAAGTATCACCATGCATGAGATGAACAACGAAGAGGTTAATCTCTCCGTTGTTCACTTTCGTCCGCTTATTGTTTTCTCACGCCCCGCATTATTGATTGATGTAAGACGGACGTGCAACTCCTCAATAAAATATCAACCGGTCGGTTGTGGTTGCTTAATATTTGAACAACCGGTTGAAGCGGTTATTAGAACCAGTTGAGGCGGTTATTTTATTCTCCGCGATCGGTTAACCGTCGGTTAACCGGCACAACCGGTTTCAAGCCTTACTTGAATTACAAACAAAAGGACTAATATACAATAAGTTCTACGGATCTTCCACAGATGATCCTGCTCGAGACAGGACTGGAGTGCCCGTGCGTTAGCTCGCATCAAAGTCAGGGTAAGCCTGCCATACAATAGACAGGTAGCATGGGACTTGAATATTATTATGATTATTTTTATTTGGGTATGCGCGCTCATAGTTAGGATTGTGTGCGTGTGCTTGTGAGTGTGCGTGTGAGGTGGGGCGCCATAAAGCATCTGCCCCAAATGCCCCCATGCGGACGCCACTGCGGTTACTCGGGGACCATGTATCTAATGAATAATGCGAAATGCACGTGCGGTACGCCCACATGTATAAATTTGATACACGACGGCAATGGAAAACACGCAATGTCAAGTTCAGAAGTTCTATAAAGTACGCGGTCATAAACTGTTTAATATATTAAGAGTGGAAAACGAGAGTTGCAAACAAAATACACCCGTGCTGCCTTTTCAATGGAGCGTTTGACATGCTTTGCAATAGGCATAAGCAATGACACTAATGACACTGTTGTTTCCCAATGACAATGCTGTTTCCCTGAAAAGCATGCAATGTGCCGAGTACAAGAAGCAGCAGTAAAAAACTATTGCATTCAGGTATATGGTAAAGCTATATACAACTGGCTACAACATTGTCCCAGATACCTGCAAGGTAAACCTATTCACATAATGTGACAATCATTGACCAAGTTTGTATACATGTACTTACACTTATAATTATATGCATGCGCTATGACACAGGAAACCATACACCAAAAGCTGGCTCCACTTGTAAGGGACAGACAACAAGGTACGTATCACACCAAATGCCTTGCTTGATCACATCAACACTATTGCACCACCAAAGGTTGTGAAGGGAGCCACAGTTAGCCAATACACAAGTACTTTCAGTAATAGAATTACTTATGTGCCAAATGTGTGAACAGATGCCACTTGTGTTGCACCGCAATGCAGTTGTATGTACAAATTGCATCGCTGACTACATAGCGGCCAGCACTCAGTGTCCATGCTGTGATAATAATATGAATTTGCTGCCAAGTTTAGTGCAGCCAAGCTCCAGCCATGATCAACTGATGGGGGAACAGGGCACAGAAGCTGTAACAATTTTAATCAGTTGTACAGGATATACAGCAGTATGGCTAACAAAGTACAGAAGCTAAAGTGCATTATGCAAGAACACTACCTGAGTGTGTGTCCCAGGCCTGTCTTTGAGGCCAGAAATGCTAAGCCGAAAAAGAAATGTGTGTGCTAAGACTTGAAACCGGTTGTGCCGGTTAACCGAGGGTTAACCGATCGCGAGAATTAAATAACCGCCTCAACTGGTTCTATTTCAGCTTAATAACCGCTTCAACCGGTTGTTCAAATATTAAGCAACCACAACCGACCGATTGATATTTTATTGAGGAGTTGCAAGTGGCGTCACGTCCGTCTTACATCTATCAATAATGCGGGGCGTGAGAAAACAATAAGCGGACGAAAGCGAACAACGGAGAGATTCATCTCTTCGTTGTTCATCTCATGCATGGTGATACTTACAGTAACTTTATTATATTTGGAACAGTGTCCAGTAAAATTACCCCTATATGATACTATATCAAATTTTATAGAACAAGCAAAAGAAGAGTAGCACTCGCATTGAAATGTATGGCTAATTAGAAATTCAGTCCCTATAACTTTATGATGGATAGCCCATTTTTGGATGCGTAAGGAACATTTGCTAGAAACTCTTTGGAGTTCACGGAAAATTGAAAACTCGAAAAACTATCCAGAAGGGTGATTTTGCTGGACACTAGCAACAAGAGGATCCGCGACATTCTTAAGGGTACGCCGCGGACCATCTTTCTTGCCATGTGGCAAAGCCCGAGGTTGTGCTGGTTTAACTTTTATGCATAAATAATCGATAAATAATTGTTAAACAGGCAATTTTAAAACGAACAATCTCAACCGACCGGTTATTTCTTTTTACACACTAAGGCTTGAAATCTGTTAATTTTGAAAAAACCGGTTGTATGAGGTTTTTAAAATAAAAAAAAACCGGTCGGTTAAAGTGATTGCTCATGGCACTGATTCCATTTATAGGTGTGCGAAGTCACTCGTACCGACATCAGTACAAGCACTTGGAACTGTGGGCATATGTGGCATCCTAGTTGCCATGCAAGCCATGGAAGTGTGGGATGGCGTGCCAAGCCATGGGACTGTGGGATGGTGTGTCTACCTTGCCAATCCATGGAACTGTGGGCTGGTGTGGCGGCTACCCTGACCAAAAAAAAAAAAAAAAAAGAATTCAGGGGACACACTGAACCTAACTTGGACCTGAATTTATCAATTGAGTACATGCATTAATACAAATTTATGACATCCAGGCAATCCTTATCCAAATGCAGAAACAGGAAAAAAAAAAAGGTACAATATGGATAACAGAAATAGGTGGCCTGGGCGCACTTGTGGTAGGCCAGGGCACTTGTGGTAGACCTAGGTACCAATTTTGAAACAGAGGACGTGGGGTATACCGTTAGGGGACGCCCGTGCATGACACCATTCAGTCTCCACAGGAACTCATAGGATGCAATGAAAGGTATGGCAAATACGCCGACTCTCGTGCGTCGGTTTAATATTATAAAGAGATGTACACATTCTCGCGTTGAATATTGGGTCTGGGGACAAGACTAAAAAGGTTACGGCACAACAAAACATGTTTATTAACACGAGAATGCACACATATATGGTGACTGCTATCATAGCTTTTTGTTTAGGAATTACCTACATGTAGTGTTGCTTAATTTGGTATTGTTGAAATAAGTGCTCTCTAAAGGCCTATACAAAAACATCACATGTGGTACAAATGATCACGAAACGAATACGTTTGCTATTCACGAACTATTTTGTCCATAACATATAAGCAAAAAAAAACACCGCAGCAACCCTTCAACTTCCACCCCCCATCCCAATAACATGTATCTCAAGGTCAAGTAGCTTATGACGTCGTATAGCACTATGAATCAAATTTTATAAAGGCTGTTATAGTATAGATGCAGCTCTCTAAAATCTAGATACAAGATTAACTAGGTAGTAGCTACCCCATTGGCTTTAGTGAGGGAAGAGATCCCACCGCTGGCGTCCAGATCCATCATCCACAGTCCACAGATCTACAATGCCACCATCAGCTGAGCAGCTTAGGAATTTACGCCCGGAGAAGACTCCACCAGCAATCTCGATGGTAACATAGTCACCATGGTTATTAACCACCCACCGCTGTCGACCAGAACCATCATCAGTTGAAAACAGATCAACTTTGGCACCGTCACTAGTGCAGCTGAGGTACCATCGTCCATTGTGAACAATAATGTGATAATTGCCAAAACCAGTAGGCTCCAAATACCACTTCTGTCGTCCCGAGTTATCATCCGTGGTAAACAGGTCCACCTTGGCTAGATCAGCGGTACAGCTGAGAAGAATGCGACCTCCAGAGGTTCCGCCCTTTACTCTGACTTGCATGTGTTTCCTGCACATCGGTAATACCGGATTGAGAAACCAATGCTTGTTATGTTGTACTGAATGGTCGAGTATTTCCCATCGCTGGCGGCCAGATGCGTCGTCCTGTGTGAATAGGTCAACGAGACAACCATTAGCGGTACAACTGAGGTAAACGCGGCCATTTTTCACTCCACCCGCCACCCTGATAGTACAGTAATCACCAAAATTGTCAACAATCCATCGCTGTCGACCAGAACCGTCGTCAACCGTGTACAAGTCCACTTTGCTGCCGTCCTCGGTGCAGCTAAGGAACCTCCGACCTGTATGGACGCCCCCGCTGATAATGATGCGATAACTGCCCTGACCAGTATGCTCCAGGTGCCATTTTTGCCGCCCCGAGTTGTCGTCCGTGTTAAACAGGTCCACCTTGCCTCCGTCAGCGGTGCAGCTGAGGAAAATACGGCCACATTCTGTGCCTCCCTTGACCTTGATAAGCACCATTGCTATGCTATCAATGGAAATCTCAGTTATTGACTGGCTGTGATGTCTCTCGGGGTAAAATATATAGACCTTATTCGACCGCAATATGAATATATCAAAGGATTTGACCCCGACTATGAATGTCATTAAAAAAACGCGACCCGTCTGTAACAACACTCCCGACGATCGGATCGTGTAGCTTGTTTTAGCAATCGATCTAGAAGTCAAAAATGAGTAGTTTCGTTTTTGTTTCATGTCGCTGAACCGCGTGGTTGTTGAGAACAAGAGTGTACTGCCCGTCCTCGTACCCAGTCTCGGAACAAGGGGCGGGTCGTCTTCTTATTCTTCTCCTCCTTCTTCTTGGCAACGCATAACTCAGGACAGGAACATTTCTAAGCGATGAAAATTTCACCAATAGCTTCAGAATCGGCTGGAGGACTCGCTTTTATATAATATATGAAAAAAAATTAAGAAAACAGGTAAATAAAAACATTCTCTACGAGAAAGTTGGTGGGATATAGGATTTGATTATGACATTGGTGGTGTAAAAAGCAAGGAAACAAGGTCTTATCAGAAGGGAAAATGTCATAGTCCTATATTTAGCACACAAACAACACATGCCCTAGAAATGTGCTAAATATAGGACTATGACATTTTCCCTTCTGATAAGACCTTGTTTCCTTGCTTTTTACACCACCAATGTCATAATCAAATCCTATATCCCACCAACTTTCTCGTAGAGAATGTTTTTATTTACTTGTTTTCTTAATTTTTTTTCATATACTATATAAATGTCACACGCTCGTCCCAATATTGGTTCAATTACATCACGCGACAAGAAGTTCTCTAAAGGCGAGTGAGTTCAGGAACTGTCAGAGATCACTTTTCAAGGCCAAAAACGTTCTTGCAAGGTTGGTCTAGTTCTTTTCTATGGATTTGGTGATCCGCGTGGTGCGAGGGTATAGTTTGCCGTTCCTGTATTGAAAACAATCTTGTAATCGATTTGGCCCTCCGTGTAAAGGGTAAAAAGGAACCTCAGAGACATAAATAAGCTCTCTATCATACCGTGGGTGTAATAGGACTTATTTGCCTTCACCTCGTTTTTTGTCATTTATAACATAATCAAGACAAGGCATTTTAATGACTTCTACTGTAAACCATATTGTGTTAAGATAGAACGCACAACGGTAGCGCCAAGCAGGATCCACGTGTAGTGGTGTCTGGTGGGTGTATTGAGATATAAAACATGTTAACACGGTGTAGGGTTGTTGAGATTCTGCGCCTCAATTGCGGAGTTTGAGCTGTCATTATTAACGCAGCCCTTGTGATATGCCTGGAAGAAAACACTTTGTGGGCCGGCCAAACGTCTTTTGAAGTCTGTATGGGTCCGTGGTTACCCCTAGCATACCAAGCTTCTCTTTATAGCGTAACTTTCCCACCGTATCAAGCTGCTTAAATGAATCCGACATATTCGTGTATCTCGTTAACGGCGACGCCTTTCTAATTATGTCACATGCATGTCACACAAAAATATTTCATATTTGCGGTCGAATAAGGTCTATAGGACAATGGTGACCACAAATAACATAACACAAATTGTCCAATGGGGAGAGTCCACGGCTGATCCTTGTGGTTCGACCCTTCCAGGAATACGCGCCTCATTGGGCATGGTATGTGGTACAATTAATGCCTCCCCCGGAAGTGCTGGTTTTACACATCAAGGCTCATGCAATGTAGGACAATATGACCTACGCCCCGAAATATTGAAACGATGACTTCATGCGTCATGACCTAACCAAGCACTGTGCTGTACGTGTTGCACCGACATGTAACAGCCATTTCCGTATAGAACAGTTGGGGTGTTACTAATATGCGGAACGGAACGGAACTTTTTCAGAACGTTCCGTTCCGTTCCGCATACTAAGATGCGGAACGACTATGCAGTTTTTTAAAACCTAATCCAACAACCCAGTATGGCATGCATGTGTGCCACATTGCTAATCTGAGGAACAGTGTGATCAAGGCATGCATGTGTATCACATTGGTAATCTGAGGAACTGTATCACAGTGGTGTCCTCTTGCTAGCCTGCCAGATTAGCAAGAGGGCACCACTGTGAAACAGTTCCTCAGATTAGTAACGTGACACACATATATACCATGATCACACTGTTCCTCAGATTAGCAAGAGGGCACCACTGTGATATAGTTCCTCAAATTACCAATGTGACATACATGTATGCCATGATCATACAGTTCCTCAGATTAGCAAGAGGGCACCACTGTGATACTGCTCCTCAGATTAGCAATATGATACACATGTATGCCATGATAACACTGTTCCTCAAATTAGCAAGAGGCCACCACTGTGATACTGTTCCTCAGATTAGCAATATGATACACATGTATGCCATGATAACACTGTTCTTCAGATTAGCAAGAGGGCACCACTGTGATACTGTTCCTCAGATTAGCAACGTGATACACATGTATGCCATGATCATACTGCTCCTTAGATTAGCAAGAGGGCACCATTGTGATACTGTTCCTCGGATTAGCAATGTGATACACATGTATGCAATGATCATACTGTTCCTCAGATTGGCAAGAGGGCACCACTGTGATACAGTTCCTCAGATTAGCAATATGATACACATGTATGCCATGATAACACTGTTCCTCAGATTAGCAAGAGGGCACCACTGTGATACTGTTCCTCAGATCAGCAACGTGATATACATGTATGCCATGATCATACTGTTCCTCAGATTAGCAAGAGGGCACCACTGTGATATAGTTCCTCAGATTACCAATGTGACATACATGCATGCCATGATCATACTGTTCCTCAGATTGGCAAGAGGGCACCACTGTGATACAGTTCCTCGGATTAGCAACATGACACACATGTATGCCATGATCACACTGTTCCTCAGATTAGCAAGAGGGCACCACTGTGATATAGTTCCTCAGATTACCAATGTGACATACATGTATGCCATGATCATACTGTTCCTCAGATTAGCAACGCGATACACATGTATGCCATGATCATACAGTTCCTCAGATTAGCAAGAGGCCACTACTGTGATACTGCTCCTCAGATTAGCAATATGATACACATGTATGACATGATCACACTGTTCCTCAGATTAGCAAGAGGACACCACTGTGATACTGTTCCTCGGATTAGCAATGTGACACACATGTATGCCATGATCATACTGTTCTTCAGATTAGCAAGAGGGCACCACTGTGATACAATTCCTCGGATTAGCAATGTCATACACATGTATGCCATGATTATACAGTTCCTTAGATTAGCAAGAGGCCACCACTGTGATACTGCTCCTCAGATTAGCAATATGATACACATGTATGACATGATCACACTGTTCCTCAGATTAGCAAGAGGACACCACTGTGATACTGTTCCTCGGATTAGCAATGTGACACACATGTATGCCTTGATCATACTGTTCCTCAGATTAACAAGAGGGCACCGCTGTGATACAGTTCCTCAGATTACCAACGTGATACACATGTACGCCATGATCACACTGTTCCTCAGATTAGCAAGAGGGCACCGCTGTGATACTGTTCCTCGGATTAGCAATGTGACACACATGTATGCCTTGATCATACTGTTCCTCAGATTAACAAGAGGGCACCGCTGTGATACAGTTCCTCAGATTAGCAATGTGATACACATGTATGCGATGATCATACTGTTCCTCAGATTGGCAAGAGGGCACCACTGTGATACAGTTCCTCGGATTAGCAATGCGACACACATGTATGCCATGATCATACTGTTCCTCAGATTAGCAAGAGGGCACCACTGTGATATAGTTCCTCGGATTAGCAACGTGACACAGATGTATGCCATTATCATACTGTTCCTCGGATTAACAATGTGATTCACATATGCCATGATCATACTGCTCCTCAGATTACCAAGAGGGCACCACTGTGATACAGTTCCTCGGATTAGCAACGTGACACACATGTATGCCATGATCATATTGTTCCTCAGATTTGCAAGAGGGCACCACTGTGATAGAGTTCCTCGGATTAGCAATGTGATACACATGTATGCCATGATCATACTGTTCCTCAGATTAGCAAGAGGGCACTACTCTGAAACAGGTCCTCGGATTAGCAATGTGATACACATGTATACCATGATCACACTGTTCCTTAGATTAGCAAGAGGGCACCACTGTGATACTGTTCCTCGGATTAGCAATGTGATACACATGTATGCCATGATCACATTGTTCCTCAGATTAGCAACGTGACACACATGAATGCCATGATCACACTGTTCCATGGAGGAACAGTGTGATCATGGCATGCATGTGTGTCGCGTTGCTAATCCGAGGGACAGTATCACAGTGGTGCCCTCTTGCTAATCTGAGGAACAGTATGATCATGGCATACATGTATATCACGTTGCTAATCTGAGGAACAGTATCACAGTGGTGCCCTCTTGCTATTGTAATGGACTCCATTTGTCGTGTATTGCTGCGCTTGCGCAGTGTTCTGCACTCCTTGTATAAAAACCTTGTGTACATGCATGCGGAATGATTTTGATTGCACTTGTCACCCTTGTCTGCGGAAGCCATGCCTCGCATTACACTAATCTGAGGAACAGTGTGATCATGGCATACATGTGTGTCACATTGCTAATCCGAGGAACAGTATCACAGTGGTGCCCACTTGCTAATCTGAGGAACAGTGTTATCATGGCATACATGTGTATCATATTGCTAATCTGAGGAACAGTATCACAGTGGTGGCCTCTTGCTAATATGAGGAACAGTGTTATCATGGCATACATGTGTATCATATTGCTAATCTGAGGAGCAGTATCACAGTGGTGGCCTCTTGCTAATCTGAGGAACAGTGTTATCATAGCATACATGTGTATTACGTTGCTAATCTGAAGAACGGTATCACAGTGGTGGCCTCTTGCTAATCTAAGGAACAGTATGATCATGGCATACATATGTATCATATTGCTAATCCGAGGAACAGTATCACAGTGGTGGCCTCTTGCTAATCTGAGGAACAGTCTCACAGTGGTGGCCTCTTGCTAATCTGAGGAACAGTATGATCATGGCATACATGTGTATCATATTGCTAATCCGAGGAACAGTATCACAGTGGTGGCCTCTTGCTAATCTGAGGAACAGTGTTATCACATGTGTATCACGTTGCTAATCCGAGGAACAGTATCACAGTGGTGCCCTCTTGCTAATCTGAGGAACAGTGTTATCATGGCATACATGTGTATCATAATGCTAATCTGAGGAACAGTATCACAGTTGTGGCCTCTTGCTAATATGAGGAACAGTGTTATCATGGCATACAGGTGTATCATATTGTTAATCTGAGAAACAGTATCACAGTAGTGGCCTCTTGCTAATCTGAGGAACAGTATGATCATGGCATACATGTATGTCACATTGGTAATCTGAGGAACTATATCACAGTGGTGCCCTCTTGCTAACCTGAGGAACAGTATGATCATGGCATACATGTGTGTCACATTGCTAATCTGAGGAACAGTATCACAGTGGTGCCCTCTTGCTAATCTGGAGAACAGTATGATCATGGCATACATGTGTATCACGTTGCTAATCTGAGGAACTATATCACAGTGGTGCCCTCTTGCTAATCTGGAGAACAGTATGATCATGGCATACATGTGTATCATGCACGTTGCTAATCCGAGGAACAGTATCACAGTGGTGCCCTCTTGCTAATCTGAAGAACAGTGCGATCATGGCATACATGTGTGTCACATTGCTAATCCGAGGAACAGTATCACAATGGTGCCCTCTTGCTAATCTGAGGAACAGTATGATCATGGCATACATATGTATCACGTTGCTAATCTGAGGAACAGTATCACAGTTATGCCCTCTTGCTAATCTGAGGAACAGTATGATCATGGCATACATGTGTGTCACGTTGGTAATCCGAGGAACAGTATCACAGTGGTGCCCTCTTGCTAATCTGAGAAACAGTGTTATCATGGCATACATGTGTATCATATTGTTAATCTGAGGAACAGTATCACAGTAGTGGCCTCTTGCTAATCTGAGGAACAGTATGATCATGGCATACATGTATGTCACATTGGTAATCTGAGGAACTATATCACAGTGGTGCCCTCTTGCTAATCTGAGGAACAGTGTGATCATGGCATACATGTGTGTCACGTTGCTAATCCGAGGAGCAGTATCACAGTGGTGCCCTCTTGCTAATCTGAGGAACAGTGTTATCATGGCACACATGTGTATCATATTGCTAATCTGAGGAACTGTATCACAGTGGTGGCCTCTTGCTAATCTGAGGAACAGTATGATCATGGCATACATGTATGTCACATTGGTAATCTGTTGAACTATATCACAGTGGTGCCCTCTTGCTAATCTGAGGAACAGTGTGATCATGGCATACAGGTGTGTCACGTTGCTAATCCGAGGAACTGTATCACAGTGGTGCCCTCTTGCTAATCTGGCAGGTTAGCAAGAGGGCACCACTGTGATACAGTTCGTCAGATTACCAATGTGATACACATGCATGCCTTGATCACACTGTTCCTCAGATTAGCAATGTGGCACACATGCATGCCATACTGGGTTGTTGGATTAGGTTTTTAAAAAACTGCATAGTCGTTCCGCATGTTAGTATGCGGAACGGAACGGAACGTTCCGCAAAAGTTCCGTTCCGTTCCGCATTTTAGTAACATCCGAAAAGTTGCGGCGCGAACGTTTATCTGTTAGCCGTGGGCGTCAATTTCGGCGGCCATTTTGCAGAGCCGGCGGAAGGTCTAAAATTCAACCCAGGCAAGAGGGGGGTGCCAAGTTGGGGGGGGGGGGGGGGGGGGGGGGGGAGCGGGAGGGGGACGTGCCCCTTCCCGCGTGAAGCGCGGAAGCTTTTTAAGTATATGAAATTGATACATGAAACTAGGTTGTTTTTTTAATAGTACGTATAGCGAATTACACGTATATTTATTTATTTATTTATTTTTAAGCCCAAAAATCTACCCAGGCAATTGCCTGAGTTGCCTGCTGGGCTCCGCCGGCAATGTTTTTAAATTTGGTGGGCAAAATGTACAGGTGAGTATGGGCCAAAATGAAATGGTCACGAGGTGTGTACAATCGGCTGAACAAATCGGTTCGAAAAAGGTAGCTATCGGTAGGAAATTTTAATGTTTACCTGTCACAATTCTTTTCGAACCGATTTGTTCAGCCGATTGTATACACAATTCTTCAGGGGCGGATCCAGGAATTTTGAAAGGGGGGGTGCCAATAATGAAAATTTATAATTAAGTGCGAAATGGGCGTGGTTCACCGAAAGGGTGGGAGGGGGATATGCCCCCTCCCGCGCTTCGCGCGGACACTTTTGGTAGCTGTACGCTATATTGCGCGACTATGAATATATAATTAGACGAACGAAAGGGAGGGGGGGGTCCGTGTAAGAAACCGCCACTCAATATCTCAATTGTTCAATTTATTGGAATTTGCAACTTTGACGCACTAATTGCCGATTTTTGTAGATATTTGTAATTTTCACTACGGGAATAATTGATCTAGCGAGGTTTTTTCAAATTTTCAAAATTTCAATTAAAAATTGAAAAATTGAAATTTTGAAAAATGCTTCGTGCGGGCATTGTTTAATTCTTCAATTTATTCCCTCTCACGATCACAGACCCTGTGGAATGGAACCGACGCGTTGACACCGGACACTCCCCTCCGGGAACGAGGGCATATTACAAGCTTAAGTGCCATGATTATGCGTGCGTAGTAGTATAGCAGCTGCCGCCACACCGTTCCATGTGCTTAGCCATACTTCGGCCCACACGACACTAGCCGACAGCTCTTTGTGCTTGGCAAGGTAATAGTATCACTAATTAATACTCGATCGCACAGCTGAGCTTGCTAGAATATCGTGCGCTTTACAGTTACAGACGGACACAAGGAGCTCAGTTATCACAAAAGACATCGGCGAAACTCTTTCCACTCTTCATGCTCAAGAAAAGCTTCAGAATCGCCAGTGCTCGTTGAAGGCATTCGAACCCCGCTATCGGGGAAGCAAAACACAGTGGGGAGGAGGTGAGGGAGCTTTGTTAAACATTTCCGCTACTTTTGCTTGCTGTAATGTTTAATAGTACTAGTACGCAGCCAATGCAAATTGTGATCGAAGCTAGTAGCTTGAATTAATAAATGTGAACACAACCCAGTTGGGGTAAGGCCCCCTAGCTGGAGGTCTCAACTGATCATGTTTGTCTCCCCCCCCCCCCCCCCACCCAGGGGGGGAGGGGAGGGTGTTATGTCGGTCCCTTATGTGCACATTTCTTGCCCTCGGATTGTCCTGTTTCTAAACTGGTGCCATCACAAGTCCTGTTTATCCATATTTTCCTTTTCCCATTGCCTGTATTGTCTGTATGTCATAAATTTGTGCATTCAATGCAAGTATGTGTACCCAATTTTAAAACTCAGGTGAAAGTTAAATTCTGTCTGTCCCCCTGAATTCTATGTGGCAAGGTAGCCAGCCACACCAGCCCACTGTTTCATGTGAGCCACACCAGCCACCATGTGCTGGAAGTGAGGTAGATGTGAGTTTTTAAAAATCCGCTACAACCACAAAAAGGTGGTTGTCATGGTGACCGCACCCCCACTCCCACCATGCATGCAAGTCAATGGCACCAGTGCGTACATGACCCTATCCCAATGACCACAAAGTTCACCAATGGTGCAAGCAAGTTTCTCTGCCACATGTCTCTGGGTATGTCTGCACACAACTTGTAACACTCTCAGAGACTGCATGGAAATAAGAATTTGCGTCGATGATGTGCATTAGTGAGCTGAGAATGTATGCAAAATGTAAATGGATAAGAATTGATCATAAGAGATAAGCACACATACTAACACACTCACAAAGTAATGCCCCCACTAAAAACTTTGTGCAAGACCCACTTGTTGCATCCATCCATCTTGATCATGAAGTTTTAAAGCAGATCTAGACAATCTGGTGACTGTTCCTTGTTGCCACAGGGTAGGTGTGTACATACAGCTTCTTTGTTACCAGGCATGTATGGTGTAGAGTACGATGGATTGTCCAATTAGCAAAACAGACAACAGGAGACGGGGCAATTCTCTTGTGCACATGTGAGAATGGGGAACCCAACACTAAGGCTGATTCCCCAATGCTGAACAACTTGTGGGAATGACCCATAATGATGGCATTTGGTTCCCCATTGCAACATGTGCACAGCTACCCTGTGCCAACAAGGAATTTTTTATTCAAGCACTTTGAAACTGAAGTACCTGGAATGTTTCAGCTCATCCAGGATGGATGAGTTGTTATAATCTGACACTGTGGGTGCCAGGTAGTCACGTAAGTAGAAAAAAGGGGTGCTTATTGACGTATGATATGCATTGCCTAACTAACACATATCCTCTTTCCCAGTCAGATCCACCAACAGAAATTCTTCTGGAAATTCTTCCAGAGTGCTCCTGAATGGCACTGTGCACAGGTCAAATCTGTGAGGTTGAGCAGGCATCATTCACCCCTGTTGTGCAACAACTGGAGGTTGCATGCCACTACATGTACTACCTACAAACGTTTTGCATCACATCACATTAGTTAGGCAATGCATATCACAGCTCTAAATATTACATATCACTGATCACTTGTAAACAAACTTAAAACTAACAAAGGGGGGGGGGGGGGGGAGGGTTTAGCATTCATGTGCACCTGGTAAAGGTGGACCATCAGGCAAAACCAAATACGTCAATACAGCACCCCTTTTTTCTACTTATGTGACTGCCTGGCACCCACAGTGTCAAATTATAACAACCCACCCATCCTGGATGAACTGAAGCATTCCTTGTGCTTGAGTTTGAAAGAAATTAATTGCCTTGCAAAGCGTTGGCATGTATGTGCCAAACTGCTTATCATAACCGGATTATTTGACGATTTCTTCACACCATAGGCCTGGGTGGGTGTGGTCATCATGGAACACTGCAGTCATCTTCTCCTGATGTTCTCATTCGTGAGAAGGGGCCAGAGTGGGATGAACTATTCGCAAATGAAGGGATTTTTTTTTTTCAAGCACGCTGGCAGAATAATATGAACAGCATAGATAAGAGGGTGCAGCCACAGTCCAAACGTGAGCCATATCGAACACACTTGCATACACACACATACACACAAACACACACACACACACACACACACACACACAATACCACCCCTTCATGGTACATTTGCAAATGCAAATCTGTACACACATACACACAGCCACTCATTCCTTCTGTTTATGCAAGCAAACTGTGACACTGTGTGTAAATGTGCATAGCAACTATTAGTGTGTGCCTCCACCTACAAACACAACTGCTGCCATTGATCATGGGCAATAGTTGGCGTTGTAACTAATTAACAAGGTAGCAGTAATGCATCTGCAATATCAGAGAACACACTTTGCGTATGTAATTCGTCACGCCATGACTCAATACAGTTTATGACCATGCACAATTGGTTCACAACGCTTAATTGACTAAATGGCCTCGGACCCATTGATATAGTATTTGAGTTTGAAGCTGTGCCATCCACAGTATATGTACTGCAAACAGTTGATGGAGGAGCTTGGACTTTGTATCCAAGTTCGGCGCCACTTCAGACAAACAGTTGGCTGCTAGATCATGGCGTCCAGACAAGTGGGTTGCTAATCGTTCATCTTCCAGATGTTAATTTAGCAATTTCAAAACTTTATATCACTCTTATTTACTTTTTTTTTTTGGCATCTGTGTAGTACTTATTTGTTTACACACTAATTGTATCCGCCGCCTATTTTCTATACTTCGAACGCTGGCACACTGCAATACATTACATACCCTCAAGCCACCATGCATATAAGAATTTCTCCAAGGACACATACATGTGCGTGCAGGCATGTACAGTACCTTTAATTTGCTAAACGAGGTCCGTCGATGTTATTAGAAAAACTTGTCACTACAATTGCTGAAATGGCTCAAATGAAAAGGTTGGCCCCTACATGTACGGCATTTCATAGTCCCTCTGCATGCCGGACACGCCAACCATTTCTGAAGGGGAAAAAAAAAGGTGTACGAGTTTGTTGAACCACAAAGGCTTTGAACCATGACCAACCAGCTGTTTCATTTTCATTATTCGAACAACTTCATAGGCGTATCCCGATTATTCTATACATGTACTATAGGCTGCCCTATATTTGGCTGAAACCAGGCTGTGCTTGCCACATTGGGAGACGTCGATGTCGATGGCTGCATGCACAGCCTGGTTTCAGCCAAATATAGGGCAGCCTATAGTACATGTATAGAATAATCGGGATACGCCTATGAAGTTGTTCGCCCACGCAATACGTATTAAATATATATCACACTTCTGCCTTCAGATTGTTTCCTTCACACTGCTGGTACTAGAAGAAGTTGACGTGGATGAAGTGTAGCACTGTAACAGTATATGAATATCAACTCTGCATATATTCAAAGTGTGTGTGTGTATGGCAGGGTGGGGATGCCATTGTAGATTGCTGTATGCTATAATGTAATGCTTTCATCTGATTGGACAGTGGAATGATTCCAAGAGTACTGAGGCAAAAAGGAAAAGGTGAGAGTTTGAGGTGGAGGGAAAGGTGAGGGTGTGGGGTGAAGGGAAAGTAAGGTTGTGGGGTGAAGGGAAAGTAAGGATGTGTTCTTACTGATGATCTTTACATGGTGATCTTTACAGGAGATATGGCCGACTGTACCTCCCTCTTCACACATTTCTACTACACATGTTCACCATCATCACATACACAAGCTATTAGGATATCCTGTTTTCTGACTGTCAGATGTTACGTTCAAGCTGTAAGTGGGTTCTGAAGGGTCAGTGCATGTATGTGGTGCATGGTGGTGTGTGTGTATGTGTGTGTTTTGCATGTGCGTGATGGTGGCCTGGTAGGTCGTTCACAAGAGCTATTGACATAGAGCCCTACGTGTAATGCAGTCCACTTTGCACATGAGTGCAAAGCAATTTTGCAGTTCAGCTCAGAGCCCAAGGCTCAGAGTGCAAGGCTAAAAATCCTCTATGTGATGGTAATATTGCTCTTCAGAAATGTAGTGTGTAATATCCTTTGGAAATGTGTTGCAAACAATTCTTACTCCTTGGGTGGTGTGGTGCTGAATAGAGTTTATGATGGGGAACCCAATGCCATCACTATGGGATCATTCCCATAAGTTTGTTCAGCATTGGGGAACCAGCCTTAGTTTTGGGTTCCCCGTTCTCACATGTGCACAAGAGAATTGCCCCGCCTCCTGTTGTCTGTTTTGCTAATTGGACAATCCATCGTACTCTACACCATATATGCCTGGTAACAAAGAAGCTGTATGTACACACCTACCCTGTGGCAACAAGGAACAGTCACCAGATTGTCTAGATCTGCTTTAAAACTTCATGATCAAGATGGATGGATGCAACAAGTGGGTCTTGCACAAAGTTTTTAGTGGGGGCATTACTTTGTGAGTGTGTGTATGTGTGGTAGTATGTGTGCTTATCTCTTATGATCAATTCTTATCCATTTACATTTTGCACACATTCTCAGCTCACTAATGCACATCATCGACACAAATTCTTATTTCCATGCAGTCTCTGAGAGTTTTACAAGTTGTGTGCAGACATACCCAGAGACATGTGGCAGAGAAGCTTGCTTGCACCATTGGTGAACTTTGTGGTCATTGGGATAGGGTCATGTACGCACTGGTGCCATTGACTTGCATGCATGGTGGGAGTGGGGGTGCGGTCACCATGACAACCACCTTTTTGTGGTTGTAGCGGATTTTTAAAAACTCACATCTACCTCACTTCCAGCACATGGTGGCTGGTGTGGCTCACATGAAACAGTGGGCTGGTGTGGCTGGCTACCTTGCCACATAGAATTCAGGGGGACAGACAGAATTTAACTTTGACCTGAGTTTTAAAATTGGGTACACATACTTGCATTGAATGCACAAATTTATGACATACAGACAATACAGGCAATGGGAAAAGAAAAATATGGATAAACAGGACTTGTGATGGCACCAGTTTAGAAACAGGACAATCCGAGGGCAAGAAATGTGCACATAAGGGACCGACATAACACCCTCCCCTCCCCCCCTGGGTGGGGGGGGGGGGGGGGACAAACATGATCAGTTGAGACCTCCAGCTAGGGGGCCTTACCCCAACTGGGTTGTGTTCACATTTATTAATTCAAGCTACTAGCTTCGATCACAATTTGCATTGGCTGCGTACTAGTACTATTAAACATTACAGCAAGCAAAAGTAGCGGAAATGTTTAACAAAATAGCTCAACGAGTCATTAGATGCACAATCCACTACTCGCTCCCCTCACCTCCTCCCCATGCTCCTCACCTCCTCCCCACTGTGTTTTGCTTCCCCGATAGCGGGGTTCGAATGCCTTCAACGAGCACTGGCGATTCTGAAGCTTTTCTTGAGCATGAAGAGTGGAAAGAGTTTCGCCGATGTCTTTTGTGATAACTGAGCTCCTTGTGTCCGTCTGTAACTGTAAAGCGCACGATATTCTAGCAAGCTCAGCTGTGCGATCGAGTATTAATTAGTGATACTATTACCTTGCCATGCACAAAGAGCTGTCGGCTAGTGTCGTGTGGGCCGAAGTATGGCTAAGCACATGGAACGGTCACTGTGCAAAAAACCTCGTATACGCTAGCGTATATTTTTGCGTATATTTCGCGTATACCATCAATATACCAAGGGTAGTGTATATTTCGAATATCCACCTGGTATATTTCAAGAATCCCTAGGTGACAATTATTCATTGTGCGTATTCTCGAAATATCACGTATACGCACACCGCAATGAATTATGCAACGCATTCAAATCTAAATAACTTACATGTATAACTTTGATATGAATAATTTGAACCGCTGTATGCCTCCTATGTGAATTCGAACGTAGAGCATTATGGACGTTTACCACTTGAACTATAAGCGTCGGTACGTATCTAAGATATTAATGATGCATGGCATGGCTTAACAGGTGGGTAAGATAAGTGAGGAGGACAGGAATGGCGGTGTGTATGCCAGGGTTATGTGTTATATATATAATTGTGTATAACTGTGTATAATGGTAGTATGTACTAATTAAAAAACCGCAGTGTAAAAAGGATTGTTATACTCGCCTGTATATCCGCCTGTATATCATTGTTACAGTTATACACATTGTGTATAACTGTATACATGTGATGCTAATTTTATACCGCATCATAGCGAGGGCGTAATTCGTTGTTAATTGAGCTATTGGCCATTAATAATGGGCCATTAAATTTAAATTTAAAAAGAAAGATGGATATACGTGTTCCGAAGTGTCAAATAAAGAAATCGCGGAAGGAAAGCGTATATCTGGTTGGTCGGAGTTCTGGCTAAAATGTATGTATACACATACTAGCTTAGTTTATGAATTACGCACATTTGAATTTGATTCGTCTACCGGTACTTGTATACAGTTTCAGTGGTGATATGTGTGAAGCCAAAAGCCCCAAGTTGTGTAGACGTCGCGTTGGATGGAGTGACCACTGAAAGGTAAGCCAATGTAGTTTTGTAATATTTCTGGGTTGTACCATGTATATAAATAATTTATGGTTGTCATACATACTATTATAATCAATTTTTAAAAGTCACCTTTTGAAATGGGCTGATTGTAACTGTGGCAACCAGCTCAGTATACACGCCCAGGGTCAGGCTACATGCTGCATATGTGTGTGATTGTGTGTGTGTTGTGTGTGTGTGTGTGTGTATACATGTGTATGTAATAGTAAATACATGTGTATGTGAGCATGTATATGTGTACACGTTCAACGTGTGTATATTCACTGATTCAATGCTCCTTTTACATTGGTCATGATGTAATCTGTGCATCAAGCATGCAGGATCGGTGCTCTGGGTACATTGCATGTATATGTGTGTTCTGAGTTATTGGTGAGACAAGCGTATGCCGTTTGACAGTCTGATGCACATGAACAATGGCCTCCTTGATAATAATGTGCTCACCTCATGCTGTCATGTGCTCACCTCATGCTGTCATCATGTGCTCACCTCATGCTGTCATCATGTGCTAACCTCATGCTGACATCATGTGCTAACCTCATGCTGTCATCATGTGCTAACCTCATGCTGTCATGTGCTAATCTCATGCTGTCATCATGTGCTCACCTCATGCTGACATCATGTGCTCTCCTCATGCTGTCATCATGTGCTCACCTCATGCTGACATAATGTGCTCACCTCATGCTGTCATGTGCTCACCTCATGCTGACATCATGTGCTCACCTCATGCTGTCATGTGCTCACCTCATGCTGACATGATGTGCTCACCTCATGCTGACATGATGTGCTCACCTCATGCTGTCATGTGCTCACCTCATGCTGTCATGTGCTCACCTCATGCTGTCATGTGCTCACCTCATGCTGACATGATGTGCTCACCTCATGCTGTCATCATGTGCTCACCTCATGCTGTCATGTGCTCACCTCATACTGTCATTATGTGCTAACCTCATGCTGTCATGTGCTCACCTCATACTGTCATCATGTGCTAACCTCATGCTGTCATGAGCTCACCTCATGCTGTCATCATGTGCTCACCTCATGCTGTCATGATCTCACCTCATACTGTCATCATGTGCTAACCTCATGCTGTCATGTGCTCACCTCGTACTGTCATCATGTGCTCACCTCATGCTGTCATCATGTGCTATCCTCATGCTGTCATCATGTGCTAACCTCATGCTGCCATCATGTGCTCACCTCATGCTGACATGTGCTACCCTCATGTTGTCATCATGTGCTAACCTCATGCTGTCATGTGCTCACCTCATACTGTCATCATGTGCTAACCTCATGCTGTCATCATGTGCTAACCTCATGCTGTCATCATGTGCTCACCTCATGCTGTCATCATGTGCTCACCTCATGTTGTTATCATGTGCTCACCTCATGCTGACATGTGCTACCATCATGTGCTAACCTCATGCTGTCATGTGCTCACCTCATACTGTCATCATGTGCTAACTTCATACTGTCATCATGTGCTAACCTCATGCTGTCATCATGTGCTAACCTCATGCTGTCATCATGTGCTCACCTCATGCTGTCATGTGCTCACCTCATGTTGTTATCATGTGCTAACCTCATGCTGTCATGTGCTCACCTCATACTGTCATGTGCTCACCTCATATTGTCATGTGTTCACCTCATACTGTCATCAGGTGCCTGATGAAGATGGTTTGGTATTTAATGTTAGCATTCCTACTTACCCTAATCACCTAATAATGTCTACTAAACCACATCACATGATCTTAACACTCACCTTGCATGCACACACATGTGCACACACATACACACATACACACATACACACACATACACATACTTGAAGAAGTTGCCAAGGGGTAATACACTCATACAGTTGGTGGGATGGCTGCTTTGCCACACCCCATGATGAGGCTACCATGATGCATGTAGCCACAGTCTTGATAACTGGGGCACTCCTGCCAAAGGGGAGGGTTGGTGGACTAACTGTGGGCTGTTAGCACTGAAGTTTGATTGCTTTGGTGTCTGAAGTTTTTATAGTTCACTGTGTGATGTTTAGTCAGTGCCAAATAGACCCAGGCAGCAATATGTTTTGGTGCCTAGCTGTGTAGGGCTTTCATTGTTCTGTGAACATTCTTACATGTAGTGGTTGTATTGAAGGACCTTTTGGGAGGATATTGGCATGTGTGCAGCTACATACATAGGGTACGCATGTGTGTGTATCTGTGTCTGCATGTCACTAGGAGAAGAAAGCACAATTCTGTCAAGATGTGTGTATGCACGTGTCTGCATTTTATACCAGTATGTGCATGTGCATCCACATATGTTTACAATTGTCTGTAGGTGGCACCAGTATTACTGCCATTTAGTAGCTGAGTGCACTAAGAATCTATCCTTCTCAATAGTCTTCATCCAAATTGTATGTATGGTATGTTTGCATGGTGTGATATCTTTAAATGATATATTTTTACCCTGATAGGATCAAGCCTTACATCAATTGAATGAAACTGAAAGATCTGATGTGAACTTACATTTGTTGTATTGTTACATCTTTACATGTACATGTTGTGTACTATTCTATCTCCACTTGTGAGACTAGCTGGGTGTAACCGAACGTTTCCATACATGTACATGTCATGTTAATGTACATACATAGAAGTCTTACAAAGGGGTGTGGCCATATATTACTATATAGCAATGACGCAGTACACTTTTTCTATGTCTAATACGGTCATGTGATCAAATGGAATCAGGATAGCGGCCAGACCTGGTGTGCATCAGATTGAATCTTTTTTATGAAATCAGGGTATCCTGATTCTATTTGATGCACATTGGTCTGGTCGCTACCATGTTTCTATTTGATGCTCACTAGGATCTGGTTGATACCACAATCCTATCAGCTGCACACCAGAGAATGGCCAATAGCTTTATTTGATGCACACCAGGTCTGGCCGCTAATATGATTCTGTCTGATGCACACTGCTACCATGACCCTCACATTAGGAATTGCCATGTACTAGCATATCAAGTAATGCGAGCAGCAGTCCCTGGTGTGCATCATATAGAATCATGTTAGCAGCCAGACCTGGTGTGTATCAAATGGAATCATATTAACTCGTCTGCATCAAGTAAAGACACGCTAGTGGCCAGTCGCTGTTGTACATCTGGTAGGTTTGTGATATCGATCAGACCCTGGTGTGCATCAAATAGAATCATGTTAGCAAACTGACCCAGTTTGCATCAAATTGAATCATTAAATTCTAGTAGTGGCCAATCCCTGGTGTGCATCTAATAGAATCTTGGTAGCGACCAGACCTGGTGGGCTTCAAATAGAATCAGGATAGCGGCCAGACTTGGGTTTGCTTATTTGCATCAAATAAAGTGGCAGTCCCTGGTGTGCATCTAATAGAGTCATGTTCGTAGGTGTGCATCAAATAGAATCATGTTAGTGGCCAGACCAGGTATTGTAATACAGTCTTGTGTACATCAAATAAGTCATTTCTAAGTTGCTTTTGAAACCCCACTCTGAGCAGAACAAATACAGTGTGTACGAGGCTTCTTGTCAAATGAATGTAACGCGCATGCGTAGACTTTTCAAAGCCGCATGCATATATGGCGTCATCGTCGGGAAATCTACTGCAACTATAACCGTACGTTCCTATCATCCAGAAGAAATATCTTAGGTGGGTCTTCAAGTAAATTGAGGGACTAGTGGCTAATTCCCAAGTCTCTCCTCTAACAGGTCCCCGAGAAACGATGAAGTCATGTCGTCACAGCAGAACCTACATGTATATCGATACTAGTACGATGATGACGAAGAAGACCGCGCCAAATCCTAGGTCCTAGGCAGCATGGCGATGCTGTTTGCACGGTCCGTTACACTACTGCAGGAGGTTGCGAAACTACAGATCCAAAACTGTCTCAAAGCGATGCTGTAAGACCAACTCGAGGGAAAAGGACATCACTTTCTGTACAGGTACAGTAACGTTATATCGGCTTTTTTTTTCCTACTGAGGAGAATCCAGCTGAAGTCTCGAAGCGTAAGCAGTGATCATCACCTTTTTTTTCTCGATCAAATTTAGAGACGTCATAAAAACTAGCAAAGGCAGAGCGGGTAAGAGATTGCGTTTTCATTCACACTTGCTGTTTATCAGTGTCTGTTGTCAGAATTGACAAATTATACGAAGAGCGGAGATAGAGAAGTAGCGGATTGCTTTGGAGTATAAGGTAATGGCTTCGTTTGTTTTAACCCTGTATATTCCCTGCAGCTAGACAAGGAAACTTCAGATTCAGCTGAGCTTGTCAAGCAATCCCGCCGTCAGTGTAGGCCTCTGTTTGCATTTGTATCGTATGGATGCTCTATTTTGCTGTAGCTATATGGACTATGGTGACAGTACAGGGAAGCAGTTTGAAGCCTACGCTCAACTACTGCCGCGCGTTTCGTTAGAAGAGGTTGCAATGGATTTCTGAGCAACTCGTGGCAACGGCGGGTTGGAGGGCCACTACTGGAGTATCTCCTTCCTGGATGGCTGGAGAGCTTGAACGTTGTCTATTGATTGTATTGCTTTATTTAATATTGATAATAATTTTAATACTAATCAAGCCAGTATACAACGAACATAATCGGGTGGCGTACACAGACAATTTCGAAATTATGTACCAGACATGTTACATTTATGATACATACATGTTACCATATATGTCTGTCATATCTGTAAATACAATCTGGTACGTGTACGTACGGCAGGAATATGTAGAAGAATGTACCAACAAAATGTAACACAAAGATGAAAATATAAGTAACAGATATGTATCATATCTGTACCATGGATTCTTTCAGGATGTAACAAATTTTTTTTTTCCTTATAAGGCAGCTGATTGTATATTGCATTTTATACACAATAGATGTTAAAACAGTACATAGTGTTCTGTCTGTCATGCCTAAAAACAAGTTTGTTGGATGAAACATCTTCACTTTCAATAGTCCAGCTGTCTCTTGAAATTGACAAGTGTTGTGTATTCGTGAAGAATGTTCACTGGTCTTCGGACATTGGACGACGATATGATGAAGAAATTTTTTGAAAGGTTCCAGACCAATATGTGCATTGAGTAGAAGCCTAGTACAACAGTATCCATCACCAGTTAAGCGCTTGAATACTGCCATCACACTGCATATTGACACTGTATTATAAAACGAACATACAAGTCATATTCACATTACAGATATTCACAATACAATATAAACTACATCACATCTTTACAATTTCATGTGTTTAAATTCACCTGATCATAAGCTGAACAAACTCAAAATAGTCACCATGTACCCACTGTCAAGATTTCTGAAGCACCAAGCGCCATCCTAAGAGGCAACACATGACCTCAAACCACTTGTGATATTCTAATTAGTGCACACCATGCTAAAAATCATGTTCAAAGGACTCACTGTGTATCGTCAAGATTTCTGAAGCACTACAGCACTCTTAGGTAACCATCCTGGTCATCCTGTAACAGAAGTAGCACATGGCCTCAAACCAGCTGTGAGATATTCAACATGTCCAGAGGACTCACTATGTGATTTCTGAAGCACCAAGCGCGCTTAGGTAACCATCCTGGTCATCCTGAAACATGACTTCAAACCACTTGTGAGATATTCAACCTGTCCAGAGGACTCACCATGTATTGTCAAAATTTCTGAAGCACCAAGCCCTTTAGGTAACCATCCTGGTCATCCTGTAACAGAAGCAACACATGACCTCAAACCACCTGTGAGACATTCAACATGTCAGAGGACTCACCATGTGATTTCTGAAGCACCAAGCACTCTTAGGTAACCATCCTGGTCATCCTGTACCTGTAACAGAGGCAACACATGACCTCAAACCACCTGTGAGATATTCTAATTAGTGCACACCATGCAAAAATATGTCCAGAGGACTTGCCGTGTATTGTGAAGATTTCTTAAAGTACCATGCGCTCTTAGGTAACCATCCTGGTCATCCTGTAACAGAGGCGCCACATTACCTCAAACCACCCGTGAGATATTCTAATTACTGCACCCATGCCAAAAAAACATGTCCTGAGGACTTACCGTGTGTACTGCCTTCTCAGCGGTGTGTACTGCCTTCTCAGCGGTGTGTATTGTCTTGTCAGTGGTGTGTACTGCCTTCTCAGCGGTGTATATTGCCTTCTCTATAGTCCTTCAGTTGTATATTACCTGCTTCTTTGTGTTGTAGCAAAGCGCAAGAACAATATTACTAGACTACGCCACCTTGCCGTCGAGAAGACGCAAACCCTATGAACTATTATTTATCGTATCCCGTTGAGCGTATTATTATCACAGAAATATCGTAATTGGGTGTAACAGATATGGCATCAATACGTAACAGATTTTTGGAATAAGATGTAACTGATTGTTAGAAGAAACTGTATCACATTTTCCTTACATTCAGTAACAACATTTAACATAATGTAACATTATGTTATATCTAACTGTAGCAGGACAATAATATGTAGAACGAATGTACAACGCATCTGTTACAGAATGATATGCCTTACAGATCTGTTACAGTTAGTAGGGATTTGGTTGTGTACCCAATACAGTATACGGTCAACGTAGGTACAGTGTAGTATCCGGAGACATTAATTAGAGAATCCTCCATAAGCGCACGTGATACATTTGAGGATACTCGAAATATACGCAGTGCGAAATTGGTTCTATACGCAAAATATACCAGTGGGATATTTCGCGTATACGCACGCGTATATTCATGCGTATACTCGAAATATACGCAAAATATACAATAGCGTATATCCTATTTTTTGCACAGTGGGTGTGGCGGCAGCTGCTATACTACTACGCACGCATAATCATGGCACTTAAGCTTGTAATATGCCCTCGTTCCCGGAGGGGAGTGTCCGGTGTCAACGCGTCGGTTCCATTCCACAGGGTCTGTGATCGTGAGAGGGAATAAATTGGAGAATTAAACAATGCCCGCACGAAGCATTTTTCAAAATTTCAATTTTTCAATTTTTAATTGAAATTTTGAAAATTTGAAAAAACCTCGCTAGATCAATTATTCCCGTAGTGAAAATTACAAATATCATCAAAAATCGGCAATTAGTGCGTCAAAGTTGCAAATTCCAATAAATTGAACAATTGAAATATTGAGTGGCGGTTTCTTACACGGACCGGGGGGGGCCCATACTCACCTGTACATTTTGCACCAATATGGCGGACTAATTAGAAGATGAATGCTATGATGAAAGAGCTCTATAGTACTGTAAGTACGCGTGTGTCGTGAGACTCAGAGGATTATTGTAATACGCGCATTCAGATACTTAGCCTACAGCTACGAAACAGTTCTTATTTTCTAGTTTGACGGACTATCGATTAATTCCTCATACAGAAGTCACAGTGCCATAGTCATACGCAAAAAGAATCATGCCACTACATGTAGTCACACTGTTCATTTCTTTGCACACAGCCTGCACTGCCACGAGGAGTTCTGTTCATTTCTTGTGACCCGTTCACACTTCTTGTGAAACAGCTCTTTGCAGTGAGAGCACTGGATCATTCTTCCAGCTGGTGGCATTCGACGGCTACAAGAGACTGGGGTTAGTTACTGTGCTACAATTGAATGAGAAGGGGTTGAGTTCCTTTGAATACTTGGGAAGGGAGCCATTTGACGTTTTTAAGACAACTAACTAGATGAGTCCCATTTTGCTAACACAATAATGTATGGATCTTATATCCTCGCAGAAACAAAGACTAGTAGCAAATGCAATAGCATAGACACCACAGTCAGAGCTGCTAGGGTCTGTGTGCCTTTCCGCCATTTCGATTTCTCTATTAATGGCACTCTTGTTATAATTGAAAATTTTAATTTTATGCAATTTTCTCAATTTTGGCATCGTGCATCATTGATTTTTCCGTCGCGCGTTCAATTTCCTATTGTGTGAAATAATTCGATAATTGCATACTTAAATTTTAACGCATGCTGCCTCATTTCAATTTGTCCAATTTTCATCATCGTAAAAATTGGAATGGAACTGGATCCTCGTACCTTTGGGTATGGGACGCTCCTCTACACATGTGTATAATCCAATTCGTCCATTCCACGAGGGAAGGGCCCCCAATTCAGTTTAAGGATAGGACCCTAGTACTCCCCTCTTGGTTACTTTCTTTGGCAAGTCCATATGCACGCACGCACTATGCACGGACTAACACTCTCGTCGCTATGGTGCATGCACAGTCTAAGACTCTCGTCGCTATGGTGCATGCACGGACTAACACTCTCGTGCTATGGGCGAATTAGATTAACAGGAGGAGCATACTCGTCCCACCCTGGTATAGCCAAGGAAACATCAACAAAACAGATATAGTACTTAAACAGAGATCAATCAAAATATAATATTTATTTCTGTTATGTGATAATGGCATCTCATTCTTATTCTTAGACTTCATTCACTCACTCAGCCATGGAGCAGCATGGCGTCCAATTCGTCCATGCCACGAGGGAGGGCCCCCAATTCAGTTCAAGGATAGGACCCTAGTACTACCCTCTTTTGGCAAGTCCTTATGCACGCATGCACGGACTAACACTCTCGTCGCTATGGTGCATGCACGGACTAACACGGGCGAATTAGGAGGAGCATACTTGTCCCACCCTGGTAGCCAAGGTAACGATCACAAGGAATCGTCATTTCAATTGGCAACACACGCTATCTTGTTCATGCTGAAGCAAGAAGAGCAGTTAAAAGGGCTAAATATTCAGCATGGTCTGATCTAAACACTGCCTCCCAAGTGCTGAACAATAAGAAGTCAAAGATTAAACGGTGAGTCCATGCATGTAATACTGTATACTATAGCAAGTACTGTGGTGAAATAAGTGAGTAAATTACTGAGCACTCTGATGTGTAATTTAACTGGATGTAATGTTTACTCAGGTTTTGTCTCTTTGAACCAAGAGATGATACAAGGCAGGTGTATTGCATGCTGCTTGACAGGGCACTAAATAGCAATAAAAACTTACCAAGAAAAGGTAATTTAAAGAAGCGCATGAATGGTTGGCCGACAAAGTATGCACTAGATCAGAGCATGCAGCAGTGTGCAAAATAAGTGCAAATAAATTGCTTGGCTTAGCACTGCATGTATGGAGAGAAAAATCTGTACTTCAATAATGCACTATTGACATTTCAGATTGCAATGGAATTGATATGAAGAGCTCAGAGCCATACTTATATGAAACATCATACACAAGAATAGAAGTAAGGGTGAAAGTAGAGACCTTCCCAATACAGCGTTTCCAATAACAATAGATGACATACAGGATGATAGATGATGTTGGACAACAGTCATGTATCTATTTTGGAGAAATAATAATCATTTTGTTTTTGTCACATCAACTATAAATGTTATAGGTTGGTTGGTGTAGCTGAAAACAAAATGTAATGCTACTATTACAATGTGAACAATGATTGTCACTGGTGGGGAGGGTGTGGAGGGTATACACATTGCTGACATGTCTTTCTGGTCAGTATGTATGTGCTGAATAAGATATGTCATAGTGCAATGTGATGTCAAACAAGGCTACAATACAACCCATATTCATGTGTGCTATATTCTGTGTATGTGCACTGTTTGGCATTCAGATTTTATTTAATGACCAGTGTACTCGTGAGGTAAAATAAAATTTGACATACTGACTCCATTGTTGCCTGGGTTTTATAATGAGCTCAAAGCATTTGCACAGTTGTCAATACATGTGGGTGAATGACTGCCTTGTGTATGTACATGGCCAAAAGTAGGCAATAATGAGTGAGTGTAGAGAGACTCATGACACCCCTTACTTGAGCAGATAATACATGTACTTCTGATCAAGCAGATTTACATGGGGGACCTATTCCCTTGGCTAACATAACAGCAGACATTGTATGTCAGAACTGTTATGAGTTTGAAAGTGGATCATCCCAATTAGATTTTTGGCATACTGACTCCATTGTTTCTTTACACGTTTTGATCCAGCTATATTTCATTTACATGTATGCATGAAGCAGACCGTTTCCCACGCTAGGACTGTGTTTGAACACCCCTCAATATAATACCCCACAATACGAGGAGCGCTCATGATGAATGGTGAACGTTTTTATATAGCGGGATGTGGAATACCAGTACTAACCTGGTTTTGAGTCCTGTTCTGTGCATCACACATCATGCAGGCTAGGGATTGCCTCAGCATGCTGATGTTTGCTCCAGATGTTACATCAACACCCGTAGCTGTTGACAACAATGCTTCAGCTTTGGCTGGCTTCTCTGACAATGTAGGTGACATGCTGCTTGGTAGTGGAATATAATGGTTTAGTTAACACCTCCATCTAAAGCCAGGGAAAAAAGCAAGGAAACAAGCAGATAAAAAGAGTTCTCTTTGAGAAATAGAATGGAATGTAGGATTGGCATTGGTGGTGTAAAAAGCAATGAAACAAGACACATTATGGATTGGTACCAGAATACAACAAGACAGTCCTAGATTTAGCAAACTGAAATTCAAAGTGCATGGTTCTTGGCTAAATGTAGTCTTGTTGTATTCTGGTACCAATCCATAATGTGTCTTGTTTCATTGCTTTTTACACTACCAATGCCAATCATACATCCCACTCTATTTCTCAAAGAGAATTTTTTAAATCTACTTGTACAATGAGAGTAACGAGTATGGTTTGAGCGACATCTATAAATGATCATGTACATGAAGAGCAAAATCAGTCTTCAGGAGGAGAATTTATGGAAGTATTAGTTAATGCCCTTCCCTCAAATCCATTAACCAATTACATGTCATGATATGATTTTAATACACTAGTTTTATGAATTATATAATAAATAGTGAGAGATGCTGATCCTGCGAGAGGTCTTTCTGCTTTGGTAGCAGATCTTGGTGTGAAAGGTTTGTGGGCTGCCCAGACTGAGGCATTACTTGATATTCGTGTCATGGACACTGATGCCCAGTCATACAGTACAGTCGCACTGTTGATTCTGTTCTCCTATCAGCTGGGTTACCTGGATGCTGTTGAGGCTAGACATGCATCTTTCTCCGGCCCCTTTTGTCTCCTCAATTGATGGTGTCCCTGCTTGTGAAGCTAACTCTAACATGAAGCTTTTAGCAATAAATATACCATTGAAGTGGGGAAAAACCACTAAGTGAAGTGGCTGGATGGGAAAGGGCGACGTTGGCGTTTGGTATACTAAGAGCACAAATCTGTGCATAAGAGGATGCAGAGTGAAATGGAGGAGTGCAGTTCACATGGATGATGGGGCTGGACTACCCACAACTGATAGAATTTGTATGTGCTTTTATGTTTGGGCATGTGCTTGAATATATGTTATTTATTCCTTCGTATTTTTTATATTTTGTTAAGTACTTCTGGTCGGATGCTTCAAAATGAGATGCAGCTAATTTTCATTATGGAACAAGAAGGCTTAAGACGGTAGAACTGCATACGTACTTGAAGCCCATTTCATTACCTGATACATGTATATTGCACAGATGAGTCAGTTATACATAGATGACCAGAAATGTAGTGTCTATTCCATTCACCTATGAAATACTTCTATACTCACCAAAGCAGCATTAAGTGAGAACCAGGACACTCAATATCGGCCTTTCAGGATGGTTTACGAATGTAGAACAACTTAATTGGACAAATTGTAACATTCATGGATGATTAATTACTTGCATTGTTCAGATATGCTGACCAATAACTAGCTGTATTTATGTTTGCTGCAAACACCGTCAGAGCCATCTCCTATTTTCTGTTGTTGCCGGTAAACAATGCCAGCAAGCTGCAAGTGCTATCATAGGCTGAGTTACAATCTCACACTGTGGAAAATGCATTGTTATCCACGGGGTGTATATGGACTGTACAAGCTGAATCATCAGTGGCTTGTATGTCAAAATCCATCTCTTCTACAGCTGTTTCATCAGTTGATTTATGTTGACTCGCAGTCAAACACTTCCTGTCCTTGAACACACCTCAGGAACCAAATGTCTATAGAATGTTGCTTTAGACACAGTGAGTACAAATCCTCGACTCCAAACTTACAAAAATAAAATAATAATTAAATCACGCATGCGCAAAATCGGATACGTGCACATTTTTCATTGTGAACTGCTGTGCAGTGATGTCTAGTAATAGCACACCTCGCAGCGGCAGAATTGTTCTATCAGACCACTTTTCGAATGGTCTAACAGCTCCACCACCAGACAGCTGGTCGCAGCATGCTTCAACAGAATCATTTTATGGATCAGGGCCTCGAAGCAGCCGTCTGCATTGTGCAACCACAACATCGCCGATTGGAACTCCGGGGAACGAAACGTGGTTGCCTGGGCAAATGTTTCACACTCCTGATCAAGTGACAGCACCGCAAGAACACGCACAGGAGTTGGAAGGTTTTAAGACCGTTGTTGCGAGTGAGTTCGTGAGAATTACTACTGAATTCAATTCTATCAAGCCTTAACCAAAGACAAACGGCGAGGGAAAGCACCATAGGAATCAATGAAGTCACAGCTAAGTGTGGTTTTTTCCTCTAGCTCTGAAGAAAATAGCGATGATGCTGAGAAAAGGAAGCGTATACACAGTCTCTTGTACTGCAGGTACGCTGACACCATATGGGACAGTCTCCGCGAAAATGGCCCTTCGCTATATAATTTTAAAGTTATAAAAATGACTCACGTTTGAATCGCTATAACTTCGTAACGGTACACGCCATTGACTTCCTATTTTTAACACTTCATACTACACCATTTCTATAAGGTAAAATAGATTTTGGAGTCTTGCATTAGCTTCGTGCCAGTGTTGCAACGTCCGATACCCCTTGAGGTTCAAACTGGCCATATCTTTCGGCAGGACGTCTCAATTAACTTCAAATTCGGTTTATACGCAGAGGGGTCCTGTACCTATCGATGTGCCCTGTTCGTTAATTTTTACTTGATCCGTTACGGAGATACAGCTGTGCAAAGTAATTGCACATTTTTCGTTCATTCCGCGCCATTAACCTACTACAACCTGGTTCCCGCTACTCCGAGCACATGAATATACAATACCTCCCGTGCCCATGCCACTGTATTAACCTGTACAACTGAAGTACCACCGCTTCTTACAAACGTCAGTGGTTCTCTTTTATAATGGACAAGATTCGTTAAGCGATCGAAATGTGTGGGATTCAGTTACCGTCACCATACAAAAAACACGGTACGTATTACCAGTACCGATACGCGCGCACAACATTATGTGTCCCTGTCGATTCGGTCATACTCTTTGGGTGCCACTCATTGCGTGGCCATTTATAGGCTCACAACCTATACGTCAGAGCCATGATATATAGTGCACGGTGTATCAACTAGGCTATGGGAGAGGCGTGGTTGAGTTAAAGACACATGCAGCACAGCTAGGCTGGAATACATGTAACCCTTGCTAATAATTGTCGGGATTTGCGTTCTGCTGGCACATATATTTTAAACACCCACCGTTTTTCATTTCATCTGCATGGCTGGCACACACACACCACGAACCAACACATACACACGTCTAACGTCACACTTATACACACTCTTTCCACTTTAATTTTCCCCTTGCTGTACACCCTGTAAATTGTTATGTGCTACATGGATTCACTCAGAAGCTTTGTCTATTTGAACTTTTTTTCTATGTCTTTCGGTTACAGTGCTTTCACTGGCCTACTATACAACCCTCTTTCTCAACTATTTGTATTCTGACTGATGTGTTTTTCACGTGTAACTGGATTGTGTGTTCTATACATAGTGGTATAGGAGCATGGAGGCCATGGGGGCAAAGGCCCCAACAATTTTTTCAGAGGAAGGCCCCCCCCTCCCAACTCCTCCCCCCATTGGTTGTATGTACTGGATTAATGTGTTGTATGTACTGGACTATTTGTTCCTGTCTCACAGTACCTGCCACATCATGATGTACCATGCCTCATGTCCCATATTCCATTACCTGCATCCATTTGCACACACACACACTCATATATACACAATACTCACAACTACATGTATCGCATGCCAATCACTATATACGCTGAAGCTCTGATCGAGTGTGTACCATTGAGAGGTTTAAAAACACTTACATGTAGGTCTTACTATTTATTACCTTCCTTTATTATACCAGGGCCCTGATCTCTATCTTTTGGGATAAAGCTAGAATAATGTTCCTGCTGGGCTTATATACAAAAGGAGGTCCAGTAAAGTCCCTTTAACAGAGTGGTAGATCTCACAAAAGATAAGCAGCACAGATTCCTAGAAGGGGCCCATGTATAATGCTATACATACACACGCACACACACACACACACACACACACACACACACACACACACACACACACACACACACACACACACACACACACACACACAAACCAGTGCTACTTAGAAATAGTGGTTCTGGTGGGTATGACTGTCAGTTTGCTATGACCAGATGCAAAGCCACCCATGGAAGTCACCCATGGAATGTTGATTTACATGAGATGGTGGCAAAAAGATAGGCTAATGCCTTTGTGTTTAGGACTCTGCAATTAATGAGACATACCGTCACAAACCCTCTGAGGATCACAGCACTGGGTGTCATTTTATGTCTGTTTTTGGATCTGGTGCAGTGCTGCTTCCAAACATGTTACAGACCTGCGAGTTCCATAGGCTTTTGCATTTGGTCATATGTGTAGCAACAAACTTGACAGTCATCCTCACCAGAACCACTAATTCTTCTTGTAAGTAGCATTGGAATTTCAGTGTGCGTGTGTGTGTGTGTGTATGTGTGTGTATGTGTGTGTTTGTGTGTGTGTGTGTTTGTGTGTGTGATGTGAGTGTTTGTGTGTGTGTAGCATTGGAACCTTTCTTTCTTGGAGGATGTGCAATTTATTTTTGTAATGTGTTGACAAGGATTGGACGGTACGTACTACCAGTACCGATACGCGTGCACAACATCATGTAGAAATCGTGTCCCTGTCGATTTGGTCATACTCTTTGGGTGGCACTCATTGCGTGGCCATTTATAGGTTCACAACCTATAACAGTACATCAGAGCCATGAGATATAGTGCCCGGTGTATCAGCTAGGCTATGGGAGAGGCGTGGTCGAGTTAAAGACACATGCGGGCTGGAACACATGTAACCCTTCCTTATTGTTGGGATATGCGTTCTGCTGGCACATATAACACCCACCATTTTTCATTTCATCTGCACAGCTGGCACACACACCCATGAACCACACCCATGAACATACACACGTCTCATGTCATGACTATTCACACTCTTTCCACCATAAGACACTATTCTTTTCCCCTTGGTGTAAACCCTGTAAATTGTTATGTTGTGTGCTACATAGATTCACTCATATGCTTTGTCGATTTGAACTTTTTTTTCTATATCTTTCGGTTACAGTGCTTTCACTGGCCTACCTCTTTCTCAACTATTTTTGTTATGTTTATATTCAGATTCATTCTCTTTATGTTTGGTCCTACATGTGCAAATATTCCATTACCTTCTATTTCTTTAGTGGTCATAATTGTATCAGCACAAAATAGTAGCATGTCTTGTCAGACTCATGCCCTCCACTGTATGCTCATATCCCATGGCCTCCTCTACATGGTCATGTCCAAAGGCCTCCATGTCACTGATGTGGATGTGTTTCACACATGCAACTGGACTGTGTGTTGCATGTATTGGACTGGTGTCAGTGGGGTAGGAAGCACGGGGGTCGTGGGGGCAAATGCCACAATACGTTTGTCAGAGGCACCGGTGAGGTACCACTATACATGTCCCATAGACCATTCACTGTACTCAAATTGGGAGGGTTTTAAAGACTCCTCTATTTCAGCTGATAGTGGTCATGAAAGAGTTGGAATGATGTGTGTGTGTGTGTGTGTGTGGGGGGGGGGGGCTCAAATGTTATGTCCCCATCAAGGTGCCCTTGTATATATACTAGTCCTGAAGCTTCGTGTAAGTAAAATACCAACTCAGTACTGCGTGTGTACACATGGGTAAATAGAAGCCATGTCAGTGAATGCTCTCTGTATAAACTCTACAGTGGCCCAGTTTTTCCAATCTTTGAGATAGGCTAAGCAATAATATTCACTGCCACTTATGCAAGGCTTCCCATCTGTCCACAAGTAGCTTGCACAAAAAATAAATCTCCAAGAAAGGTATCAATGCTACAAGCACACACACACACACACACACACACACACACACACACACACACACACACACACACACACACACACACACACACCACACAATGGTAGCTTTGAAAAAGCTTAGCAAGCTGCGTTTGGACCTCCACCAATGGTAGCCCCTTTATGTTGGGACACCCAGGCCACTACAAGGCCACCAATGGATGCATGCTACTTGCTCCACCACATCAGGGCTTCCATCCCCACCAATAGACACCTCTTTCACATGGGATTCCCCACCCATTTCACAGCACGTGCCCCTCGCTCCTCCACATCAGGGTACCCCCTCTTCCATAGATGTCACACTTCTACATAGGGATCTCCTTCCCCCTTTTTACCATTCCATCCAGGAGACACCCTCCTCCACACAGTATACCCCTCCTAAGCTGTGTAACACCACTAATGGTCTTAATTCAAAATACTCTAAATTAGTTATGTTCTATCTCATGAAGAAAAAGAACTGATGGAACAAGTAATAAAAACGTGAGAAAGTTGGTATATAGGATTGACAGGCAATAGAGGAAATATGTAATAGTCCTATATTTAGCACATTTGTAGGACATTATGTTCTTCAACTGTGAGCGTATTACATTTCCCCTTAGTAGACCCTTGTTTTATTCCTTTTGCCTTCCAATCCTATATGCCATCAATTTTCTCATAGAGAATGTCTTTATTACTTGTATGCAAGGCTTCCATCTCTAGGTGCGCAGATCTAGAAGTAGCTTGTCAACACATCACAAAAATAAATTGCAAAAGAAAGATTTCAATGCTACGTAGACATACACATACACTCACATACACAAATACACACACACACATACACACACACACGGAAATTTCAATGCTACTTAGGATTAGTGGTCCTGATGAGGATGGCTGTCATGTTTGCTACACATATGACCAAATGCAAACGCCTATGTAAGTCACCTGTAGCATCTTTGGGAGCAGCACTGCCCCAGATCCAAAAACAGACATAAAAATATGGCACCAAGTGCTGTGATCGTCAGGTGGGTTTGTGACAGTATGTCTCATTAATTGCAGAGTCCTAAACATAGCCTATCTATTTGCCACAATATCATGTAAATCAACATTCCATGGGTGACTTCCATGGGTGGCTTTGCATCTGGTCATAGCAAACTGACAGTCATACCCACCAGAACCACTATTTCTAAGTAGCACTGGTTTGTGTGTGTGTGTGTGTGTGTGTGTGTGTGTGTGTGTGTGTGTGTGTGCGTGTGTATGTATAGCATTATACATGGGCCCCTTCTAGGAATCTGTGCTATTGATCTTTTGTGATATTACTTGTAGATCTACCACTCTGTAAGAGGGACTTTAGTAGACCTACTTTTGTATATAAGCCCAGCAGGAACATTATTCCTGCTTTATCCCATAAGATAAAGATCAGGGCCCTGGTATAACAAAGGATGGTAATAAATAGTAAGACCCAAGTCTTTTTAAACCTCTCAATGGTACACACTCAGAGCTTCAGCGTATATAGTGATTGGCATTGGATACATGTAGTTGTGAGTGTTGCGTATACATGAGTTTGTGAGTGTGTAAATGGATGTATGTAATGGAATATGGGACATGAGGCATGGTACGTCATGATGTGGCAGGTACTGTGAGACAGGAACAATTAGTCCAGTACATACAACACATTTATCCAGCACATACAACCAATGGGGGTAGGAGTTGGGAGGGGGGCCTTCCTCTGAAAAAATTGTTGGGGCCTTTGCCCCCATGGCCTCCATGCTCCTATACCACTATGTATAGAACACACAATCCAGTTACACATGTGAAAAACACATCAGTCAGAATACAAATAGTTGAGAAAGAGGGTTGTATAGTAGGCCAGTGAAAGCACTGTAACCGAAAGACATAGAAAAAAAGTTCAATTAGACTAAGCTTATAAGTGAATCCATGTAGCACATAACAATTTACAGGGTGTACAGCAAGGGGAAAATTAAAGTGGAAAGAGTGTGTATAAGTGTGACGTTAGACGTGTGTATGTGTTCGTTCGAATCATGGGTGTGTGTGTGTGCCGTGTGACGTTAGACGTGTGTATGTGTTGGTTCGATTCATGGGTGTGTGTGTGCCAGCCATGCAGATGAATTGAAAAACGGTGGGCGTTTAAAATATATGTGCCAGCAGAACGCAAATCCCGACAATAAGGAAGGCTTACATGTGTTCCGGCCTAGCTGCGCTGCATGTGTCTTTAACTCAACCACGCCTCTCCCATAGCCTAGCTGATACACCCTGCATTATATATCATGGCTCTGACGTATAGGTTGTAAGCCTATGAATGGCCACGCAATGAGTGGCACCCAAAGAGTATGACCGAATCGACAGGGACACGATTTCTTCATAATGTTGTGCGCGCGTATCGGTACTGGTAGTACGTACCGTGTTTTTTGTATGGTGACGGTGGCTGAATCCCACACATTTCGATCGCTTAACGAATCTTGTCCATTATAGAAGAGAACCACTGACGTTTGTAAGAAGCGGTGGTACTTCAGTTGTACAGGTTAATACAGTGGCATGGGCACGGGAGGTTATTGTATATTCATGTGCTCGGAGTAGCGGGAACCAGGTTGTAGTAGATTAATGGCGCGGAATGAACGAAAAATGTGCAATTACTTTGCACAGCTGTATCTCCGTAACGGATCAAGTAAAAATTAACGAACAGGGCACATCGATAGGTACAGGACCCCTCTGCGTATAAACCGAATTTGAAGTTAATTGAGACGTCCTGCCGAAAGATATGGCCAGTTTGAATCCCAAGGGGTATCGGACGTTACAACACTGGCACGAAGCTAATGCAAGACTCCAAAATCTATTTTACCTTATAGAAACGGTGTAGTACGAAGTGTTGAAAATAGGAAGTCAATGGCGTGTACCGTTACGAAGTTATAGCGATTCAAACGTGAGTCATTTTTATAACTTTAAAATTATATAGCGAAGGGCCATTTTCGCGGAGACTGTCCCATATGTTAAGCGGTATGCGATAGTGATCATATATAATTATATTTACAGAGAGAAGTTCGGCTTATTCATCACGCGCTTCCAAGCCATCTTCATCGGCGACGGAATGAAGGGTAAGCAAGAGCATTCTGCACTTTCTTAATGGTTTCATTAGAATTACAATTCAACGCAACAACGGTGCATTCGAGCGAATTGCAAAGGAGCTACAAAGGGCATTCATTGTGAATGAAATTGTTTTCCTTGCACTTCCGTCTATTACTGCCCATGTTAATGAGTTACACGGTGTATCCACACACAGGAGAAGCCTATAGCGCGTTGCTATAAGAGCGAATCGCGGCTTAGAGCAATACGCTCAAGGAAACAGCGTGTAAGTTTTTAAGAAGTATTAATAAGAAATATGATAGATATATATTGCAGCTATGGGAACGCCGGTCAAAACAAGTGACTTCAGTTGATGAGGAAAGTTGGATTCTCTTCAGTGAAGCCATCTATATGATGTCTGATGAAGAAGATAGGGAAGGAGAGAAATCCAAAGAAGGTGACCTACCTGCCGCTCAGAGAGGTTGGATTCCTTCTTAGATGAATTGGATGGGAAGGCAAGCTCTTCTTCAAAAACAGTGAGGAAAAAAAGAAAGTATTACGATCTCTCGTACCAGTGGGACCATCTGCACCAGTTGGGCTTCTTTTATGGATGCTCAGGCTGAAGCCTCAGTTTCCAACGAACAATCAAACAACTGAACATTCAATTTGCTATTTTGTTGTGTTATTTTTTTTTCTTGTTGACAAAATTAAGAACTTTATTAACTACAACAAGTTAAGTTGATCAAAGGGCGGGGTATAGGATCGCGGAGCGGAGGGGTCGAGCGGGTCGTCGTATACCCGCGTTGTTATAAACAATATGTATTCTAAGTGTTATCACCATGCAGGTGTTATACGTAACATCGAAAGTCAGCCGGTCATCAAATACCGTGAGAGTATAATTATTATAATTGCACATAAACATTGTTAATTCGTTTCATAGTTAGTTAATCGACACCCCTCCCCCCCAAAAAATTACGTCAACTATGTAGTAATTAAAGAACATATCTTGATTTTAACTTCATAATCCATAACAATCTGAAACTCAAATTTTTATAGTGGAAAGAAAAAAATTCCTCTATATGCTGTAATGTTATAGAATTCAATTTGGAATTTCTTTTATGAATATCCTCCTGGGAATTTCTGGATATGTGTAGCCGGCAATTATAGTTCGAATCCATGCAATCGATTGGCAGACTATCTAACACAAGCAAACATATTTAGCAGTCCCTAATAGCCCTTCGTCAAGCAAACAATCAAATCATTATACCTTGAGGTGGATGCATTGCACAATAACAAACAAAAGGATGGACGCGTGACACACCTGCATGCTTGTATATACATATTAAGTATACTGCATCGATAAATTATAATAAAAAATTATCGGCCAAAAAATTTGCCCCCCACATGGCTCCGCGGGCCCTGGTGACGGCTGGTTTACTTATGTCCACATGATATCGATATGTCTTATTAGATAGCCCATACTAGTAGTGAGCGCGCCCCTACTCCATGCTAACATTACATTAATTTTACGCGCCCATAATTACGACACATGTGCACCCACATTATGAAATGAAGTAAGCAATGCCATTTCATTTGGTAATAGATTTATTACATCTCAAAGTGAAGTAAAATTGCAGTGTTTGATGAGTTAACTAGTTTTGAATATTATATTAACTAGCAACGCCAGTCAAATTTCGTACATTTTCTAAATTTCATCAAGGTTATATATATTCTGCAGTTTATTATGCTGTATATATTCGATAAAAGGTGTCACGTTAACGTTATTCCGTCAAATTAATTTGCAAGCTATGTTATTTTAACTGCTTGATCCGAATTATAGCGATGTGTTCTTTCGTAGACACCTCGTATAATACTGTAGGTATACACTTTAGTGCGCATGTGCAATTATAAAAAGTAATCACAATACTACAAGGCTAAGCATAAAATATTGATTATAATAACAAGGTCTGGACATACATATAAATATATGTAACACATTTAGTAAGATCACTAGTAGTTCACATACACTGTCAGGTACAATTGAAGTGACATTAACATAAGCTAGTTCAATGTAGTTGTTTTAAAACAACAAAGGACACAACTTTAGGTTAACTATGCTCTCCTGCAATCTTCCTTGCCAATGCTGGATTATCACCTCCAGCAGGTTTGTGTACAGCTTGGCACAACAGCTTCCAAGATGGCTGACCAAACCTCTTCGTATCATAGTGTTGCTGTAGCCAGGCATGAATTACATCTCTGAGACATCCATTAGGGTCATTGGGATCCTTTAAGGATATAATATCCAATTTTGCTGGTCTAATCCTCAGTGCTATTCCCAGGGACTTCCATTTAGCAGCCATATCCACCACTGCATCCATTATATCTGCAAGATTATCCTCATCTGTATAAGGGGTGACAATGGTAAGACACAAAACACATTACATTCTAACGTACCGAGATGGTCCACAGACACCTTGTCAAATGATGCATCACTTCCACTTCTATTCTCATCATCATTTTGATCCCCACCTTCTGCAAGGTATACAACAGTGCTGTTAAACAATGCATCCATGGTGTGCTTTCGATTGCATATGGATATCTCTGGATAAAATACATAAATTTACACATTGAGGTTAAACATCGCTGATACGTGTACATATTAAAATGTTCACTTCTTAGAAGGTGGGCTTGAAACACTATAGATAACATGTATAGCGTATGTGTCCAGTAAAAACCTATCATTGAATACAAACAAACACTAACAAGGTACACATCCTATTATAATGAAAACAACAGATGCAAACCCTATTAACACCACATGGTGAAGACAACCATATATCAAGGCCAACCAACCAAGACAATTGAAATTGTGAGGTCACATGCATGACTGAAAAAAAGGTTATGAGATGGGCACATGTAACCCACAAAGTAGCATACATCAAGAAGGGAGGGGGGGGGGGGGGGGGGGGGGGGGCAGAGGGGAGATTCCATACCACCCTAAAGTACAAAATATGACACAAGACATGGGTACCCTATAGCAACAATATACTAACCTGATTTTACTTTCATTCCAATCAGTTGCAATAGCTGTGGCTCCACCTTCTTCCACTCACTCAATGACACCTGCTTTCTTTTGGTAGAGTCAGCAAGAATGTTCCCTTTCTTATCCACTGTCTCCTTCAGCAGATTGAGCTCCACTGTAGCGGGGGTGTGGTCTGAGGTGGCCTCTGGTGGACATGTGATCAACTCCACCAGTGAAACAGACGGGCAGAACTCAATACATGCTTCTTTAACAACCTTAAGTATCAATAACAGGTACTGGGGACTACTCTCACAAGATGTGGCGATTTGACATGACAAACATCTGAAGTTCTCATCCACATCAACAACAGTGGTGACTCCACTCTTATTCATCCAGCTAATTCCCCTACTCCATATGTCACAACTGCGATTGTACCTGTCCAACTCTGGCACCAGTGATGGTTCAGCAGCTAAGGCAAAGCCATCTGCTAGCCTTGAGGTGATGACATGGAGACAGCGTGGAGAGAACGATTGATTGATGCTAGCTGTATGTATCAGCCAACCAAAGACTCTCTGTGGGATGGTGACACTGGGGGGCCTTTCCACTTTGACACATGCTGGGAAAAAGAGGAGAGGACCTAGCTCTGTGGGAGGTGTGTTGGGAGAACCTTCCGATGTTATGTTGGTGTTCACATTGGTGAGGGTTATGGGTACACACAGCTCAAACAACTTAAGGAACTGTAGCATCATATCAATGTTGTACTTTGGTTCAGGGAATTGTTGCTTCAGAACAGGTAGAGTAATCACTCCAGTGTTGCTGGCTATGGGAAGGTACTCATCAAAGCCAGTAGGAGCAAACAACACTCCATTCACCTTCTCTAGCAAGGTCTCTGGATGAAGGACTATCCAGCTATTGGCCACATCACCATCCAGAAACACTATAAGTCCTTTATCGGACAGAGTCTTCAGCAGTGGTTTTATCTCGGATGGCGCAGTTGGCAGATACTTTGGTTCCTCTTGTTCCAGAAGGTTAACAAGTTGGGTCAGCGGTATGGCATCCAGGTGTGCAGGGACTCTGTCCTTCAGGAATGCATACATCATGTGGTTATTCAGGGATATGGCCGGGTGTTTGGCTATGACACTATTGTTGGTTTGACATAATAATGACATGAAACTCTCCATCTCCTTTCCTCGGAGAGCTGTGGCATTGAGAGCAGTGAACCCAACAAAGTTGAGGTCCTTCAGGGCTACCCTAGCAACACTCTCTATAGCCTTGTGCAGGGACTCCAGCTTACGTCTGTCAGCTATTCCATCACAATGGGTTCCCACCACTATCACGGAGGATTTATCGCAGCACTTGTGGCCCACATCACGAATCATTGTAGACCAGTAGTACACCTCTGCAGTGATGTCTTTGAGGTCCTGGAGCATGTTGACCAGCATGAGGAAGGTAGAGGGAGTGAGTGAGATGGTGTGCAGGACCGCACAATGACTACTGTAGAACTCGTGGTGACCAGCAAGGTCAAAGACCATCATGTTCATTTCTTCATTCTTAACCAGATGAGGGACAATACCAGCTGTTAGGAGCTTTACAGGACCAATGGTAGCTTCTGGAAGTTTCCCCTATGAAATGCACAGTTCCATTTTATTACAATAAAACTTTTTAGTCCGTTATTAGCACTTGCACTATGCTGAGGGCATATTTATGTAATGAGTGGGATACATGTACGATAAACATGCTCTATGCATAAATGATATCATATTTGTAGCTGTCGTTATGGATATATATTAGGCCGGCATACGTTATTAAAAACAACTGTTTTATAGATGCAATACACAAAATGGTAAACAAAACACACTGCCTCTCAACAGTGATTTTCTCCTCCAGTGCAAGTGATTTTAGTGATGAGGCTCTGATGACTATGTTGATGAGGAAAACGAGTGAGGTTAGTAGAGATTATGTACACTTAGAGGATGTGGGTCAGATAATGAAACTGCTGCCATGGAATATCAAGACAAGACAAAGATGGAACATGAGTCTGTGGAGGCCCAGGGATATGTGGAGCATGGAACTGAGGAAGCACTCAGCAAATAAACTGTACCCTCACTGCTGACCCCTTACACCACAACACAACTGTAGACCTTGTACACCACCATCCTACAGTACCCTTTCCTGGTGACACCATGCACCATACATTGCAAGCCTGCTGACCCCTTACACCATTCTTCACATCGTTTTCTTTTATCTATAAAAACGCAGGGATTCAGCTCAAAGTTGCTACCCAATTTTATTCAGCAGCTGGCAGGGCAAGTGACATAGTAGTAAAGGCCAGGCATCACAGGAAGAACTCTAAGTAGCCAAATACGTCATACTAGATGCGTGTAGATACTTTTAAAATCTGAACTGGAACTGACCTAACAAACAGAGGAAATCGGAAAGCCAGTGTAGAGTATCCATTTAAAATGGCACACAGTCGAAGATAGAGATGAGGCACTACACTCCAGCAGCCAAAATCCCAAAGAGAGACACTTTTTGATAACAATTGAGAAAATATGGGCCATTGGATGCATTAGTGACCCAGAAACCATTCTAGCGCCTCCAATTAGAAATTTAGAAGTTCAAAACCTTCTGCATGATGTGATAAAAATGAAATTAATTAGTGCAGGTGAAAGGCTAGAGCAACAGCCAAGAATCTGATCACATATCCCATTATAAGGCTTCAAGCCGGTTGTGCTGGAGCTTTGGTTAACCAATTAACCGACGATTAACTGATATTCAGAGTAACAGAACAGCTACAACCAGTTCTATTCCAGCGAAATTACCACTTCAACCAGTTGCTAATTCTTTTAACAACCTCAAACAACAGGTTGTTAACCTTTAATCTCCGATCGTAGGATTATCGTCCTACACGTAAAATGCAAGTGAAAATTAATTTTTAGCAAACTCTCATTACACTGTAGAAATGGGTATTATTTCAGAAATTATTTTTACTTCAATTCTTCAAAGATTGTCAAATATAATAAATACTGCATTGCTATAAGATGTATTTGTGGTAAATCGCAGAGCAACTTAAAGTAATGTTGGGAAGATTAGAGCAACATGTTAAACGAAGGGGGTAGTAAGACAGGTCTTTTGCACTTAGCATATAAAAAAGAACAATGTAGATTTGGAAATTGCTAGCTCCACAAGCTTATGAACGATAGGTATTTGTCAGACGCATGTTGCGGGAATAGCCAAGTGAATGGACAAAACATACAGTGTATTTTCGGTAAAAATGGCAAAAAAAATAAAGAGTAAAAACACTGCCATAGAATGTGTATCTAGTAGCACGCTTCAAAAAACATTCAAAAACGTTTTACTTGATGTACTTTTTTCTGTGACAATTAAATTCTCTACATGATGCATTTTTAAGAACCTTATCTGTTTATTAGGATTGTGTAACCAAGGGTGTGATTGAAAAAATAGACTGACAATTGGTAAATTTAGCACGATGGACACATCAAACAGCCGTAGAGAAATGGATGACAAAAAACTGCAGTTCTATTTATAATGAATTTTCAAATATTGGTCCTACGTGTAGGACATGGACCTGGAGAATTAAGGTTAAGTGTATTGTACTAAAAGTAAATACTTCTTACAAATTGCTCATACCTATACTTGTATTGCAAACCATTCTTGGAACTAAAGATGTACTTTAGTAGCTTCTTTGTCGTTTATCTGAGAGAAACGTAAGCACTGTGTACAATGTATGGGCACATGTGCACTTCACTGGCTCATACTTCAGGGCGATCAAAATGCAATACCTGGTAAAATTCCCTTTGGTACAGCTCATAATCAGGTGCTGTGTATAGGCTTACTGTGATAATTAAATAGATTTATTGACAAATTTTTTTCAATATTTGTCGATATTTAAGAGCCAGCAAATAATGAAAATTGAACTACCTTACCACATGCCATAAACATCTACTGCAATGGGAAACAAGGAATCATATTCATGTACATGCAGAAATAATTAATAGTGTTGGACCATTGTGGGCCAAGAGGATAAGAATAATGTATACAGCCAGAGTATGAGATGAAGGGGGAGGGAGGGAGGGAGAGGAAGAGAGGGAAGAGAGGAATAAAAAAAGAGGTGACAGGAGAAATAACTCACTTTATGAATGCTTAATTGAGAGCAATACTTTATAGCCTGCAGAATAGACATTTATTAGAACACCATCAGTTAATAGTACCATAGGACAGTATATCATAGCAACTGTAATGTGTGCAGAGAATAGACAATAGCACATATGATTCGCCATATCTGATTGGTTGATGCAGGTGTATAGTAATCATATGATCATATGCAGGATGGATTCGTAAGTGCCTGGAGGACAGGAACTTAGAAAGTCCCCGTTCTGGTACTTACACAAACAGCTAGAGTGAATGGTGATTCCACTAAGACTTTTGTGGGAGGGTGATTCACATCCTCAGAACATGATGCATTTACTGATATTTGTCCTAGGATAAATGTTACTTTAACTGTTCATCATGCTAATAACTTGAATGGTGAACAAAATATACTCTCCTGAATAATTAACTTCAACTTGGCAGGAACATTAATTTTCCATTTTTTGTCTGATACAGACTAATTTGACATCAAGGTGAAGCTGTACTTAAGTGGAACCCATATTAAACAATCATTTATGTAGGTGGCGAAAGGGTTAAATAATATGTACAACATGCTGATTTCAAAATTCGGACAAATTCCGGATAGATATTGAAGTTTTAAACAATACGAACATCAAGAGAAGACTAATGTCCTGCGTATTTCATTTATAAAATATCTGTGTATAGATACTCCCTGAGAACCGCATAGGTTTGATTATGTGGCAGCCATGCTCTATGTTTTTACTTGGGTTATATATCTCAGTGGTGCTGTGTGTTATGTAACAATCACACTACAGCAATCAACACTGAGATTTATTTGCATATGATGATGCAGCTAATCTAAGCGGACCCGCTTACGCATACGTTTTGAGAACGAGCTTAGTGCTGCATTCGTAAAACGCTGGACTCGAGTAAATCAACTGGTTTGCCTAGAGGCTGGATCACTGCCGGTTCGCCTGCAGGCAAATTCAGTTCTACTACTTGGATACCGTCACTGTCTGGTTCATACTTGCTGCCATTACATAAGGGGGACCGGCTTTAGAGTTGCTGGCCGTGGTTGGTTGCTTTTCAACAAGAATGATAAAACTTAATTTTTATTAGTGCATATAGAAGGCTTATCTGAACTACTGTGTGCCCATTCTTCATAAACATGCGCTCGTTTTAAAAATCATTTTGTGGCCAGTGTTCTTGGCTACAGTCCATGAGACACTTGTGGCATATAAACAAATGTCACTTTGGATGAGTGCTAAAACAACATTTAAGAACGCGGACACTCATAAAACTCTATGAGGTCCCTAGAGTATTTCTATATACTAAATTTTTATTCACAAAAACAACTATATTGATGGTCTCTCCAGGTTTTCCAGTCCATTGATCCAGATACCATCTCTATTTAGAAATCCACAAAACAATTTATTTTATCCTTTCATCATCCACTAAAGTTATTAATATTTATAGATTCTATGTAGATTGAACTTCAATTTGATGCCTAAGAAGTCACTACCAGACAAACAAGGAAAAATTAATTATTCACAGCAGTACATTTTGTAAACCATAAAGATTATTAACGTATTAACTGGTTCAACTAACATTCATCCTTAGATAAACAAATATGAGTAATTGCATCAAGATCTGAATTTATGAAGCACACATTAACCCCACTAATAACGGATGACCCATATTTGAAATAATTGCCACATATGCATTTCAATGGTCTAAATTGTTTAGACACGGTAAACATAGTGCCTAATGACCAGTATTACAGTTATGTAGTATTAATTTAATATTATACACTACTAATAACTACCCATATCCAAACTTATCCAAAGTTCCAGGTACATGTTATCTGTTCTGCTTTATAAATACACATGTACATGTACATGTGATCAGAATGACATCACCATGATCACCTCAGACAATGTTGTCTTTCCTGATCCCGTGTCACCAGAAAGAACAACTTTACCAAATGAACGGATCGGGTAGTCATTACAATTGGTGGTATACTTCTGGAGCATTGTGAGTACATCATACTTAGTAGCTAACTTCAGAGGTATGAGACCAGCGGAGTCTTTTATGTTGACATCAATCCCAGATGCGGACAGGAGAGTTTTCACACAGTCAACTCTACCAAAATGTGCTGCCCAATGCAATGCTGTTAGGCCATTCTACAGAGATTACGAAGTCACTGTTACCAAGGATACAGACCCAAGAATACACTAGTGTATTTCCCTCCCAACATGGACATGCTGGTCACATTTTAAATAAAGGAGGGCAGAGATAGCCATGGGCCTCAGAAGATGGTGGATATGTAGGGGCCATGCCCCACCCACTACCCTATGGAGTATGGAGGTGCTGTAAGTATTGGTATCACAGAATAGGGTGGAGTCCCAGAACCTTAACAAATACTCTTCGTAACCACTAGGAAACAATGTATGACATCAGCACAGCAATGCCAGCTACATGTATAGCCAATGCACACAGGTTTGTATGGTCCAGTTGTGTTTCCATACATGATTAGGGGTCTGGTGTGGGAGGTGGGTAGGCTACATCAAAACCAGCCAGATGTACCTGTAGCAGAAATGGACTATATTTGATGTCTTGGGTCGAGTCCATGTTTAATCGTTTGGGCAGTATAGATTATGAAACAATTAAGTAGACACACAGTGTGGATCATTAAACGCTAAATAATAATATAAACCAGTTACATTAATATTAAAAAAAAACATCACCAAGTAATTGAGGTAGAAAACCTATTCTATCAGACATAGAATAATCATTAAAAAAATGCAGCTGCTTTCCAATCATCATAAAGATATGACCTGAGATAGAACTGAAGTCTACAAAATCATGCACGGTGCATTTTACGAATGTTCCTTGATTAATCATTGTCATCAGGTTCAGCTGGGTAGCTGCTGAAAGACCAACTAGTTGTGAGGTGCATGGTTGCAGAGAGATAACAGACTCCAGTGGAGGAGGCAGGGTGCAGGAGATCATATATGGTAAGGAGCTGGATCACAGACCACCAAACTTGATCATTGGTCCGAGTACATCTGGGACAGAGAATAAGTACAGAGATAACAACTTCAGGATAATGAAAGAGGCCAAGAAGTCTGACAGAGCAATCTATACCACTAATGACGGTCATGTTTACACCCCATTCCATTAATTTAGCTATGGTATCAAATTTTAAGAGGCACTGTTCATTACACCCTATCTTTGAGCTAGATAGTGTTGTGTACATGAATGAATTCCACACTTTGCATGTTTATAATGTATTTCATATGTGTAGCACATGTAGTTTGTGCAAGGAAGTATCAACTGTTTTGTATAGTGTTTGTGCGAACACACATCTGTACAGTTCACTCAGATGACATAAGATGTGTCATTTCGATGCGTTATTGCCAATGCAGTTCTTTTCAGTTTGTTCACATCACGGATTAACAGACAATAAGCACTTCCACGGAACTCGTCCGTTGATTCGATGATATTCAGCCCAATTGCGAGCGTTAAAAACAAATTTGTTTGTCGTCAGATTACAGGAATGGCGATCGATATCTTCTGCTCTAAACAACGTTACGATGTCGCTGCATGCGGGTATATTACGGACCGCTACGCTTGCATAGGAATGTTATTGCTGAGGAGTAGGATTTCAATGCAAACAGTTGGATAGTGTTTTTGATGACAAGTGCGTGACCGTGGTAAAGGTCTGGGTATATACATCGCTCTCGAAGCGTTTGAAAGTACCTAAAATTAGTATTGTCTCTGCTAAAAATCCAGCTGGTGCGCCTACAGATCAGCGATGCGTTGTGACGTTTTTCACAACCGTTCTGATTAACAATTAATCGCCACATGACACCAGTAGTTTGAGCAATTGCATTGGAGCGCGAGCATTAGAAACAAATTTATTTGTTAAACTGATGACGTCAGATTATAGGTATGGCAATCGATTTCTTCTGCTCTAAAGAACGTTACGATGTCTCTGCATGCAGGTATATTACGCGACCGCTACGCTTGCATAGGAATGTTATTGCTGAGGCGTAGGATTTCAATGCAACCAGTCGGATAGTGTATTTGATGACAAGTCCGTGACCGTGGTAAACCATTATCACATCGCTATCAAAGCGTTTGAAAGAACGTATTATCTCTGCTAAAATCCAGCTGGTGCGCCTGCAGATCAGCTATGCGTTGTCAAGCAGCCATAGCGGGCTTGACGTTTTTAAAACCATTCCGATTAACACCGCGCGTACTTCATTATCTGAGGGAGCGCTGTCATGTTCGAACAAACATGTGGAAGCTTGGGACTCGAGGATGCAATATGGTCCCCACTCATCTTACCAGCTCAAGATAATATCTCTGATCTTACAAGCCATATCCGTGAAGATTAATAAACATGGAGCGGTGACGTAATCCACCCGCAGCGATGCATTGGGCGTGGGCAAAGCCGATTTGTGTCCATCCATTATTAGTGCGTGTGCTACATACATTCAAGCTTACAAAATCATCGTATAGGCTTGAAATTCGACCTTCCGCCAATACTACACGGTGTTACTATAAATATGTAATAGCAATCGCTTATACATGTAATTGTCAACATCCGGTACTTATTCATTTTGATGCGATAGCGTTTCACTAAGTTTCTTACTGCTTCAATACATTGAAACGTGGGTCAAAAAGACCTACGCCTGAAATATTATTGAAATGGCTGCGTGTGCTTAGCAACGAAATATTGCAATCAAACAACGTTGGAATGTGCGCTACTCTTTTTAACACAACACTTGGTAGCATATTTGACGCTGTTTTATGCTTATAAAACTTGTACTCTATCTGATGCCACAAGTACCATGATCGTAGCTGAAGCCAATCGAACACTGTGCGACTTAAAACATATACACTTTTTAGCGGTACGTCATTACTCATTGGTTAGTGTACAAACTGAAGATTCGAAGTTTTCTGGCTCCAACGGCGTATACATGTAGCTTCGTATTGTACATGGAATAAACTTGATAATATTTGTGTTTTCGAAGTGGCTCTGTTATATGTTTTGAAGTTAACAGTTCGTGCACGCGACCTAGCAACTAGGTCAAAACGGTTAATCAGTATAGTACTACGTTATAGCTGTGTACGGACTGTTTTATACAACAGACACTTTTAGAAAATGAAAGGTTCTAATGTCCATGCATGCTTGCATGGTCTCACATACTGGCCCTGACCCCATGTACAACCAGCTCTACCCCCACAACCCAACCCTGACCCCATGCACAACTAGCCCTGATACCATCCTGTCCCCATCCACAACCAGCCCTACCCTCAGAACCAATACTGGGCCTATGCACAACCATGCAGCCCTGACCCCATGCACGCACAATCCCACAACCAGCTCTGGCTCACAACCATGCCTCAAAACCAGCTCTGGTCCCACACCAACCCTGGGCCCAAGGCCATGTACAACTGTGCTACCCTGGCCTCATGAATGCACAACCCCACAAACCAGCTCTGGCCCCACAACCAGCTCTTGCACCACAACCAGCCCTGGCCCCACAGTCAGCCCTGGTTCCACAACCAGCCCTGGTTCCACAACTTCCACAACCAGCCCTGGCTCCACAACCAGCTCTGGTTCCACAACCAGCCCTGGCCCCACAGTCAGCCCTGGTTCCACAACCAGCCCTACAATGTAGCTCCACAACCAGCCCTGACCCCACAACCAGCCCTGCAGCCCTGGCTCCACAACCAGCTCTGGCCCCACAACCAGCTCTTGCTCTGGTCAGCCCTGGCACTACAACCAGCTCTGGTCAGCACTGGCCCAAAACTAGCTCTGGCTCCTCAACCAGATGCACACAACCATGCCGCTAGCTGCATGCACAACCAGCTCTCAGTGGCTCTAAAAACACTTTTTAAGGATGATTTATATAACGTGTTTTTTTTTCTGTATTCCTGTGCATGCACATAGCTGTGATCTGTATGTATGTGTGTGTGCATGTGTGTGTGTGTGTGGTAAGGAATTACAGTGTAATGGACAAACTTATGTATTTAGGGGGCGTCTTCAAACTATTTTGGAAAAGGTAACGTCATTTTGACGTTGGGGGGGGGGGAGGGTTCAGGCTCGTGACGTTATCCGATGTACTGACCAAAAAAATGGCAGCCGGACTCCCACAACCTTCGATACCAATGACGTTATGAGGGGGGGGGGGGCGTTATAATGAAACGTCAAAATGACGTTAACTTTTCCTAAATAGTTTGGAGACGCCCCTTTAATGGATATGCCATTGTATTAACATGCATGCATGTTCCATGAGTAGGGTGCATGTCACTAAGTCAGGGCAAAGCGGCCGGGAGGGTATAAAGTACAGTCAACTGTGAGCTTTGAACAATCGCATACTTTTAGAATCTTCACTTTGAATGCAATAAAGTGCATCCACAATATTAAGGAAAGCATTTCTCTCAAGTCAGCGTTGTGTCGTATTCCAGTCTACCATGCAAAGAAGTAGAATATTCGTACTTTTTGTGCTCAAAAAACTAGCAAGATTATAACAGAGCCACTTAGAAATGCATCTTGATATATAGTGTAACAATGTCAGCACGTAATGTCGGATGGTGTGGCATGTCTCGAAAAACTTCCAGACGGGAACACTTTGAATCAGACTAATTATAGTACCCCGCGTCTCCCGCACCAATTGCATATGCGTACAATAGAAACACCTCCCCGCTGACTATAAAAAACTTTCTGCTACGGATGTGTACAGAAAGGTCCTTTCTACATGCCTAGACTCTCCATGTTGCTGCGTTTCATTCTGATTGTGCAAAAAGTGGTGCCAAACAATGCACTAAGATAATGAGTTTAATGATGCCATTATTCCGGTATGTCTAGCATTGTTCCAATTATACCCTTTTTGACCCACTTGGAACAATAGTACAGCTAGTGGTTTTGACATGCAGCCGTAGGGTGATTGTTCTTCGCAATAGTGTATGTGTAATCCAGAAGATGCTTTTTGGATAAGAGCATTTTGGTTTCGGCTACCAGTTGTTTAACACCTCAAAGAAACAGGATACTTAACCGCTTGGTATGCCCACCACCTCCCACTTTGGCAGAGGTTGTTTTCGGCTAAGCAACTTAATGTCTAATGTACCGGACGTCCTCCCGGGGTACACTTGTCTTCTGCGGTGTACAGAAAATGTATTAATTCATGTTGTGTTGTGCCAGTTTAATATCCGTTTTACATTTTGCAGTGTATGTTCGATGTACATTCAGAGCTTGGCCCAAAATTGCCATGGTCTAATTATTTTCCTCTAGTCCCAAGCCAGAGCGTCGAAGTGAAGCGATCGCGATACGTGTGGTAGCTATATAAATTTCTATACAAACTATGAGTCACTTCGACACTCAGGCTTCAAATATACCCGTGGGAGGATGCCTGGTACACCCCCGCAAAACACACAGTGTTATCTTGGCCACACACATTGTGGGAGGGGGTAGGGACTAAGGCCTTCACAGGACAACTAAGCCTTTCAAATGGGAGAGGGGGGGGTAGGGACTAAGCCCTTCACAGGACAACTAAGCCTTTCAAATGGGAGAGGGGGGGTGGGGACTGAGCCTTTCACAGGACAACAAAGCCTTTCAAATGGGAGAGGGGGGGTGTGGGGACAAAGCACTTCAAAGGGAAGACTTGTGAGTGCACTAGGACTTTTAAAGGGGAGGAGGGTTTGGTGTGTAACAGCTAAATGCCTGTTGCAGTCAGACTAGTGTAGAACTAACATGTACTGGGGTATAAGTGACCATGGCTTGTTTGATCGCATGCATGCTCTTCAATTGCCAGATATCTGATTCAAGATATGTACATATGTATGTCAGCGAATTGAAGAGGGCAATTGGTGACCTAGTGACTCTGCTTGCTAAGAGTGCCCATGGGTGTGGTCATTGAGGGAGAAATTGTGGGGTTAATTAACTCCTAGTGGGGTTTGGTGCATGGGTGTGGTCAGTGAGGGATGTGGTGTAGGGTGGATGGTGCAGCTGGCATGATCTTGATAGTTATACATGTAAACATGAAGACAAATGTGTTGAAGCCATATAAGGGCCTAGTACATCAGCTTATTGCACAAGTCCCACAAGCAAGTTTACCAGCTGTTGGTTTGTGATAATGTGAACACGTGTTCACATCTAACTGTATTGCCCCAACCCATGCAAATGTCCCACACCTTCACTGACTCAAAACTGTGGTTTCACCAACATTAGTCATGCAAACTAATTATTGCTATTGCTCCCAGGTGTATGTATGTTTTGTTAGAGAGCTGCACAAGTTTGTGTGATGCATTTGAATCAACCAATGAGGAAATAGAGGAAATACATGTACAAATAAGGATTTGGTGATGGGTCAATTATAATAGGCAGTCGTACATATAACAATAAAGTATATTCAGATGCTAGCAATGAGGGGGGTATGGTGATGACATGGTGGAGCATAGCACACATGAGGAGGCACAGATGGAGGGAGATAGTTGATGTGTTGAGCCAGAAGAGTGACGCTGGAAAAAACCACCTAATCACATTTTACAGTAAAAAGCAGCAAGCATGGGTTGAAGGTAATTCCACCATTCTAAAAGAATGCTTGGAGATCAAACTAGCCATGCAGGCTTTCCTAACCTATCCCATCAGCAGACCTTTCTAACTAGAAACAGATCATTGTTCACTGGTCTGGATACGTAGCGATTCTCGGTCGGCACGTTGAAGCATGTGAATGTAACTATTCAATTTCACTCTTGCGCATCAATCGGGCCAAGCATATGGAAATGCCCATAAGCTTCACTGCCGTTTGAGGTAAGAACTAGTTTATAAATGAGATCACTGTGCAGCAAGAGGAGCATGTTTGCTTAGCCATGAAGAGATGGAGGCAAGAGTGACCCTGTCCAGGAAATGCCACACAGTACACCTTTGTGGAAGCGGTGACCAAACATGTCAGCATAGCCTCCTGGCACCTAGAGATTGTGGAGGGCTGAAGACCAAGACTGTGCTGAAAGAGCTCAAGGAAGAGGAGGCTGTCCTTATGTGCTGAATGTGGCAGATCATGATTGCTGACAGATCAGACCTACATGTAGGTTGGTGGTGCTGTCTATGAAAATGACTTACTCACTATGGATTAAGATGACGAGAAGAGGCTTGTGAGGGCTCTGCAAAAATGAGGAAGAAAAGAGGGCTAAAAAGAATTATCTGATAGTGGAAGAACCTTCAGCTGCACCACTGTTGACCACAGAAGACATCACTCAACGTAGACCCAGGGTGGTTCTCCCAGCAAAGTTTGGCCCCTGCTTCAGCTGTGGGGAGCTTGGTAATTCCAGCAGATGCCACATGTTGTCTGATAGGTAGTCCAGTTAATATATTGAGCCCCCCCCCCCCCCCCCCCCCCCCTCGCCCCAATTCTTTCCTATTCATTAGTGTAGATGTGTCTTGTTAGTACAATGAGGCACTCAAGGCTGCGATATGGATACCTGGGATGAGGACAATCTGAATGCATCAATCAAGTTTCAAGACAATGTGTCATGTTTTGGGCTGAGTGGTGCTAGTTCAGTATGGCGTTCCATCATGTTATCCTGCAATCTAAGCTGCATGTTGTCTATACCTATCAACAGGCACAAGGGAGCAGAGAAGTGTATCTAGTTATCATTTACAACATGTACCGATCCCACATGAGGACATGTCAAATGATTTCATCCAGAAATGCACTCACCTTATTCTGAAGGTTGACATGGGCACCCTTATCCAACAGCACTTTCACGCACTCTAAATGGCCCAATATTGATGCATTGATCAGTGGGGTGTTTCCATTCTGTAAGGAGAAGTTCATATCATAGATTGCACCAGTGGCGTATACAGGAGTACAAAAGGGGGGGAGGGGCAGGCTTTAATTAGAGAGCCAGTTATATGTGGATGTGTGGAACAGTATGACCACCAAAGTTACACATTTGTAGAGACAAGAATATGGTGTGGTGTAAAATCACACCATGATACATAAACACACATACATGCATGTGACATTGGAAATGCAAATTCCTTTCATGTACATGAACACAGAGGTCTGCACATTGCATTAACCACACAACAATGACCTAATACATGTACATGTAGCCGTATAAGGTCATGTGCTAACTGATAGTCAGCACTTTACAGAATATGTAAGATAACTGAAGCATTCAAAAAGTGTCTTGGGTTATTGCTACTTTGTACATTCTAGGATGGTCCTTACTACACTGTACGTGTACTTCTAATTGATTAAAGAATTTCCAATGCCTCTCTAAAGTACATCTATGGTACATGTAGTTCATTACACTTCAGGGTTAAATAAATACAGCCTGCACCAGTGATGATATCCCTAACTACACCACAACACACCAGCTTTATGTAACAATGTACATGTACCATGCATCACTACCATAACTGGTGCTGGCTGTATTTAGAACCCTGGACCTTTGGTACTCCAAGGTTACCTGATATCACTCATAACAACGTTCGAGGTACATTGTAGTTGAATAAACAGTCTTACCTCATCAGTAGTGTTAATGTTAACCCCTGCATCAAGCAGTTCAATGATTCTTTCAGTCCTGCCACCTCTTGCTGCTTCTAAAAGTGTCTCTTCCGGTATCTAAAGTAGGGGCATGTGAACAGTAAAGAAAAGATAACATGACTATACTCACAACTTAACTTGCAATGCTACATTGTCTGATTTCATTTATTTGGACCAAACAGTGTTCATTCCACATGACTACATGTATACTCACAAGTTAACTTGCAATAAAATACATTGTCGGATTAATGTAACAAGGTTCATTCATTATACATGTACGTGGAAATATAAATACAATGAGTGGACATCATTACAGCCCAGACTATCAAGGGATTCATATGCCCCTCCCCCTCTCCCCATGTCCTCTATCAGGTACCAGTACCTTGGTACCAATATTGCAGTACATCTATTTACATGTAGGTAATGATTTATATTGGTAGCTGTTGGAACCCTCAATAGTCAGATAAGACACTAAAGTAGCTGCTATAAGGCATGGCTTATTTATACCTCACTGGAATATATACATGTACATATATGAGAAGAAAAATTAGGAATTTTGCAGGGACCCCCTAGGATTTCAGCGGCGGATCCCCCCTTCCATTATAAATTCATAACTTTTCGGGCTACATTTTACAATAATAGCTGCACTTAATAACAATAGCTGCACGCTTGCGCTGCCTATTGATACCCGTACACATGACCTCTACTACTGTACAATATCCCAAGCCCCCCGATACGGGATCATACCCCCCCCCTCCCCCCCCAGTTTTTGTACAAGGCCAGACAGATACCAACAGCACCCCCCCCCCCCCAGTTTTCGTACCATGGGCCAGAAACCAACAGCACCCCCCCCCACCAGCCACACTGACCATCCGTCCCCCCCCCCCCCCTATAACCAGGATCCATTGGATTTCACATACATGAAGGGATTATATGATCATCACGCCATGTTATACATGTGTGTACATGAACTGGTGATCTTGAAGACCATCGAAGGTCACCTGTGAGGTAATGAGGATTGCAAGACACTAAGCTTGAAAATGATATTCAGTAAAGGCAAGGTGTGCATCATTGAGTAGTTGAAGGTCATTTCTATTATGTGTGCATAGACAATCTTCAGACGAATGTTCCCACAACATACTAACACCAGGGATAATCATTCACACACAGCAGTCATATTTCATTTGTGGTCCACTAGGTCAAGCACCGCACATGGAAGGGAACAGACAGGAGTTCCCATGGAAACAGGGGAAGTGTTGGTTTCCATTGCAGTGGGACCATGTAGTGTAGCTCCAGTGAGTGGTACTGTCCACACACTACAGCTGTACACTATGCCAACCACAAGGGCAGGTCTAGGCTTGACTAAAGATACCAGGTATCCCTCCGTCAAATTGTGTATAGGTATGATGGATGGGAAGATGGATTATTTTTCAGCTGTTACATTGCATGTTATGAAGGTGTGGGAGTGCCAACCAGTTCTAAAGCCGTTTATTAAAGAAATGAACCCACATGTTAGTTGCATGTATGGTCAGTTATGGATCAGGCCTAGATAAGCAGGGCACACCATATGATACATGTAAAAGGAGCCGTTCTGGTAGAGATATCTATTACAATCTGCACATTAAGGAGCATATCATACATGAAGACCAGTTAGCTAAATGGTGTTTTGAAAGGATTTATACCAATGGGATACATGAACATGTCTACATTGTACAGTGTATCTCAACCTGATCATCATGTCAGTAGAGAAACCAGGGGGGCACAACAGACCCATGCCCTACACCCACCTCTGCTTAGTATGGCAACCGCTTGTAGCATAAGTTTAACGTCCCTATCATTGTTCATAACCATTGCAAGGATTCCCATGACTTCAGTTATCAACTGGGCCCTGTGACCATACCATGCATCTACATGTATAACAGTTGAACCTAATTACTCCCAACTCAAACCAGGCATAGAGGTTAGAACCAGGCATATTGGTTCGAGGCTGTATGCCTTGTTTGAGGCTGTATACCTAGAGTGTAATTCAAGGTGGGCCAAGTTAGTTCAGCCTTTAGGAATGGTGGGGTCAAATGCTCAAGTCACGTACATCATGGGGGAAGCTAAACATGACTAATGCCCAGCTGATTTATAACGTTATTAGCACGTCTGCTTTTCAGGAAAATTAACTACATTCTTCTGGAATTGTATAAACTATTAGCTTTGGTATCCATCTGTGTGAGGAAATTAATTGCTTTGTCCTGAAAGCATCCATTCATGTGTTAATCACCTTACAAATGAGCCGTGTGCACCACTGCATGCAGTTCACTTTTGGATTTTTAATGCCGAAACACCAAAACTGCTAATCTTCTGGGACTCCATTCCGTACATCTATAGAGAGGGCTTACAGCACTCCCCCATACTCCCTAGCTGCAGTGAGAGGAAACCTCTCCCACACCATGTGCCCTCACCCTGGGTTACTAAATCTGCATCTGCCACTATACATGTATATGTTATAAGTACATGTAGGTATGTTCCTTAATGTGTTGATCAATGGCAATATTATCATGTACTAACAGAAGTTAGACGATATTCAGGGCATTTAATGTACGGGCATTATAAACCATTCCATTAAATGCACACCTCATGATGAACAGACATAACAAACATATACCATATCATTCCCATGAGAACATTTGGATAAAATAAACGCTTGCTAGGGTGTTTTGAATACACGTACATGTATATGTATTCAAAATGCATTACTTAAAAACCACTGCTTCTAATTGCAAGGATACGGTACTGTACATATATGAACACATGACTGTCACCTGTAATATACACATGTAATTCATGCACATGTACATCCGCTATGTTCTAATTACACCCCACCTTCATGAGGGCAATAGCAATCCTATTACATGTATATACAAGATGTACACTCTTCACATAGAAATAGCCAACCATCTGGACTAAACGTTCAGATGACAAAAGTTCAGTGACCTCACCTTATCATTATCCATAGCAAGTTGATATAATTTCACCACTTCTTCTGCCCAGCCATTTCTAACTGCCTCCTTTAGCTCATCCTACAGTACACAATCCACTTCAGTTGCAGAGCATTGTAAGGTATTCAGTTACAGGACAATGATAAGAATAACTAAACTGATATTACTCAAGTCAGGTAATGTATGGAGAATGCATTCCTACAAGCTTTGTACAATGTACATGTATGTGAAATGGTTTGCATATATATGTAGGTTACACCCACCGTATCCGATTCTTTAGCTTGAGCACCCCTTTCTACAAGCACTTTCACACAGTTGACATGGCCAGCTTCTAAAGCGACCATTAGTGGGGTATTACCATTCTGTAAGGAAAATGTTGTATCACCATAGAAATGTCTCTAACACAGGGTTATACATATATGTACATGCAATGTGAAAACCATGAACATTTTGTGGTTCTTGTGTCATACATGCAGATTTAGCCTACCATAACACACCACACACACCTCCCGATAGTAGGTACAGTAAAGCGATAGAGCTATGTATGTTATGTGTACAGGTACTGCTCTACCATTGCAACACAATACATGTATACCTTAACTAGGTAGCAATAATAATATATGTACATGTATGTAGGTGGACAGTACTGGTGGTTCAAGACAAAATGCATTACCTATGGTCACCACATTACATGAAGACATGTTTGGTACTAGAGTCAGATTGAGCAGTTGCTAAAGCAAGGATAGGCTGCTAATTTTGTCCACAAGTTTGTAAGACAGCGTTGCATCACTTCCATTGTAACAATGGCGTTCACAGGTTACGCGAAGCAAAGGATTTTCTTCTATCAACTGCAAAGAAGTACTCTTTTTGGGGAGGGGCTACGTTTGAAGCCATATCTTCAAGCCATTGAAGATCTCTCACCTCTATCATCCAAGAAACGATGAGAGTAATAATAAGCTACATGTACGATGAATTAACTTTGTCTCCATGCAAGATGTTAACATACAGCGGACCATAATCCATTCTAATAATTCTAGTGTAACAGATCCATTCGATCTCATTGCCCACAGACATGTACCTTAACCAAATGTTTTTGGTCAACAAACGGGCAAATTTTAGATTGCATTCAGTAATATGGAGCATAGGATATTGTCTCACTGACCACGATGTCATAAATTAGATATATTATTGTATTACCTGCAAGACTAAAACTGCTGCTTCCTATTAGTACTATTTTAAAACTCCATTGTTCCAAAAAGCATACATGGTAATAGGGAATGAAGTAAAGTGGATCCACACAAGTGCAAACTACATGTACATGCTCACATCAACTCACCATGTGCTATGACACTGATCACACTCACATCACCTCATCACACAGGGCAATATGTCGACAATAGACTGATGGTTGGTCTGGGCAACCCTATCGTTATCCCACCTCACACGCGCGCATGAATCGGTTCCCTTCTTGTTGACCCCTGGCATGTACATATCATATACATGAGTGCGAGGTACGACCAGTATACTGGTATGTAGGTCACTAGCACATGCTGATGGCTAGAGGCCTTACATTCACAACACCTCATCACAACATGACATCAAACTGATTGATGGTCTGGGCACCCCTATCCATCAGACCTTACACACTTTGTTGGCATGACACTGTACCAGTATATGAACTATCCACATAACATGTACCCTGACCCCCATAGGTCACACCTCACATACACACATATACATGTGCACCACCTAACCAACATGCTCCACCCCCTACACCAAGCACACATCACATCACCACACATGAGAACATGTCAAAGGATAACACTGGTCTCATCATGCACTCACCATACTCTGATTATTTGGGAGGGCACCGTGATCCAACAGAACTTTCATGCACTCCAAATGGCCACATCCTGATGCCCAGTGCAGTGGGGTCACACCATCCTGTAAGGCAAAAGTCATATCGCAGGGTGTACCAGGAATGTCACTAACACAGGTGTTAGGAAAAGTATATGCAAATGAGAAACAATGGATGTCTGCAAAGGAGTGAGGTCACCTCCCTACCTACATGTACTATTACACCCTATCATACACATGTGTAGTTCACAATCCAGCAAATACAACAAGGTATCATGTGTGTGTGTGTACATGTATGTGTGTGTGTGCTCCACTCATAAGCCTGACGTAGCAAACATACCTCCTGCCCCCACTCAGACTGTACCTTCACCCATGGCACCCTCATTACCTACATGTAGGGTCCATCTAGGTAAGTCCTGAATTTGAGCGCTACCTGTTTAACCACCACTAAAAATCACATCACCATACATGAGAACATGACAGAGGATAACACTTCTTTGTTTGTGAGTGTGTATGTGTGTGTGCATGTGCGTGTGTGTGAGTGTGTAACACTCATGTCTCCAGCTCCCACTCGGACATGTACCTTCATCCAAGAAAGCTTCTATGGCTCCACTCTACCATGTCAGCGCTAACTGTTTAACCACCCAACAAGGTCTGGTCTCCTGACTGCACAGGAGCATTAAATATGGTGTTGGTGTCACTGATTCCCACACTCATGTAAGTGTGCATTGCATATGGGTGACTACATGTACCAGTCACATGACATGTACATGTACCCTGACCCCCATATCAGCACTGGTCACATCTCACATACAAATACATGTACATTTGCTCCACCTAACCAACATGCTCCACCCCTACACCAAGCACACATCACGCACATCACATCACCAAACATGAGAACATGTCAAAGGATAACACTGGTCTCATCATGCACTCACCTTATTCTGATGATTAGGGAGGGCACCGTGATCCAACAGCACTTTCATGCACTCCAAATGGCCATATAATGATGCACAGTGCAGTGGGGTCCTACCATCCTGTAAGGCAAAGGTCATATCACAGGGAGTACCAGGAATGTCACTAACACAGGTGTTAGGAAAAGTATATGCAAATACGAAACAATGGGAGTCTGGGGAGGAGTGAGGTCACCTCCCTACCCACCATCACACACACAAACATGCACACATATTGTACCTTATTGCACAGGCCTCCGAGCAGCCTGGTACAAACCCCAGCAGGGCCCCACATCCCAGGGCACTGGCACAATCCGATCTACCCAAGGAACAGCCCCCCACACCCAATACATGCAAGCGTTTTAACTATGCCTCCTGCTCACACTATGATGGTACCTTCACCTACAGGTTCTGGCACTCTGGTTGCCGAGGTGACCACCCTTGTGGTTCTAGGGTAGACTTCACACCCATGGATGCCAATGAATTATATGCTTCAGTGATCTCATATGCACAGAGGTTCACATGGTACACCTCATCACTGTGTACATGTGCCTCATGCTCACACACATAGTCTGCATTCATCTGAGGACTAAGGGGACTTGATCTATGACACCACGTCTCACCTTATTAGTAGAATCAACATTAACCCCTCCATCAAGCAGCCTGATCACCTCCTCAGTCCTGCCACTTTTTGCTGCAGCTCTTAGCTTCACTTCCAGTTCCTACAGTGATATCAACATGGATGAACATACAATAATGCAAACACATGTAGGTTCCCTTTAAACTACCAAAAAACCTACCTCCACCATAAAACCATTCCCCAGTTGTCCTCACCATCCTCCGAAATACCCAATGACAATCAACTACCCATTCTGTATACAACTTTCTCTTCCACTCATCTCTCAGCCACCACACTGTGCCCTCCAATAGTAGCAGGGTACATGTATGAAGGTATACCACACTCTGCCCTCCAATAGTAGCAGGGTACATACAAGGTATACCACACTCTGCCCTCCAATAGTAGCAGGGTACATGTATGAAGGTATACCACACTCTGCCCTCCAATAGTAGCAGGGTACATGTATGAAGGTATACCACACTCTGCCCTCCAATAGTAGCAGGGTACATGTATGAAGGTATACCACACTCTGCCCTCCAATAGTAGCAGGGTACATGTATGAAGGTATACCACACTCTGCCCTCCAATAGTAGCAGGGTACATGTATGAAGGTATACCACACTCTGCCCTCCAATAGTAGCAGGGTACATGTATGAAGGTATACCACACTCTGCCCTCCAATAGTAGCAGGGTACATGTATGAAGGTATACCAGTCGACAGCAGTTTGTGTAACATTATGAACTTACCAACAACCTAAGAGCATACATCCATTTCTAGCATCCATTTTACCCACAGCAGTCCCCCGTGATAGCATGCAGGGCCACCTCCTTCCCTGGGGATCTCCATCCCATTCTCCTCAGGGTCACACCCTTTATCCTGACAACATGCATGTCTCTCCCACACTTTGGACACAGCTTGTTATCAACACTGTGTGCCACTGACACCAATGCACTGTTGCCTAGCAACCAGATACTGCTGCACAGAGATGACGATATGTCATGGTAATGACAGTCCATTGGGGCGTGTGCTAAAACCATCATAAACGATTCATTCTACTATCAGCCTTGGCATGAGTGTAGTTTAAGTGGTAATCATATGGCCTTGCTCAACCAAATGGGCCTTGGACGTAGCAAGCTAAGCAACACAGGCTCAGCAGTTAGATGGATGGTTAGGATTCCCTAAGTGAGAGGCTGAGGTGGCTCTAAATAAAAGATCACCACTTAAACTACACCGACATGCATGCCCCAAACTTATACTACCTATGATTCCCGCCAACAATATAAAGTCGAGAATCAAATCGTATATGGCATTTCAGGGCCGTAGCCACACTATACAAAGGAGTTCGGTTGTTCGGCAGGATATAATCAGCAGGGGGGAGGCCTCCCGCGCGAAGCTCGTAAGCTCTGCGGTGCAGTTTTATTTATTTTTCAGCATGCAGCTGATGAAATCAAGGTTATTTCTAATATGAGCACATATACAGATAGCACATTTTTAATTTGTGAGCTGCATGATAGGCCTATTTGTTTAAAGATATTAGACTGGTTTATTTTGGGGGGAAATGGTCTGGTTAAAACGGTACAACCGGGCTGGAGGCAATGGCCCTACATTTGACCGATGGTAGTTCTGATTAGTCTGGGGACCCGACTGATGGCAGGACTAGTACTGTTTGTGCAGTGATAGGTAAACCGTTATCCACATTATTATATTCATGAGATTTCATGATACCAACTAGTGCACAAAACGGATGCGAATCAAGTCACCAGTACAGCCATCAGTCAGGTCCCCAGACAAAGTTCTGAAATTGACGCATAACGCGGGACTCGTTGACCTCCGCTTAGTCCGCTAAGGCGTTCTCGGAGCGCAAGCAAGGCGCCTACGAGTCAGTTAGGGACTACGAGATAGATCTAACGAGGTTGTTTAAAGAGGCCTACCCCAACGAGGATACAACAAAGTCTGCCGTTCTGCTGTAGAGGTTCCTCGGCGGTTTTCGTCCGGAGATCACCAGACACATCTTGCTAAAGGGGACCCCGAACAAACCGGAGGATGCTCTGAAGGATGCGTTGGACGTCGAGCGCGCCCTTGCATTTCAAGGGAGTGAGAAGCACGAAACACCTGTGCAAGTGGTTCGTACGAAAACGACGCCTCCAGCTGCAGAGAAATGTGAAGACCCGCGCGAGCTTCAAAAGCTGATGAGCGAGATGCTGATTCGTTTGCAGAGTTTGGAGTCTGGTTTGGCAGAGCGAAGAAAGACGGACGAGGCACAGCGTCGCGATCGCCGACGGTGCTTTACGTGCCATAAACTGGGACACATCAGCCGCAACTGCCCAACTAGTGAGCCCCGAAATTCGGAGCGACCACGCCGTCAAGGACCCTATCGCGGCGATTCAGAAGAGGAAGACCCAGTTAAGGTATGTGGAGTAGATCACACTACGCTTCGCGTGCGCGGGTTATTGGGGTAGAGACCAATTGATTTTTTGGTAGACTCGGGCTCCGCGGTCCCTGTGGTTACTCTCGACATTTTACCTTCCAGCAGTCATTCAGAAATTGACAAGACAACGCAACTCACCGTCGGAGCGAATGGCAGTCCGTTAGATGTCATAGGCCGTGTTAATATTCCGATTACCATTGGTGATTTCGTTAATACGCACTCATTTGTAGTTGTTCGAAAACTTACCGTTGACTGCTTGCTGGGAGTGCATGGACTTCCTTACGCAATATGGGGCAGTAATTGACTGTGTTAGGAATACGCTGTCGCTAACCACAACGCGTAGTTCACTGCCGTTAATAGCACCAGCAACAACTCTTACACCGATCATAGCCACAGTCACAGTCCCAGATACTACACAAATACCAGCGCGATCCAAACGGCAAATTAGTTGCAGAATCCAATACCCTGGCGTGATTGTAGGACAAGAAGGGCTACTGGAGCCCGATTACAAGGGTCAGGGTAGATTACTGATTGCAAGAAGCTTGAATACAGTAGACCGATGTAATGGGGTAGCTGTGCAAGTTATTAATACGGGACATGAATCGATTACTTTGCATTCGGGTACTACAGGGGCTAGTTTCAATTCTAGTGCAATTGTGATGATTGTGAACAAAGATGATACTAGTGGGGTAGAGAGTGACACAATGCCAGATGTCGATCTGACTGGGGCTAACTTGGACCATTCTCAGCAAGAAAAGTTGAAACAGCTCATATGGAAATTCCGCACACTATTTGCAACAGAGAAAGGTCCTCTTGGTCGGACTTCAGTAGTGAAACACACAATCAAGACTGATGGGCCACCGATCCGACAACCACTACGCAGAATTCCATTTGCACTTCAGAGTACAGTGAAAACAGAGATCCAGAAGATGCTAGAACAAGGTGTGATTCAGAAGAGCAACAGCCCATGGTCATCTCCAGTTGTGATGGCAAAGAAAAAGGATGGGAAATGGAGGTTGTGTATTGATTACAGGAAGCTTAATGCGGTAGCACGCAAGGATGCTTATCCACTGCCAAGGATAGATGCCACTCTGGAATCACTTTCGGGATCTCGATTCTTTTCTACTCTTGAGTTAGCATCAGGGTATTGGCAAGTTGAAATGGCAGATCTGGACAAGGAGAAGACTGCGTTCTCCTCAACACAGGGTGGGCACTATGAGTTTAACGTAATGCCTTTTGGGCTCACCAATGCCCCAGCAACATTTCAAAGACTTATGGAGTGTGTTATGGCTGGGTTGACATATGAACAGTGCTTGATATACATAGATGACATCATTGTGTTTAGTGCCACATTTCCGCAACATTTGGAACGGTTGCAAACTGTTCTTGAACATTTGGCCGCAGCAGGACTTAGACTTAAGCCTAGCAAGTGCCACTTTGCTCAAAACCAGATATGCTACCTGGGGCACATTGTCTCCCAGCAAGGAGTCCAAGCTGATCCAGAAAAATTGAAAGCTGTCGCGATGTATCCTGCTCCCCACAACATCAAAGAACTGCGCCATTTCCTTGGTTTAGCAAACTATTATCGGCGATTCATTGAAAGCTATTCTGCTATTGCTGAACCCCTCCACAAGCTCACTCGAAAAACAGCTGGAGGCTACAAGTGGAGTAATGAATGCGACGATACATTTTCACTGTTGAAGCAAAAGCTCACAATGTCACCAATTTTGGCCTACCCTTGCTTTGAGCAACCATTCATACTAGCAACCGATGCTTCAGAGTTTGCAGTAGGCAGTGTCCTTAGTCAGAAAATCAATGGTATTGAGAGGGTCATATCTTACTGGAGTCGTCAGTTGAGTAAGGCTGAGCGTAATTATTCAACTGTGGAGAGGGAAGCTTTAGCAGTCGTTGCAGCTGTTAAAGAATTTTACCCATACCTGTATGGTCGAACCTTCACCTTGTTTACTGACCATAACCCACTAACCTCTCTTCAGGGTCTCAAGGACACAGAGGGACGTATAACTAGATGGCTTCTTTTCCTGCAGCAGTTTGATATGAAGGTGCTGTACAGACCAGGCAGAAATAATGGGAATGCTGATGGCCTGTCACGAAGACCACAAGGTACGGAGGATCCCCCACAGTCCCAGTTACATGGTGATAGGGTGAGAGAGGTGTGTGGAATAACCTGCATTGAAGACACAGAGAAGCTAAGGCAAGAACAGGTCAGAGATGTGTACACTTCTCAGATCATCGAGGCACTAAAAAATTGGGAGTCGACAGATAAGAGAGGGAAGTACAGGTACTTAATGAATGATGGTGTTTTGTGTCGTCTCTTGATTAGTGATAGCCACCCCCCTCAAGTAGTAGTACCAGTTACCTTGCGGTCACTTGTCATTGAGCAGTTGCATGACAAGTCAGGGCATTTGGGTGTTCAAAAAACTCTAGAAAAAATGAGAGAGCGTTTCTACTGGCCTGGGTGTGACCTTGATGTAAAGAATGCTATATAGCAGTGTGATCGTTGTCAGAAGAGGAACAATCCAGTCCCTAAACAGCATTCGCCTATCCGTACCATCAAGAGCAACTATCCATTTGAAAAGCTGTCATGGGATATTATGGGCCCCTTGCCTACCTCTTCCTGTGGAAATAAATACATCCTTGTAGTGACCGATCTTTTCACCAAATGGGTAGAAGCCTTTCCTTTGGCCAAAACTGACAGTGTCACTCTAGTAAAGTGTTAGTGAATGAGATTGTGTGCCGTTATGGGGTACCACGGTATCTACACAGTGATCAGGGGGCCAACCTTGTGAGTGAGGTAATTAAATCTCTTTGTGCAACACTGGGCATTAATAGGACACAAACCACAGCATACCACCCAGAGGGAAATGGCCAGGTAGAACGGTTCAATCGTACTCTTGAATCAATGCTAGCAAAGGTTATTGCTGACCATCAAAGAGATTGGGATGAGCATATACAAAATGCATTATTTGCATATCGTACTGCTATCCATGATTCTACAGGATACACCCCCTTCCTGGTTATGTTTGGTCGCTCACCCACACTGCCAATCGATGTGATGTTGGGGCAAGGAGAGGAACAGAAGGAGTTGCCAAGTTATGTCCAAAGATTGCAACAGTCACTTCGAGCCGCATTCGCTTCGGTACGTAAACACCTGGATGTTGCTCACCAACGCCAAAAACAAGAAGCTGATAAGCTAAGCACTGGGGAAGGTCAATTGCAAGTAGGAGATATAGAGTGTGGTTGTATGTCCAAGCTGTGAAAACAGGTACAACTAGAAAATTGGCCTCCCTTTGGCGAGGACCTTATACAGTTGTTGACAAACTGAGCTCTGTAAATTACAAAATACAAATAATTGGTGGAGCAAAGTGCTAACTTGTTCATAGAAATCGGCTGAAGCTGTGCTACAGCAACCCTGATTTGCCTGCCATCCAAGCGCACACAAACAGTGAAGCAAGCTCCTCTAAGCCCAACAGCGCAGAGTGCTTTGCGTATGTAGAGCAGGACCAAGATGCAACACAACAGGAAGTCGTTCATGAGGATGACATAATAGAATTGCAGGGCCCTGATGTCCTAAATGACCCCAATGTTACGTTACAAGACGCTGAACCTGATCTAGCACCACCAGAGCCACTGAGAAGGAATCCTCCCAGAAACCATGCATTGAGATACAGAGATAATGGCCATTAACCTTGCAGCGACGCAAGGCTTGGAGGGGGGAATTATGTAACAGAGGTCATTATTAACACATCTAGTGCTAATTGCAAGTCATGCAAGAAGAAGCCTGCTAGAACATTCTAGAACTTTATAATATAATATAATAATATAATATGTCTTTATGTATGGGTCAGTCTCGTGTAAGACCCTTTTACTGGTAATACAATACTTGTTACAATACATGTGAGAATAAAATTTGTCCCGTAAAAGTTCCTGATGCGGGGGGAGAGCTAGTTAACATCCAGAGTAACCAGCCTCTAATCCCTATATAGCTAGATACGTACCTTTTGCCGCACTGCGGGGACCGGTGCATCAGCGATGCTACCGCGCGACTTGGGCCCATGCGAAGCACCCATCACTTTGGATTAGAAAGAAATTAAAGCCGATGTCCAGCTTGGTTGAGCTGTTACCATGTAACCAATCGTGAGGAAGTTATACGGCAGCCATCTTCTGGATCCATTCACCCTGCATTGCCCAATAAGGCTTTTTATTTTCTTTCTCTGCTTAATTCTTCTGTACCATAATTACGCCCACGTTTTATTGCCGTCTGTATATGGGCGTGGCCCGACGGTATGGGTGTGTTTGAGATAGAGATCAGGCAGAAACTTATACAACAAATACACGAATTCACTATAGTTAGTGTTTGTGTATGTGTGCGTCAGATACTTACAACACTCCATCTGATAGTGGTTTTCACATTATCCCAAGTTTAAAAACACAATTCTCCTATCCACTGTATGGCCAAGAGAAACTGCTCAAAGTCTCATGCATGCCACCTGTTGGCTAATTCTTTTATACTTGCTTTGATGCAAGACAACTCAAAGCATTCATCTCACGGAGGATCATTATTTGAAGATCCATACATATGACTTAACTGTAAATAATCATTTTAGCCCTTTGTCGTATCATGGAGATCCTCTGCCACTGTGCTGTGATCCCAAAAGCTGCGTCCATTGTGGCCAATACCCTCAGCACTAATGCCTTCGAGGCCATGAAGGAGAACATTGAGTACAATGGTGTGGATTATAGGGTCACCCACTCCTGCCAGGAAGCTAGGTGGACGTGTCCAAGAGTTGTCCCACATCATTGGTTTGGGTGGGGGGAATAGGAGGAGGAGAAGAGGACTGTGGTAGTGTTGGGCTGTTTCATCTAATACTAGGCATTGATATAGTGTGAAGGGGGAGGGACCTGTCCACAGGTTTGAAGGGGGGAGGGTTCAGACTGGTATGAAGGGGGGAGGGACCAGTCTCACTAGTATGAATAATTCCCACTGGTATGAAGGGGGGATCCCGCTGGTATGAAGGGGGATCACTGGTTGAAGTGTAAACCACAATACATCAAGTGCTTACCACAAGTACATACTGCATGTATGGACTCATCATAATAGATCAGTCCTACATGTATTACTTAACATACACTACATGATCACTCTCATCATCCAACAACAACCACACAAACACACACACACACAAACACACACACACACATACACACATGCACACACAAAGAACAACAGGACCAATGATGGAACGGTACAACATACAACACACATGTGTATTCATACACCTTGTACATATACCAAATATCAGTCGCACTGCTATCACTGAACCCTGCACATGTACGGGAGAGCAGGGATTCTACTTCTTCATCGGTCGGAGGGCACCATCCTGTGCTCTGTTCTTGGACTCAGCGATGGTGGAGGTGTTTCAGTTCTGAAGGACGACGATGACAACATGGAGTTCCCGGTTCCCATAGCGGCAAGCGTGCTGATGCTGGGAGAAGGGACCAGCCCACTCGGTATCGGGGCACTGAAATCCACAAACGACGGGTTGGTCAAAGTAGCTAAGTAGATCCTAAATCTGTTGATCTGAGCGATACAATGAGCATACGTTGTGTAATGGCCTAACAGTTCTGGAAACATAGACTGGTGTACATGGATATGTACGTCACAACACAACCAAACAAGTATGCATGCATATGAGCAGTACACTCTTTCATGTAAGTGGGCTATTGGTGACTACTAGGTGTAACACTTGGGAGTACATATTTGGGAGGGGATGGGGAGGGGGAGGGGTATGTACATTCATGTAAATAACCCCCACCAAAGAGCTTTGTTGTTGTATTAAGATTCCTACTCCCTGATAACTTTCAGACACACCATGATGGGAAGCCCATGCATCCCCTCTGCCCAAGAAAGCCAGCATACAAAGTACACAACCTGGTCAGTAAACCTCAGGTACTAGTACAAGTGAATATCAGGGACCTAGGATAATACCCCGTCAGGTAGGTGTCATGGATATCAGTGCTGGGGGCCCACACACGGGATATCCGGGACTCATATGTGGCCATAGACCAATGAAACATCACTAAATCTCATGCACATATACATGTATGCAAAGTTTGCTTCCACAAAAATTCAAGACTTAAATTCAAACATTTCAATACTTCATTCATAAAATACAAAACCTCATTTTCTAGTTCTTACATATTTAGTTTAAGATATATGGAGCACCTTTCTTCAAATAGTTCTACTCCAAGAACTACGGAATCATCGATTTTATCTACGGGCCTGTTACCCTTATTGGTTTTCAATTTCAACCCCGCCCCTAAAGGCGGGATTCCATAGTCTATATCCGCTTTCGCTCGCCACTACTCACGGAATCTCGCTTGATTTCTTTTCCTCCTAGTACTAAGATGTTTCAATTCCTTGGGTTTAGAATTTAGGTTTACTTATGGAAAATGGGCTTTCATACCTTCTCTGCCCCTCTTTCGTATTTATAACGTCCTCAAATTATAACATCCTAGTCATCCGTTTGCCACTCGTTTATACTAATCTTCTAAACTGTACAAACTCTCGTCTATCAAACCAATCCTACGGTGGATGAAAATAATTAATGTGTCAACTACATGTACTGTGTACACAACATACATGCACGCATATTCTAATAAGTGCACATTGTGCAAGAAGGATAAATACATGCAGATATACTGTATGAACAGTGCAGGTTTAGCAGTATGCTGGTCACCTGTATAGCCGTGTGACTCTGCTTGTCAGGTTTGTAGCTTTCCAGCTCCTGTAGTTCTTTCTCTAGTGAGGACCTGTTATTAGGTCAGAGCACACATATGAAGGTAGGTGCACACAAATACCAATACGGCATACCAATATGGCATGTGGCAAATTGTATACATCGATGCTTTACACAGTACATATACACATGATGTATATCATTATTCTGCATTTATTTCACTTGTGCATGGTCCCTTCTACTGTATGAGCCATGAAACGACCAGACATATGAGGTGTCCTGTTATATACATGTTCAAATGAGTGAAAATGAACTGAAAATGCCTACACATGTTCACACAAACACATCTCATGTGGTTAACCACACACTATACACTATACACATGCAAGCAATATCTCTGTACATGTACACTGTCCTTGTGTTAGTACACTGCAAACTGACCCTAGATTCATGACATTTGATTTGCTCCTCCTGTAAAGGTCAAATAATGAATATGAATATGCACATGTATGTACTGTACATGTATGTGTGCTTCAATCTGATACCTCCCATCCACACAGGCAACTAAAATGTACCATACAATCACTTGAGGTCCACAGAGAAATGCACTGGCATCTACGTGTACATGTACAAAGTCAATTTATATCATATAAGTACATGTACATAATTACACACATACACACATGTAAAGCAGGCATAAATACAATGTAACTTAATTATTGCCCCCCTTCCATCACTTTACAACTTCTTCCCTTCCCCCTCCTCCTCCTCCTACAATTCACACTATGATCAACCTGTACGTCTTACCAGAGTGTTCTTGGTAGGAGCCAAAGGAAATGTTGGTCTGTGGAAGTGAGCATTACTGCAAAGAGAAGCAAAGTTAAAGTTACACATGTACATCATGTTGTGTTCAAGGACTTTTATATACAAAACAACACTTCAATATCTAAAGCATTATAACCATTAATTGATACATCCAGATTAAGGAGTTAACACAACATATTCATGCACAATGTAGATACATATGTGGTTGTCAAGGGTGGATGTACGAGAGGGCGTGGCAGGGGAGGAGAGGGGTTTAAATGATTTATCACAACTACCAATGTGGATTGCCTAATTGCCTGCTATGAATAATATTATTATAGAAGGGATCCGCTACTGGTTCTCTTGGCAGTAAAATATTCCACACATAGACATTACATGTGATAGGCTCCATCAGTGGGATGGCACAAGGTCACACATACCCTGATCCAACAGCCGCTGCAAGTGGAGGGGATGAGTATGTAGCAGCAGACTTGTTTATGGCTCCAATCCAATGAAGCATTTCAGAGATGTTGCTGCAAAAAGAATGTGATGTTCAGATACATGTACAGTGTTCATGTATGTGGTGATGGGCAATAAAATAACCAGACCAGACATGTTTAGGTCGGACGTATACATGTACATGTATATACATGTATATTGAAAATGAACATTAGCACCCTGTGTACAAATATGAACATGTACATGTGTGTGGCTAGCCCACATGGGTCCATGTAAATGTACATGTACATGTAGTTGTATTCCCCGTCATAATGGATGTACCCAGAGCACAAACTGGACTCACTTGGTCTGTATGAGGTAGGCCTGCCAATCAGGGGTGGTAAACCTAAACACAGCATCCTTCTTCTGGTACTCAGGATCACGAATAGAAAGACAGTGAGTGACTGCAATGGCAGATGAGGTGTCATCCAAATTAAGCTCCCCTTGTGGCTGTTGGCAGTGGGATGGGTAACACACACATACACACACACATACACAAACACAAGCAATGATCAGTTTCAGAGTGAAGCAAATTGTAAATTGCTACAATCAACAGGTCCATTCTGTGTTCGGGCCCCCACATTAAGGCTTACAGTACTTTACTGTCCCCTCCCCCCGCATTAAGGCTTACAGTGCCATGGAGATCTGTGTTGAGCAATAGAAGTGCCACAGTCATCCCGTGTACAACATCTGCAGGTGGAATAGAAGAGCTGGGTGAGCAGGTCGTGGGTGTGGTCATATCAGCATAATGCTCAAGTATAAATCACTCACACAATGTGTCAGAATGCTTTCATAGTGTACATACTTTGTGTGGGATTCACCATCTATGCCAGGGGCGGATACAGGAATTTTGGAAGCTCGGGGGGGTCTGACATGAATAATCAACAGGGGGATTGCCCCCCCCCCCCCCCCACACTTCGTGCGGAAGCTTTTGGGGGTCCCGCACTTGTGCAATGGATGATATGCTATATCACGTGAGATGTTGTTAATTGCTTTCATTAATAGTATTGATACTTAATTGTATTCATCATCAGATATGAGGGGGCGGGAGGGGTCCGGGCACCACCGACCCCCTCCCCCCCTCTGTATCCGCCACTGTATGCACATGTAACCTGTTATATAAATTCTTAATATTTAGTGGTCGCTATTATCTCGACCAACTACCATTTACTGTGGTTATTTTCAGATGAGGTGTGTACATGTGGGTCATATACATTAATTAACACACAATCTGTTGGAACAACTGCAGTACTGGCCACACGTACCTCCTGAAGGAAATGTGGTGGGGTTGCATTCATGATAGCGTTCAGAGAAGTGCTGGATAACTCTCTCCCTCTCCTGAGATTCCCCTGTCAGACTAAAGAAGGTGAGGAACTGCCTCAGTGCACTGTCCAGAGACATCTTCTCAAATTCAAAGAACTTCAAGTACTCCTTGGCTACAGTTTTGCCAAATTCTGACCTGTGGCGAGCATTATATAGACTGCCAGATAATTCAAATTCTCCAACTCATACATGCAAGTGCTTTAATAATTCTTAGCCACTTAGGCACATGTATTTGTCATGTGAGATAGCACATGAATACTTGGATGAAATGTTAATGTTCTTAGCTTGCTCATGTGTGATACATGTATCAATAAAAGGTTTTACACCACCTTCATGACAATGCATGCACATGTACTGTACATACTGTAATTGAGATAATTGAGATTATAAAACGTACAGTGAAATGCACAGGAGATTACTCCTGATGAAATGAAACATTTTAAGTGCATAACTAATTCAGAAGCCATAAAGAAATCAGAACAAAGAGAAAGAGAGGTCTTACAAGTATGTGCCTACTGTATTCATCAATCATCCTCACAAGTAAATACCTTCAGAACAAAACTGGTGTCCCAAACATCACATGTGTCTTCACAAAATATGCACTCACATGTCTGCTAATTTCCCTGCCACCTCACTCTTCCTGTAGCTGTCCATCATGTACAGACGACCGGCCAGCCTTACTGCATCAGAGTAGGTGGAGTTAGTATTGGCTTGGTTCTTCTTCCTGGGGGACGTCTTCCTCAGCTCAACACCTGATGAGTCAGCACTGACCGTCCTCTGTATCACAACAGATACACATACGTACATGAACGTGCACATGTACATAATGATATCAGTACGACTGGACATCGTGCATACTATGGTAACCCTTAAGGGAGACATACAAGGGTCGACTTCCTGCTGATTTATCGCCTGCAACGCAAATGAATACAATGAAAATCCTGTAAACTAAAGCTTTACGGAGTATTTACGCATATTCATTTGAGTTGCAGGCGATAAATTGGCAGGAAGTCGACCCGTATATGCCAGCCTTTACAGGAATGTGGTAATGATATCTGTATCATGTACATGTACACTCACAGTACTCACAGTACTGTCCACACATAAATGTATGGTGCAGCCAGAGATAATATATATCTATATATTATCTCTGGTGCAACAGCATACAGTGTCCTGGTCAGAGCTGTCAACAGATATATTCTATTCTGGTATAGCTTAAGGCCCCCTAAAATGAAAGTTTAAAAATTTAAAAATTCCAGCGCCAATCTCTCCAGCTACATGTATGAATGGCTGAAAGTCAATTGGTTAATAAAGAAACTGTATTTTAAAGCAATTTGTCTAATTGCATGTATTTCATCTAACCTCAATAATAACATTCTTTATTTTATATAAAGACATTTCTGAACTTTGATTGCTTTCAATTTGTTTATGAATTCATACATTTGACCATTGGTTAAAGAATACATAAACCATTAATATGTGCTGCTGTGAACACCATGTGTATGATAAGCATGTACATATAACTAGTCGTACACACCTCTGGGAGTGTTTCTGAGCACACAGAGCTATCTGATAGAGGCCGCTGTTATAGGAGACAGACCAACATGCAAACCACAGTCCCTCAAAAAGGCAGTGTACATGTGTACAGACAGGGACAACCAAACAATTCTAAATAAAACGTACACTGGTAGAGCCATCATTGCGTTCAGTGGTCTGCTCATCAAAGCCAATGATGGCAACTTCAGTTGTGGTGGTTTCAGTTTCGTTCTTGTATGACTCAATGGACTGCTTGGAAGCTCTCCTTTCCTTAGGGTTGTATTTGCCATCAACTTGAGGCGACAAACGACGGAACCTGCAACAGAGCACAAACATGCATGTACCAGAAGGGACAGCATTACATCAAGATGTACTGTACAGTGTATGTACATGCAAATGTGTAGAAACACAGTTTTAAGTACTGGAATATGCATACGTACAAGTGGAGCATCTACTTGTACATGTACACATGAATCTCTATCTCTCTCTTTCTCCCTCCCTCCCTCCCTCCCTCCCTCCCTCTCTCTCTCACTCTCTCTCTCTCTCACTCTCTCTCTTTCTCAAACAAAGGGCTAACCTCCCCCCCCAAGAGCTAACCTTGTTTCCTCCTCACCCACACCCTCCTGCCTGTCCTCCATGATGCTGATCTGGGGCACCTCTCCAGCCGTCATCTCCACCTCTCCACTAGACGGCACAACCTTCAAGCTCCGTCACTCAGCTCCCCCAGAGGTTGCCCCAGGCTTGTGCTCAGGACTAACAGTAGGTGTCCTTAGGGGAGGGGCCACGTTCCCTGCAGAGGCTTCTCGGAGGTGGAGTCCTGCTCCCAGTCCCATCAGGTGGTTGACGTGCCTCCACCACGATACCGTTCACAGTTGTACCCTCACTGATGATGTTCACAGATGCCTCCAACTTATTCACCTGGAGGGCTTCAACGGTGTTCACCTTGCGCGGCGATGATTTTGGGAGGTCAGGCACGGCTATCTGGTGAGCCGTGATGTCTGTAGCGCTGGAAGAGCTTGGTTTCTTCTGTCGCTTCTGTTTGTCGATCAAGCTGGTGACTTTCTCTCTAAGGGCTTCGTCTTGTAAGTGGTACAGAGTTAAAAGCTACAACAACGCACTATTCAGCAGTGCAGAACGGATAATTTTCAATCCCCGCGCGCGCGCACAACCACACACACACACACACACACACACACACACACACACACACATGCACACACACACTCATACGCACAAACATTTACCATTGTACGCAGTCACCGCTGTAGCGCACTCCTTCAAGCATATATCCAGTCTCAGCGCTAGCGCTAGCAACCACATACACTGCGGTCAATCCTTTATTGTCATTCAGTGAACCAACCTATTACTATATACATACTGAAGAAAGACATTGACGGCCTGGGGTGATGTTCTTAATACCCCAACCTTTTTGTCGCTCGCAGTTAATGTCAATTATGTCCGAGTTAGAGAATTAACTCTAATTTTTCCAATTCACACAATTTTACGGTACTAGTGGTACATGATTTCCTTCATTCCTTGCTTTATACATATGTTATAGTGAGTGTACATATAGGGGAGACCAGGGCCGGTTGTCATTACATGTACAACTATTTCGCCTCATTCTCAGCAAGAAAAGTTGAAACAGCTCATATGGAAATTCCGCACACTATTTGCAACAGAGAAAGGTCCTCTTGGTCGGACTTCAGTAGTGAAACACACAATCAAGACTGATGGGCCACCGATCCGACAACCACTATGCAGAATTCCATTTGCACTTCAGAGTACAGTGAAAACAGAGATCCAGAAGATGCTAGAACAAGGTGTGATTCAGAAGAGCAACAGCCCATGGTCATCTCCAGTTGTGATGGCAAAGAAAAAGGATGGGAAATGGAGGTTCTGTATTGATTACAGGAAGCTTAATGCGGTAACACACAAGGATGCTTATCCACTGCCAAGGATAGATGCCACTCTGGAATCACTTTCGGGATCTCGATTCTTTTCTACCCTTGAGTTAACATCGGGGTATTGGCAAGTTGAAATGGCAGATCTGGACAAGGAGAAGACTGCGTTCTCAACACAGGGTGGGCACTATGAGTTTAACGTAATGCCTTTTGGGCTCACCAATGCCCCAGCAACATTTCAAAGACTTATGGAGTGTGTTCTGGCTGGGTTGACATATGAACAGTGCTTGATATACATAGATGACATCATTGTGTTTAGTGCCACATTTCCGCAACATTTGGAACGGTTGCAAACTGTTCTTGAACATTTGGCCGCAGCAGGACTTAGACTTAAGCCTAGCAAGTGCCACTTTGATCAAAACCAGATATGCTACCTGGGGCACATTGTCCCCAGCAAGGAGTCCAAGCTGATCCAGAAAAATTGAAAGCTGTCTCGATGTATCCTGCTCCCCACAACATCAAAGAACTGCGCCATTTCCTTGGTTTAGCAAACTATTATCGGCGATTCATTAAAGGCTATTCTGCTATTGCTGAACCCCTCCACAAGCTCACTCGAAAAACAGCTGGAGGCTACAAGTGGAGTAATGAATGCGACGATGCATTTTCACTGTTGAAGCAAAAGCTCACAATGTCACCAATTTTGGCCTACCCTTGCTTTGAGCAACCATTCATCCTAGCAACCGATGCTTCAGAGTTTGCAGTAGTCAGTGTCCTTAGTCAGAAAATCAATGGTGTTGAGAGGGTCATATCTTACTGGAGTCGTCAGTTGAGTAAGACTGAGCGTAATTATTCAACTGTGGAGAGGGAAGCTTTAGCAGTCGTTGCAGCTGTTAAAGAATTTTACCCATACCTGTATGGTCGAACCTTCACCTTGTTTACTGACCATAACTCACTAACCCCTCTCCAGGGTCTCAAGGACACAGGGGGACGTGTAACTAGATGGCTTCTTTTCCTGCAGCAGTTTGATATGAAGGTGCTGTACAGACCAGAATGCTGATGGCCTGTCACAAAGACCACAAGGTACGGAGGATCCCCCACAGTCCCAGTTACATGGTGATAGGGTGAGAGAGGTGTGTGGAATAACCTGCATTGAAGACACAGAGAAGCTAAGGCAAGAAAAGGTCAGAGATGTGTACACTTCTCAGATCATCGAGGTACTAAAAAATGGGGAGTCGACAGATAAGAGAGGGAAGTACAGGTACTTAATGAATGATGGTGTTTTGTGTCGTCTCTTGATTGGTGGTAGCCACCCCCCTCAAGTAGTAGTACCAGTTACCTTGCGGTCACTTGTCATTGAGCAGTTGCATGACAAGTCAGGGCATTTGGGTGTTCAAAAAACTCTAGAAAAATTGAGAGAGCGTTTCTACTGGCCTGGGTGTGACCTTGATGTAAAGAATGCTATATAGCAGTGTGATCTTTGTCAGAAGAGGAACAATCCAGTCCCTAAACAGCATTCGCCTATCGGTACCATCAAGAGCAACTATCCATTTGAAAAGCTGTCATGCGATATTATGGGCCCCTTGCCTACCTCTTCCTGTGGAAATAAATACATCCTGGTAGTGACCGATCTTTTCACCAAATGGGTAGAAGCCTTTCCTTTGGCCAAAACTGACAGTGTCACTCTAGTAAAGTGTTAGTGAATGAGATTGTGTGCCGTTATGGGGTACCACGGTATCTACACAGTGAACAGGGGGCCAACCTTGTGAGTGAGGTAATTAAATCTCTTTGTGCAACACTGGGCATTAATAGGACACAAACCACAGCATACCACCCAGAGGGAAATGGCCAGGTAGAACGGTTCAATCGTACTCTTGAATCAATGCTAGCAAAAGTTATTGCTGACCATCAAAGAGATTGGGATGAGCATATACAAAATGCATTATTTGCATATCGTACTGCTATCCATGATTCTACAGGATACACCCCCTTCCTGGTTATGTTTGGTCGCTCACCAACACTGCCAATCGATGTGATATTGGGGCAAGGAGAGGAACAGAAGGAGTTGCCAAGTTATGTCCAAAGATTGCAACAGTCACTTCGAGCCGCATTCGCTTCGGTACGCAAACACCTGGATGTTGCTCACCAACGTCAAAACAAGAAGCTGATAAGCTAAGCACTGGGGAAGGTCAATTGCAAGTAGGAGATATAGAGTGTGGTTGTATGTCCAAGCTGTGAAAACAGGTACAACTAGAAAATTGGCCTCCCTTTGGCGAGGACCTTATACAGTTGTTGACAAACTGAGCTCTGTAAATTACAAAATACAAATGATTGGTGGAGCAAAGTGCCAAATTGTTCATAGAAATCGGCTGAAGCTGTGCTACAGCAACCCTGATTTGCCTGCCATCCAAGCGCACACAAACAGTGAAGCAAGCTCCTCTAAGCCCAACAGCGTGGAGTGCCTTGCGTATGTAGAGCAGGACCAAGATGCAACACAACAGGAAGTCGTTCATGAGGATGTCATAATAGAATTGCAGGGCCCTGATGTCCTAAATGACCCCAATGTTGCGTTACAAGACGCTGAACCTGATCTAGCACCACCAGAGCCACTGAAAAGGAATCCTCCCAGAAACCGACAACCGCCATTGAGATACAGAGATAATGGCCATTAACCTTGCAGCGACGCAAGGCTTAGAGGGAGGAATTATGTAACAGAGGTCATTATTAACACATCTACTGCTAATTGCAAGTCATGCAAGAAGAAGCCTGCTAGAACATTCTAGAACTTTATAATACCCTATATGTCTTTATGTATGGGTCAGTCTCGTGTAAGACCCTTTTACTGGTAATACAATACTTGTTACAATACATGTGAGAATAAAATTTGTCCCGTAAAATTCCTGATGCGGGGGAGAGCTAGGTTAACATCCAGAGTAACCAGCCTCTAATCCCTATATAGCTAGATACGTACCTTTTGCCGCACTGCGGGGACCGGTGTATCAGCGATGCTACCGCGCGACTTGGGCCCATGCGAAGCACCCATCACTTTGGATTAGAAAGAAATTAAAGCCGACGTCCAGCTTGGTTGAGCTGTTACCATGTAACCAATCGTGAGGAAGTTATACGGCAGCCATCTTCTGGATCCATTCACCCTGCATTGCCCAATAAGGCTTTTTATTTTCTTTCTCTGCTTAATTCTTCTGTACCATAATTACGCCCACGTTTTATTGCCGTCTGTAGATGGGCGTGGCCCGACGGTATGGGTGTGTTTGAGATAGAGATCAGGCAGAAACTTATACAACAAATGGGGCAGTGCAAGAGAAAACTGGGCTTATGTGATTTTTAACATTTCTTCAATTCATCTTGCAGTATCTTTGCGACCTTTAAAGCTCTGTCCTTCAAACTTACTACATATATTACCGGACCATTTTACTACTGCATTTTGTTGTCGAATGTTTTTTATTTACTCCCTGGGGGGTCCTCATGATTAAACAACCAGAACAGTTAGATTTCAATGGATCTCGGTGAATGAATGCCTTTTCGCGTTCAAATTTGCACCACATTTACAACACTGCACCCGCTATTTTTTCCGCCTTTTCGTTTGAGATTTGATGAGCGGTTACAAAACTGCGGCGTTTGAAAGTTGTCGTTCATTTGTCTTCCGATTGCTCCGCCATTGTGCCGTCATTGCTATTTTAACCCCGTGACTACGAGACACTGCCCATCAAGTGCCCCACCCTCCCTCAAATCGATAGCCCAGGCCATCCGGAGGTGGACCTGACATTTTGCAAGTTGCTTGTCACGTGAGTATCACTTGGTTCATCGGTCTGCGTCTCCCACAGGAAAAAGTTTCAAAATCCCAGCCTTGGGTTTTTAAAAGCCATCCTGGAATTGAGCGTCTAGTATGGGAATATCGCAAAAACCTTCCTTGGATTTGGCGTCCAGGGTGGGTATAGCTTAAAAACAATACTGGGTTTGTCGAACAAATTAAAAACCATGTTGAGGGAATGAATAAAAATGAGCTCAACACGGTTTTTGTTCGACAAACCCAGCATGGTTTTTAAGCTATACCCACCCTGGACGCCAAATCCCAGGATGGTTTTTGCGATATTCCCATGCTAGACGCTCAATTCCAGGATGACTTCTTGTTAAAAAACAAAAAACCCAAGGCTGGGATTTTCCCTGTGTCCATCAGTTGCGTAAACGAGTTGGGAGTTTACGGTGGCGCGTGGCGACATGAAAGCCTTGAATTGATCGAGCTACGTGATCCAAAGGCTAAGATAACGTGTGTAAGCTCAAACCCTTTTGCAATCACGTATTGTAGTTGAGCTTGTATGTTTTTTCATTTCTGCGAGGGTGATTCGTTTTGTTTTTTGTTTTTTTTTTTTTTTCTCGGATACAGGCCACACGTGCTGTCGCTCGTGTATTTGTGACTGAGATATAATCGCTACACGTCTTAACTGACCGGTGCAGCGTTTGTGTTTACTGCAACTGCAGGGACGGATACAGAACTTTCCGAAAGGGGGGGTTGAGACCCACGATCCGAAAAGCAGTGTGTGTGTGTGTGTGTGGGGGGGGGGGTGTCACCGTGTGTGCTGTCCGCTTCAGGCCCGATACAAAAAGCGGGGGGGGGGGGGGGGGGGGGGGGCTGCTTAGAAGAAGAGGGGGAGGTACCTTATATGAAAGGGGGGGTTGCAACCCCCAACCCCCCCCCCCCCCCCCCCCCCCCCCCCCCATCCCTGTATCCACCTCTGTGCAAGGTATACATGAAAACGATTTGGAATGGTACATTACCCTAGTAGTGTACACCCATGCCAGTTAAAATCCGGTATTATGGAGACTGTTGCCTGTGAGCAGCAAAGTGATGACCAATCCGTTTACACCACTGATCAGTGATGGCATAACATACACTATGCCAGTATTATATGGCCACAATGGTGCTGTTGACAATACTCAGACCCCCAAAATTTATGCCTTCAACACATTAAATCTTGTACACACAATTGTCTGTATGATGTGTGTACATTGACTACGTAGTTCGTCACTACAAGTCACACACAAAATAACTGTGCAGACACACCCACACAAAAAATATCACAGTTCTTGGGGTAAGCAGTATGCAGTGTGTGTCCCTTCATATGGCTTGCTTGCATTCAGACTTCATACCACTCAGGTATACTTGCTCTTATTAGATGCACTTGTATGTGTTGGGTCCTCCTGTTCAGTCAAAGAACCTGTGTATGCATGTGAGAGCGTACACGTACATGTATGGATGTGAGTGTACCTGTGGTGCGCATATGTGTGCATGTGTGTATGTGTGTGTGCATGAATGTATGCGTGTGTATTTGTGTGTGCAAGTGTGTATGTGTGTGGGGGGGATATTTTCTGTTTCTGTTGGAGGGGGACAGAATCTGCTAGTATATTGTGTCCCTGGAGGACATGATTTGTAAGCCGGTTATGTGCAGATTCTACTAGCAGAATTTGTCCAGGGGAACAATTCAGTGCACAATTCTTGTTGCATAGCTGATAGAATACAATGAGCCAACAGGTGTAGTGTTCTGACTGAAATTGCATTATGTAGTAGTCCATACAATTGTGTTTTGATACAAAACACCAATCCAACAGCCACTGGTGCTGCCAAACTACTACAGTGCTACTTGTACAGGCCAAGCTTGTACTCATGTGTTTGTCAGTGGTTGATATGGGGATGGGGTAGATGTGACTTTGGAGCATACAGCATTCTATATGGTTGCCTTTGTACATAAATTCATAGTGCATTGTATGCTTGAGGTCAGCAACCTGCCCACAGTCAGCCCCCTTTCACTAAACTGCATCTGCAACACAACATCTTGACCTGGATACTAAAATCCAAACTAATGTGGCCTGTACAAGTAGCACTGTTGTAAGAGCTCTATGAAATCAAGTTTGGCTGCACCAGTGGCCAATGGATTGGTGCTTTGTATCAAACTTGGACTACTACATAATGCAATTTCAGTCACAGCACTACACACCATTCCCTGTTGGTTCATTGTATTTTTAATTACATGCACACATAAACAAAAGCAAACATACACACACATGCATGCATGCACATGTACACTCACATGCATACACAGGTTCTTTGAACGGATGGGAAAAAGGAGAACATTTTATGAAAGAGGGGGACATATTTATTTCGCTTGTGGACATTTTGTCTGGGGATGGGATCTGCTATGATACCAGTATGAGCATGGCATGTGACTTAGAATTGGATGTCTCCCAGCAACAGTAAAAGTTTTTGAGACTGGTTCCTTAACTCTTTACAGGGATAGAACAACAGGCTAAGGTTTTGTGGTCTGTCTAGTGTCCTGCATGTGAATGTAAGCGATGTGCCTTTATCATGAATGGCGTGCATACCTGTGTGATTCTATTCGCTTAGGTGTGCTTAGCTTGTATAGATGTTGTGACCATCTATTAATGTAATGAGCCACAGTTGCAGACACAGGCAACACATACAAGTGCATCTAATAGGAGCAAGTATACCTGAGTGGTATGAAGTCTGAATGCAAGCAAGCCATATGAAGGGACACACACTGCATACTTCTTACCCCAAGAACTGTGATGTTTTTGTGTGGGAGTGTGTGCGCACAGTTATTTTGTGTGTGACTTGTAGTGACGAACTACGCAGTCAATGTACACATCATACAGACAATTGTGTACAAGATTTCCAATGTGTTGAAGGCATAAATTTTGGGGGTCTGAGTATTGTCAACAGCACCATTGTGGCCATATAATACTGGCATAGTGTATGTTATGCCATCAGTGGTGTAAACTGATTGGTCATCGCTTTGCTGCTCACAGGCAACAGTCTCCATAATACCGGATTTTAAACTGGCATGGGTGTAAACTACTAGGATAAAGTACTATTCCAAATCGTCTTCATGTATACATTGCAGTGAACACAAACGTTGCGCCGGTCGAGTTTAAGTAGGATGACGTGTAGCGATTATATCTCAGTCACAAAAACACGAGCGACAGCACGTGTGGCCTGTGTCCGAGAAGGAAAAAAAATCGAATTACCCTCGTAGAAATGAACAAACATACAAGCTCAACTACAAAAGGGTTTGAGCTTACACACGTGCACGTTGTCTTAGCCTTTGGATCACGTAGGCTCGATCAATTCGACGTTTTCATGTCGCCACGCGCCACCGTAAACTCCCAACTCGTTTACGCAACTGAAGGAGACGCAAACAGGTGTAACCTAGTGATGCTCACGTGACAAGCAACTTGCAAAATGTCAGGTCCACCTCCGGATGGCCTGGGCTATCGATTTGAGGGAGGGTGGGGCACTTGATGGGCAGTGTCTCGTAGTCACGGGGTTAAAATAGCAATGACGGCACAATGGCGGAGCAATCGGAAGACAAATGAACGACAACTTTCAAACGCCGCAGTTTTGTAACCGCTCATCACATCTCAAACGAAAAGGCGGAAAAAATAGCGGGTGCAGTGTTGTAAATGTGGTGCAAATTTGAACGCGAAAAGGCATTCTTTCATCGAGATCCATTGAAATCTAACTGTTCTGGTTGTTTAATCATGAGGACCCCCCAGGGAGTAAATTAAAAACATTCGACAACAAAATGCAGTAGTAAAATGGTCCGGTAATATATGTAGTAAGTTTGAAGGACAGAGCTTTAAAGGTCGAAAAGATACTGCAAGATGAATTGAAGAAATGTTAAAAATCACATAAGCCCAGTTTTCTCTTGCACTGCCCCAAATACACGAATTCACTATAGTTAGTGTTTGTGTATGTGTGCGTCAGATACTTACAACACTCCATCTGATAGTGGTTTTCACATTATCCCAAGTTTAAAAACACAATTCTCCTATCCACTGTATGGCCAAGAGAAACTGCTCAAAGTCTCATGCATGCCACCTGTTGGCTAATTCTTTTATACTTGCTTTGATGCAAGACAACTTAAAGCATTCATCTCACAGAGGATCATTATTTGAAGATCCATACATATGACTTAACTGTTAATAATTATTTTAGCCCTTTCTCGTATCCTGGAGATCCTCTGCCACTGTGCTGTGATCCCAAAAGCTGCGTCCATTGTGGCCAATACCCTCAGCACTAATGCCTTCGAGGCCATGAAGGAGAACATTGAGTACAATGGTGTGGATTATAGGGTCACCCACTCCTGCCAGGAAGCTAGGTGGACGTGTCCAAGAGTTGTCCCACATCATTGGTTTGGGGTGGGGGGAGGAGGAGGAGGAGAAGAGGACTGTGGTAGTGTTGGGCTGTTTCATTTAATACTAGGCATTGATATAGTGTGAAGGGGGAGGGACCTGTCTCACTAGTATGAATAATTCCCACAGGTTTGAAGGGGGGATCCCTGGTTGAAGTGTAAACCACAATATATCAAGTGCTTACCACAAGTACATATGTATGGACCCATCATAATAGATCTGTCCTACATGTATTACTTAACCTACACTACATGATCACCCTCATCATCCAACAACAACCACACAAACACACACACATACACACACATGCACACACAAAGAACAATAGGACCAATGATGGAACGGTACAACATACAACACACATGTGTAGATTGAAGACCTTACGGAACGGGATTGGAAACGCAATACATTGCAATGGCATTGACACTGTTTCACTTAAATATGACGTCATATAGAGTATTCATTACATGGTGCGCTACGGAGTCTTGGTGTGAGGGTGAAGGGAGGAGTTTAGTGCGAGGATGATGGGAGGAGTCTTGGTATGAGGGGGATAGGAGTCTTGGTGTGAGTTTGGATGGGAGGAGTCTTTTGGTGTGAGGGTGAAGGGAGGAGTTTAGTGTGAGGATGACGGGAGGAGTCTTGGTGTGAGGGTGATGGGAGGAGTCTTGGTGTGAGGGTGAAGGGAGGAGTCTTAGTATGAGATGAAGGGAGGAGTCTTGGTGTGAGGGTGATGGGAGAGTCTTGGTTAGAGGGTGATAGGAGTCTTGGTGTGAGGGTGATGGGAGGAGTCGTTTGGTGTGAGGGTGATGGGAGGAGTCTTGGTGTGAAAGTGAAGGGAGGAGTTTAGTGTGAGGATGAAGGGAGGAGTCTTGGTGTGAGGTGATAGGAGTCTTGGTGTGAGGGTGAAGGAAGGAGTCTTAGTATGAGATGAAGGGAGGAGTCTTGGTGTGAGGGTGATGGGAGGAGTCTTGAAGAAATCAGAGTCTGGAGGTAGGAGTGTCGGCACAACCATTACTTCATTCACTTGCTGCCATAGATGGGCCCTCCTGGCATCCTTCCTAATGTCTATCCCAATTGAGACAGTAAGTTCACTGCATTCATGGCGCCTTTGTTGTTCGTACTTCTGTGTTTTTGACAATTGTCCTCGCCGATACATGTCCTAATTAAATTATCAGATAAGCAGGGCTATAAGTAAGCTTCTATAAGTACAGAAAGCTTCAAACCCCCCCTACGGCACCTATTGGCCTTAGCTCTTTTCGTAAAACTTATTTTGAAGCCACAACTATCTACCATAGTGGCACAACAATCCATATGGCACGTAAGGTATTTTAGCTACTTTTTTGTGTTTAAAGTATGTAACTTTAAAGCCATAGGACTTGTTCTCTTCAAACCAGCACTACGGTATTCTTCAAACATTGTATGGAACATTGATGATCTTAGGTGATTTTGCTCACGTGATCTGTTATTGTATATTGATTATTAATTTACATTCTTTGGGAAAGGAATTGCAAGGCACGCGCGCTCTCGTAGAACGTCGCTCTGAGGGACCGGCAGATTTGTTTGGTTTCGTACATTGGTCATTCGAGCCGGGACATCAGGGTCGAGTGGAAATGGAGGAGCAGCTCTCGCGAAAATGACGAGTGCGCAAGGGCGTAGACAAGGGGGGGGGGGGGGGGGGGGGGGGGGGGGGGCAGGGGGGGCTTAAGCCCCCCCAGTTTTTTGGGCAGTTTTTTAATAACTAGCAAACTTAATTAATACTGGGGCGTTATTTAATAATTACGGACCGAGACGCTATTTATAGTACAGCATAGGATTTGAGTATGAGACAAAGAAATGGAATAAAAAACGGAGGGGTAATTTGAAACCAGAACTTAGTGTAAAGCCTCTGCCTTCCAAGAAAACGAATAGAACTTATAATTACTTCAAGCATTTTCCTATTTTCAGCTTTTGCAGCAGCGTGGCTATCACTCAACATGTCTCCAACATCCCTGGTGGTTTGTGGTATCGTTACAAGCATTTGCACTGCTTCCCGATGGGATATTGTATTTTCGTGCTTTTCAAAACTTTGAAGTGCCTTTTTCCAATTGGAGTACCCGATCTTAGAAAAGACATCATCTCGGTTTCCTGATACCAGCAGGCCTCGCTTCTCTGCTACCATGCAATAGTAGCACAGAACGGAATCACTTCCCTCTTGATAGTGAAGCCATTTGTGTTTTGTATACCACGCAAGGCAGAATGCTCGTTGCTGCTTGCCATATGTTCGTTTGGGGAATGACAAACTTGGCTGATTTGCACACAATGGATAAAGAGGTGTAGCAGCTTGAGATGCATCGCTACTTGGTGGATCTGCTAATAACTGGACCTGTGCGTTGGCTGCACTACTTTGTCTTCCCTCATTAAAGAGGGAGGAACTGCTTTCCAGCGTTTGAGAACCAATTTGCATTGCGGGATCAGTGGGAGTGGGAGCGGTTTTAGATTTCGAAAGCCACGAAAGTAAAGACATAGCTGGCAGTGTCGATCATTAAAAATGAATAAACAAACCACAATAAACCAACCGGATGTACTATAATTAGTTTGGATAACTTGGTTTATTAATAACTAGCCCCCCCAGTTTGAAAAACTTGTCTACGCCCTTGAGTGCGTGCAGGCCATAGCAGTGGCGTAGTGTGGTGGTTGAGCGCCCGGGGACATAATGCAATAATGGCGCCCCCCCCCCCCCCCCCCCCCCCCCCCCCCTTACAAATAAAGGGGTGGATCTAGGATTTTGCAGCGAGGTTTGGTAGGTAGCTGCAAGGGCGGAGAGGGGTATGCCGGGCCTCGATCATACCAGCAAGGGAGTATGCAAAGCTCACCCAAAGGGTCTGGGGCGGAGCCCCAGCCGCTTTGCAACTTTAGCACTTTTTAAGCCACAAAAACATGATACTTTCACATATACACTTAATTTGCTTCCGCAAGCAACCTATGCCTTCGCACGTACCTTCAATCTATTACATTAGGAAATTTAGTTTGGGGAAGTATCCGCCCCCGCAAAACTACCCTCGCGCTATGACTGGCGCTATGTGTACCTGTCTGTACGATAATGGCTAACCGCTCGCTGCCATTGTGAGCCTGTGCATAACAGGCTCACAATGACAGCGAGCGATAACCCTGAAGTTGGAACTGTTTATTCCAACCGATTATGGAGGTGACGATTGGACACCGCGTATCTTCAATGTCGGTGATTAGAAATAAATTTAAAAGTTTGCGTTGCAGATCGAGTAGTCTGAGGACCCGACTGCTGGCTGTACTATCGGGTCCCCAGACTACAGATCGTTTGTTAACAAGACTCAAAATGTGCCCGCGCCCCGCGGGCCTGTTCGCGTAACGCGATAATTATCTGTGCAAATTGTCTATTTTGGCGCCCCCTAAACCCCTGCGCCCGGGGACATATGTCCCACCCTGCCCCCCCCCCCCCTCGCTACGCCACTGGGCCATAGAGCGTCGGTAAGTCTTATTATTTCCCAAGTGTATGAGAACATGGAGGGTTCAGACGACACGGAACGCAAACTATCCAAGGCAAGGCAACAAGACAACGCACTAAAGGAGAAATTACAAGTACTCCGTACGTTGGACAGTGAAATTCTGGAACTGACTGTTGCAGAGGACGACGTAGTGGAGGAAATTCAAAAGGCTGATGAATATGCAGAAAGATTACAGCTGGCGTTGATAGACCTTGAAAGAGTGCTGAAAGAGTCGAAAAGCCGTCGTCCTTCGTCTCCGGGTGTGCGTCAATCAGAAAGCCATCCTTTGTCTCCGGGTGGGCGTCAATCAGAAAGCCGTCAATCAGGATTGTTCGGACAAGTAGCAGGATACTCGCAAGTAAATCGTGAAATGATTGCCACTCCAACGAACCTATCTATTGAAGCTTTTGAGTCTCAGAGCAACTATGGGCACAACACTCGACCAAGAATCAAATTACCAAAGTTGACGCTTAAGAAATTCAATGGGGACATAACGAATTGGACAACATTTTGGGACTCCTATGAGTCTACTATCCACCTCAATCCAGAGCTCAGTGCTTTCGACAAGTTTAATTACTTGACATCTCTTGTTGAGAAGACTGCAGCTGAAACCATTGCAGGATTATCCGTGACCTCGATAAACTATGAAGAGGCAGTGGCTTTGCTGAAGAAAAGATTTGGAAATCCGCAACAAATAATAAACAAGCACATGGATCAACTCCTGAACCTTGAACCTGTCACATCATACAATATCAAGAGTTTGCGAGGGTAATGTGACCAAGTGGAATCCAATGTGTGAAGTTTAAAGTCTTTAGGGGTCTCATCTTTAGCATATGGCTGCTTATTGTCATCCATCATGATTAGCAAGCTCCCACAGGATCTCAGGCTTGTTGTCAGTCACAAAATTAAGAATGACAAGTGGAACTTGGAAGAAGTCATGGAAGTCATTGAGCATGAAATCGGTGCCAGAGAAAGAGCAGGTGTTAGTGCTGGAATTACGCTGCCCTCATCAGGAGCACCCAAGAAGGCATCTAAGGAACTTCACACTGCGGCGGCACTATTGTCCAGTGAGCTCAGCATGGCATGTGTGTATTGTGGCCAGTCCCATTCAGCAAATTCATGTCGAACAGTGACCAGTGTTGATTCTAGGCGACAGATACTTATGAAAGCAGGAAGATGCTTCATGTGTTTAAAGAGATTTCATAAGAGCAGAGACTGTCGATCTGGTGCCAAATGCTCCGCATGCCAGGGCAGACATCACAGTAGCGTATGCAATAGAAATCCTTCGATCCCTTGTCAAGGTGCCACTCCTGCACCTTTGTCTGCGTCTGGGCGTGAAAATGGTACAAGTGGAGTGCAAGGTGGTTCTGATGGTTCAAAGAATACTCGACCATCAGTGGTGTCAATGTTTGTAGATGGCCAGACTTCGGTGCTACTGCAAACTACACGAACTGTAATGCATCACCCTCAAGTACCATCACGCTCTGTTCCAGTTAGGATGATTCTTGACACCGGCAGCCAACGGTCCTACCTGGCACTATTAGTGAAGGAAGCTTTGTCTTTGGATTCTCAATGCACTGAAACCATGTTAATCAAGACATTTGGTTCTGCAGTTGAATGTCGGCGTTCCTGCAATGTTGTTAGGGTAGCTGTGAGAACAAAGGACAAAGGCCTGCTGGAGTTACAGTTTTTGACAGTTCCTCTAGTTTGTGAGCCTCTATCAGGACAACCAATTTCATATGCAGTCGAGCGTTATCCACACCTGTCAAACCTGGAACTGGCGGATCCTGTTCATCACAGTAGTGATAATATGGAGATTAACGTCCTGATAGGATCCGATCAGTATTGGCAAATGGTGACCGAAACTATCCTGCGTGGAGTTAGCGGTCCAACTGCTATCGAAACAAGATTTGGGTGGGTTTTGTCTGGACCTGCAGAAGGAATCGTCAATGATAGCACTACCATAAATCTTGTTCCGTCATCTCACGTGCTTCATCTGAATGTGTCTTCCAACCAGTGCAATTTCCAACCAGTGCAATGATACCAATCTAGACAGCGTATTGAAAAGATTCTGGGATCTTGAGTCTTTGGGTATTGTCTCAGACGAGCCTTCTGTGTATGAGAAAATTATGGAAGGAATTATCTTCAACAATATGCGGTATGAGGTGCGTCTACTTTGGAAGGATGAACACACAATCCTCCCTGACAATTATGAGCTCAGTGAAACAAGATTGCGAGGCCTAATGAGGCGTCTCAAGCAAGATCCACAAGTCCTCAAAGAATATGACACAGTCATTAGAGAACAAATCAACAATGGCATTGTTGAAATTGTTGAGGAACCCTGGAAGGGCGAACTCACTACATCCTACATCATCCCATCAACCGAAGAGACAAACGCACAACAAAACTAAGAATTGTGTACGATGCATCTGCTAGGTCGGGTGGTCCATCCTTAAATGATTGTTTGTATACAGGTCCGGACTTCGGGCAAAGTATCCTAGAGATTCTTCTTCGTTTTCGGATACATAGCACTGCATTGATTGGAGACATTGAAAAGGCCTTCCTTATGGTCTCAGTAGCAGCGCAGGATAGAGACGTACTACGTTTTCTTTGGATACAAGATATCACCAAGGATTTGGTGTGAGTAGTTGTAATTCGATTCACACGTGTAATGTTTGGCGTGTCAGCGAGTCCATTTCTATTAAATGCAACACTTAAGCATCACATTGAGAAATATAGAAAGGAGGATCCATCATTTGTTGACACCTTGTGAAGGAACCAGAGATTTAGAACGGGCTAACGGGCGCGTATAGCGGCGCACTGACTAAGGTCCTCTTCAAGACCAAAGAAATACACTCTTCTCCTTGCCAGTACACGATTCCCACTTAAATACACAAGGGAACAACACACAATAGCATGCAAGGCTCGATTCATGATAGGGTTTCTAATACGACCCCACGACAATTCATACTATTAATCGAGGTCGAAGTAGCATCTCCTGAATTCTCATACAAGTCTTCAGTCCACCTGCGTCACGGTGTACCCTTCTATTAGCCGGTCCGTCACATTCCTTCCTTCTTCTCTGGCAGCAAACTTGTTTGCTGCGTTTTCAGGCCACGGAGTTTGGGATAAGGAGTCGGCATTTCCATTGTCTGCACCGCTCCGGTGGGCCACAGTGAAATCATATGGCTGTAGTGAGAGACTCCATCTGGATAGACGTGAATTGCTATCCTTCAGTTTATCCAGCCATATGAGGGAGCGATGGTCGGTCTCTACTGTAAACTGCCGGCCAATTAGATAGGTTCTGAAGGCATGCGGGGCCACCTTAATGGCGAGACATTCTTTCTCGATCGTGGAATATTTCTCCTCCCTTGGCTGCAGCTTCTTACTGAAGTATGCGATTGGATGTTCCTCACCCTGGTCGCTTCGCTGGCTTAGAACAGCTCCAACACCACGCTCGGAGGCATCTGTCTGCAGTATAAATGGCCTAGAAAAGTCCGGGCTTCTCAACAACGGGGAAGAGCATAAAGCATGCTGGAGTTCCTTGAATGCTTTGTGGGTAGACGTCGTCCATTCCACCTGTGTAGGTGCCGTTTTCTTAGTCATATCCGTCAGTCCCGCAGCTAGACTCGCATAGTTGGGTATAAACCTGCGGTAATACCCCGTCAATCCCAGAAAAGCTCGCATTTCTGTTTTGGTGTTAGGCAAAGGAAACTCGACGACAGCCTTTACCTTTGACGGTTCTGGCTCCACCGCACCGTTACCAACGATATGACCTAGGTATTTACACTTCGCGGCTCCGAACACACACTTTCCAGGTTTTGCAGTCAGGCCCGCCTCCTGTAGTTTAGCCATCACCTTCCTTACGTCATCAATGTGGTCTTCCCATGAGCTGCTAAAAATGATTAAATCATCTAAATAGGCTGAACAACACTCGCCCAATCCTTGAGTAACGGCGTCCATAAGTCGTTGGAAAGTGGCTGGAGCCCCTCGTAGACCAAACGGCATCACGTTAAATTGAAAAAGTCCAAATGGGGTAGCAAAAGCTGTTTTGTGCCGTGATGGTTTGGCTACGGGTACCTGCCAGTAACCTTTTGTGAGATCGAGTGTAGTTATAAACTTCGCCTTTCCCAGTAGATCAATCAAATCATGTATGCGAGGCATTGGGTATGCATCAAACTCGGACACACTGTTGAGCCTCCTGTAATCCACGCATATGCGAAGCGATCCGTCTTTCTTTTTCACCAGGACAATTGGTGCGCTCCAAGCACTACAACAGGGTTCGATCAGTCCTCCATCCAACATTTCCTGTATCTCCCGTCGGACACTATCTTTGTACGCCTGGGGTATGCGATAAGGCGGCAATCTTACTGGTCGAGCGGTTCCCGTTTCAATGTGGTGTTCTGTCAGCGTCGTTCGTCCTGGAGTGTCACTCATAGTAGCAGCAAATTCGTCCAACACAGCCTTCAAATCCTTTCTTTGCTTTTCAGAGAGTTGCTCTCCGTATGTTACTGCTGTAGGATTGTGCGTAACTCTGGGAGTGTTCCATACCGGTATTTCGTCGTCTTCGTCAACATCCGCATCTAGCGAAACTTCTGTCCAGCAACTGGTAGCTTGCAGGAATGAACTCGCGTAACATATTAATGTGAAACACTTTTCGCTTCTTTCGACGGTCGTGCATATAGATTAGGTAATTTACTTTTCCCACCTGCTTTAGTACCTTATACGGACCTTGCCACTGGGCCTCAAGGGTGTTGGTTGACGTAGGTAGCAAAATCAGAACCCTATCTCCTTCTTGCAGGGTACGGGTGCGCGCTCGACGGTCGTACCAAGTCTTTTGCTGCTCTTGGGCCTTCAATAGACTATCTTGCACCGCTTCGCCCATCGCCTCCATCTTTTCGCGAATCGACAGTATGTGTGAGACCACACTTTCGCTAGTTTTTTCTCTGGCAACCCAGGTTTCTCTCAACACGTCTGGAGGTCCCCTAACCTCTCTGCCGTACAAGAGCTCGAATGGGGAGAAGCCCATCGAACTTTGTGCGACCTCTCGATAGGCAAACAACACGTAGGGAAGTAGCTTGTCCCAGTCTGTTCCTCCTTGTACAGATACTCTGCGGAGCATGGACTTCAAAGTTTGATTAAACCGCTCCACTAGTCCGTCCGTCTGCGGGTGGTACGGGGTTGTCTTGATGGGTTTCACACGCAACATCCTATACAACTCTGCCAGTAGCTGACTAGTGAAGTTGGAGCCCTGGTCTGTAAGAATTTCACCTGGAATACCTACTCGTGCAAACATATTCATCAACTCCTCAGCGACCTTCTCGGCCTCTACCGATTTCATTGCAATTGCTTCAGGGTACCTTGTTGCATAATCCAAGATAACAAGGATATACTTGTTTCCTGAACTTGTTCTTGGGAGAGGGCCCACGATGTCCATGGCAATCCTCTCGAATGGAACGCCCATGACTGGAAATGGTATCAGAGGAGCACGTGGGGGTTTTACCCGGGATGTTTTTTGACACGTTACGCACCTCTTACAGTAGTCAGCCACATCGGACCGCGCTGTAGGCCAGTAGAAACGTTGTAATATCCGGTCCATAGTTTTGTGCTTGCCCAAGTGGCCTGCCAGGGGAATGCTATGCGCCAATTCCAATACCAGCTTTCGGTACTTGTTGGGCAGCACTAACTGCTCTCGGGCACTAGCTTTTTCCTTCCTATGCGCACTTACACGGTACAGTATTCCGTTTTTCTTGATGAACGACGCTCGGTTACTGCTTGTTTCCTGGTCAGCAGCCTTCCGCACAGTCTCCAACGAGGGATCTTCCCTTTGCAGCCTCTCCATGTCTTCTGGTTCCAGCTCTGGGACGGCTTGGGTGGAGTTCAATATATCCAAACGAACCCTTTCTGCATGCTGCTTCCTTCCCTCACGTTTCTGCTGTCTTGTAAGGTACGGTTTCTTTCTTTCGCCGCCCTCCAATATCGAGTCATCCAAGGTAGAATCCAAATCCCACACCTCGTTTGATGTCTCTGGTCCCAACAGTGCTGTTGGCCTTACACCCGACTCCTCCTGCCTCTTCTGGTTGACCTGCTCCACCAACGCCTCATTTCGCGCCATTGAGCGTGTTGTGGCCACCATGGCGTCACCATGCGACTGACGTCCTTGAATCAGTGACCCCAAGGCAGGAATGTCCGTCCCCAGAAGGACGTCAACTGGAAGGTTGTCAGATACAGTCGCCTCAGTCCTAAACTTATGGCCATCAATTTCGATGCACACATTAGCCATGGGGTATACCATCGAATCCCCATGAGCGCAACGTACGAACCACCGAACTCTTTCCTTCCACCAATTCTCCTTTCGAAACCAGATGCCTGTGTACCATTGTTTTGGAACACCCGGTGTCAAGCATGATATCGTCCACTCGATGCCCATTCACCGTACCAGCTCGTCGGAGCCCTTCCTTCCATCCTACACAGAATAAAGCGTTATTGGGACACTGTCTTGACACATGTCCTTTCTTCCCACAGTTATAACACTGCACTCCCTCTCTCCACTCCCTCGGCTCCCTTTTGACAGCTTGGTTTGGCCCCTTCTCTCTCGTGGTCTGTGCAGTATTGGGCGGCTCACTCCTTCCCTCGCGACGATCCCTTAACCACGTTTTCTTGGCGTGATCCGCGGGAGCCTGCCCAACGAAACCTTCAGCTGCGTTCCGTCTTCTCGCTCTCAAATAATTGTCCGCTAGCTCCGCCGCTTCTACCGAGGTTTTCGGCTTCTTCTCCGTTACCCATATCCTAATGTCCGTGGGTAGCGAGTTTAAGAGCTGCTCCTTCACGACAACATCCCGTACCTCTTCTACGGTCTTGCAGCCCTTTGTCCACTTCTGCAAAAGATCAGCGAGCCTCACAGCCAACTCGCCAACCGACTCTCCGTCTTTCTTTGTGGACGCCCTAAATCGCTGCCGATACGTTTCTTCGCATTTATCGTACCGGCGCAGAATAGCTTCTTACACCGCGGCGTATCTGCCAGCGTCTTCCACTCTCATCGCCGCATAGGCCTGTTGCGCCTTCCCTGTCAGCTGCGGCGCGAGCTTGACAGCCCACCGCTCTTCCTTAACCTCGTACGCCCTCATGACCCGCTCGAATGTAGTTAGATAAGCCTCTATGTCGTCCTGCTCGGACAGCTTGACAAGTTTGATTTCCCCTTCGCTTGGGTTCCGGGAGGTTGATGCTCTTGCCTCGCTTGCTTGACGGGTGTCTTCCATCAACCTGCGTAACATTTCCATCTGCTCCTTCATCTGAGTTCTCTCCAGGTCGGTACACTCCTTCTGACGCCTCTGCTCCGCCTCCCATTGTGCTTCCCGAACCTTGCGGTCCTCAACCATCCACTTGACTAGGTCAGCGATCTCCGACATTCCCTCCTCGTGATATATTCGGCCCGACCTAGTGGTCATGTACAAGTAACGCTACCGTCTCCAGATTCCGTAGCAATATTATAGCTGACGTATGCGCTGGGTCTCGTCGATGGAACGTCGTCGAAAGATCCCACCACTGCCACCAAATGTGAAGGAACCAGAGATTTAGAACGGGCTAACGGGCGCGTATAGCGGCGCACTGACTAAGGTCCTCTTCAAGACCAAAGAAATACACTCTTCTCCTTGCCAGTACACGATTCCCACTTAAATACACAGGGAAACAACACACAATAGCATGCAAGGCTCGATTCATGATAGGGTTTCTAATACGACCCCACGACAATTCATACTATTAATCGAGGTCGAAGTAGCATCTCCTGAATTCTCATACAAGTCTTCAGTCCACCTGCGTCACGGTGTACCCTTCCATTAGCCAGTCCGTCACACACCTTCACAAGATCCCTGTATGTGGATGACATAACATATGGAGCAAATGATGATGATGAAGCATACAAGGTGTACAGCAAGTCCAAATACAGGCTAGCTACAGGAGGATTTAATTTGAGGATGTTCGTTTCCAGTTCAGCTGCATTACAGGCGAGAATCGATCGTGAAGAACAACAGTTTTGTAGTCAGAGTACAGTGAAACCATTGATAATGGAGGAAGACCAGTCTTATACTAAAGCAATTCTTGGAGACACTTCAACGCATTCACTGACTCATAAGGTGCTAGGAATTCTGTGTGAACCTGCTAGCGACAATCTTCTAGTGGACATTAGCCAGGTCTCAAGGTTGGCAAAGGAAGTGCATCCCACAAAGAGGAATGTAGTCAGTGTCGCAGCTGGAATCTACGACCCATTAGGGATTATTTCACCTACCACAGTGCAGCTCAAAATGTTCGCTCAAAAACTGTGTAAAGCAAAGATAGGCTGGGATGATGCACTCACTGGAGTCTTGTTGTCAAGTTGGGAAGCATTGGTTAATAATTTGCAGCAAGTAAATGTACTTCAGATTCATCGGTTCTATCTTTCTGGGGTTGACAGGTCATCAATACAGTATGGCCTACATGGGTTTTCCGATGCATCAGTTGGTGCATATGCTGCAGTGGTCTACTTGAAAATCCGAACACCTCAAGAAACTGTCGTGCGTTTCATAGCATCAAAGACTAGGGTTGCCCCTGTCCATAGTGAAACCATACCCAGACTTGAACTTCTTGCAGCACTTCTCTTGGCCAGATTGATATCAAAAATTTCTAAGGCTCTGAGCCCTGAAATGTTTCTAGAGCCACCCACATGCTATACCGATTCACAAGTGGCACTCTGTTGAATCAAGGGTCAGAAGCATGAATGGAAGCAGTTTGTCCAGAATCGTGTCATCAGTATTCGGGAACTGGTTCCAGCAGAACTGTGGAGGTACTGTCCAAGGACCACTAACCCAGCAGACATCCCTTCCAGAGGCATGAATTTAGTGGAACTAATGAAGACTCTATCGTGGTTAAATAGTCCTGCTTGGCTTGTGGAGGGTTTGGAAAATGGTGTCCTGTAAACTACCATGTCACAGGAGTGTCTTATGGAAATGAAAAACACCATAGCCAGTGCAGATGAAGCAACTACACTCATCCTGTTTATCCCCAAGTTGGATATGGTATTCCACTGTGAAAACTACAGCAGCTTAACTCGGCTATTAAGGGTCACAGCATACGTCTGGAAGTTCGCAGAAGTACTGAAGGCGAAGGTGAAGAAAAGTGGTGATGTGAGCATACACTTATCTACTGAAGACATAGCCAGGGCAGAGCTGTATTGGGCGAAATTGTCCCAAGATATGCTGAAACAAGATCTAAAGTTTGGTACATGGAAAGTGCAATTTGGATTGTATATGGATAGTGTGGGATTGTGGAGATGTGGTGGTAGATTGAGTAATTCTGATCTTGCTGAATCTGTAAGGCATCCAGCATTATTGCATCACAATCATCACTTCACAACCCTTGTGTTAAGGGACTGTCACAAGAGAATAATGCATGGAGGTGTCAAAGAAACTCTTACTGAATTTAGATCACACTACTGGATTATCAAGGGAAGAGCAGTTTTGAAAAGGTTGCTGCATAGTTGCACATTGTGTAGAAGGTTTAGTGGGAAAATGTATTGTGCTCAGCCAGTACCACCATTGCCAGAGTTTCGTGTACAATAATTAGTTCCATTTTCTACCTCAGGAGTGGACTTTGCTGGACCTCTATATCTGAAAGGTGTAGAAACAATGGTATGGATAGCACTCTTCTCATGTTGTGTTACCCGAGCAGTGCACTTGGAGTTGGTGCCTGACATGACGACAGATTCCTTTATACGTTGTCTGAGGCGGTTCATTGCAAGGAGAGGTGTTCCCAAGAAAATAATCTCTGACAATGGCAAGATCTTCAAAGCAGCAAGCAAGGTTATTTCAGCAGTTTTGCAGGACCCAGGAGTGAAATGTTGGGTTGCGGGTATGCATTTCACATGGTCATTTAACTTGGAGAAAGCCCCTTGGTGGGGGGGATTCTTTGAAAGGATGGTAAGATCCACGAAGGCCTGTCTGAAGAAGGTTATTGGCAAAATGAAGCTCTCCTATGATGTGTTGTCAACTGTTCTCACAGAAGTAAAAGCAACATTGAATTCAAGGCCTCTTACATATGTCTCATTGGAGGATCTGGATGAACCCCTGACCCCATCTCACTTACTTGTAGGGCACAGATTAAAGAACCTTCCAGACCATTCGATTTGTCATGATGATCCTGAGTATGTACCACAAAGTTCAGCACCTGTACTCTCTAAGAGGATAAAGCACCTCAGCCAAGTATTGGACCACTTCTGGAAAAGGTGGAGAAGAGAGTATTTGGCTGAATTGAGGGATGTTCACAGATTTCAAACACGGTCGAATGGAACACATCACATAAGCGTTGGAGATGTGATGTTAATTCACGATGATGATCACCCCAGAACATTTTGGACGCTTGGCAAAGTGGAAGAATTAGTTTCGGGGAATGATGATGCTATTCAAGGAACATTAGTTCGTATTCATGCAGGGAACAGCCATGCCTTTGTGAAGCACCCAGTACAACGGCTTTATCCTGTTGAAGTCAGTGACGTCAAGGACACAGATACAACTGAAGGAACAGAACACCATCAGTTGCCTGTTTCTAACCAAGCAACAGCTGAGCAAGAGGCAAGGATCCGTCATCAGAGAGCAGCAGCAATGCAGGCAAAGCAGAAAAAAACGTACACATGAACAACTTTGGTCCGGATGTACATGTAGCTCAATGTTTCTATCAATGATCCTTTATGATGTGTGTGTGAGACGTTATAACTGATATGATCAACACCTGCTTACCCCAGCTGATATGACCACAACCATGTCCTGCTCTTCCAAGCTGTTAAGACCACACCCATCCCCTCTCATCCCAGACACCCACATCCTGCTCACTCCAGTCATATGACCACACCCACATCCTGCTCAACTTACATGTACTGGTTGCCACAACCCTTTGGCATGAAAGACTTACCCCAGCTCGTATGACCATACCCACCCCTGCTCATCTTCGCTGATATGACCCCCCCCCCTGCTTAACTTACAAGTTATCCCAATCCTTTGGTAGTGACAGTTATTACCACTGTTGTTAGACACACACACACACACACACACACACACACACACACATATCCAGTCATGGTTACTGAACAAGAAACGATCTAAGCGAAGAATTCCTTGTTCAAAGGACAATGCAAATAAGTCCGGACAATTAATTAGGCTTTAATGAAATGCATCATCAAATATCTACGGTACATATGGGGCAGTGCAAGTGAAATTCGGGTTAATGTAGGATTTTGAGAAAATTCCAAGACAACTAAACGAACACTGTGCAAAAAAAGTAGTATACGATAGCGTATATTTTTGCGTATACCATCAATATACCAAGGGTAGTGTATATTACGAATATCCACCTGGTATATTTTAAGAATCCACAGGTGACAATTATTCATTGCGCGTATTCTCGAAGTATTTAGAATACGCAAACCACAATGAATTTGCAAATTAGATAACTTACGTAAAAATAGAAATGGCTTTGATATGACTCTTCAGATTATAAGTTTGAACCTCTCGATCAAGAATGTATGGCTGTATGTTTCCAATGTGATTTCGAACGTAGAGCATTGTGGACATACAGTAGTGGTCAATAAAAACTTTATGGATCGGATTCGTAGTCGGTATTAAAGGAATTGGTAGTTGCCAGCATGGGAACGCCTCTATAGACTTGGATCAAGAGGCAAATATCAAGAATCGTATGAATCGTATGAAGACTCGTAGCGCGAGTCGTAGACAGTATGCTCGATATCCGCGTAGATATGAATTATCAAATTTAAAACATTAACATTAAATTTCTTAATAACCCTCTAACTATTATGATGGTTTAAATTCAAATACCTATACCTTCAACTAAAAATTTACAAGGTATGTGATCAGTTAAAATAGGATAGTTTTGATGCCAGAATTATAAGCTGTAGTGGGACCACATGCGTGACAACGCAGGATCGTACATAGCCAGCCACTTGAAAGTGGCCGGGGTGTCGACATCGTTCTGTTTGGGACTCGACTTATAGCGAGCGGTGGATTCACAACTGGGCCAATGGAGGGGGGGGGGGGGGGGCGCTTCAGGTCCGAGTTATGGCAGTCGAGTACCTCACCCAGGAGCCGTCCATTTCTATATATAACTTGTAGTGGATGAGAGTGCGGGGTAGTCGTCGGGAGGGGGTCGTTCGACCGACCCGACCCAACAACCCCCCCCCCCCCCCCACCCCTCGCCCATCTCCTGGCTAGGTTTGGTGTATATGCTTCAAATTGGTCGAGTTGTCACCCCAATTGTCTCCTAAGAGTCATTTGACTCTGATGGGTGTGAGTGGTTTGCTTTTAATAATGCAATTTACAACCTTTCATGTCTATCTGTGTAGATATGTGACACATGGTTTGGTGTATAAATTGGTCAGAGTTGTCACCCGGTCAAGTTGAGGTCATGTGACTCTAATGGGGATGTGACTGTCTGATGGTGACACTGATGGTATAGCTATCTCAGGTGAGTGGTTTGCTTCTAATGACAAACTTCATGTCTGCACATTCAAGTGTATATGATGCAAGGTTTGCTGTTTAAGCTCCCACCCCAATGGTAGGGGTCAAGTGACTGATGGGTATGAGTGGTTTGCTTCACGTTCACATTCAAAATGTGGAATTCAGCCCTGAATTCTGTCACAATTCAGAGCAGCATGTCACCACGACAGTCCACATTGCAGGGTGAAGGGAGTGACCCACCCTCAAGATGAGACTGTGACCGGAAGTGGGCGTTACCGCCACGTGAGTCATAGTGTCTCTGTTAAAATGTGAAATTGAGCTTTAAATTCTGTCACAATTCAGAGCAGCATGTCACTACGACAGTCCACATTGCAGGGTGAAGAGAGTGACCCACCCTCAAGATGAGACTGTGACCGGAAGTGGGCGTTACCGCCACGTGAGTCATAGTGTCTCTGTTAAAATGTGAAATTGAGCCCTAAATTCTGTCTCAATTCAGGACATCATGGCTGGCTACTTTGGCAAGGAAGTTTTTGACATCACCACCACTATTGACACCAGACCACCATCATTGTACATCAGCACATGCGTGTATATATGTACATATGCATATTGATTAACACATGTGTAACTTTAGTATCGTGATCATTACCATCACATGGTTCATGGACATTACAATGAGATTGCTACGACCTTCAACACTTAGAACAGCCTAATATAAAGATGTGAACACCTCTGTATAAACCTACAGTCCCTGAGAAAGACCAAAATGAGAGTTAATGGAACCAAATATAAATATTAACATCCCAACCAATCATGTTTCAATGGCTATACCATGTAATAGGTATATGTAAACATAGGGGAAACAGTTCTGAATGGCTTTCTACATGGGTCATGATCATCACATGCAAATGGAAAAGGGGCTCGCGATCGGGTACCCAGGATTAACACCTGAATGCCTGTTTAATATCCCAACAAAACATGTTTCAATGCGTATACCATGTGATAAGTATGCATAAACATAGAAGCAGCAGTTCTGAATGACTTTCTACTTGGGTCATGATTATCACAGCTCTCTCACATAGCACATATTGGATTGAATCATGTATAAAAATTAAGAACGCGCGTGCATTCATTTCGCGTGTATTAAATTATGAATTAATGCCGGTACTGTTTGAACAACACCTCAAGGTTTGCATCCTATATGATGCAGTTGTAAGATTCATAAACATAAAATAACAATATTAATAGTAATAATATGCAATGCATGCACATTAATGTTTTGTTCAGTGCATGATTAATACCTATTAGCGGCTGATCATGTACAAGTATAGATGCATACAACATACACTTGTGGCTCTAGAACATGTGACGGTGCATAGAAAGCATTTTGAGGAGCTATGCATATGATTGAACTTATATAGACGGCTGTATTTGTTATTATGCCACGCCCCCACCTTGTGCCATAGATTATATACATATATCATCATGGGAAAAGCTGAGCTGCTCATTGTGGTTACGTGACACTGGAATACCCTTCACAACTTCGACCGGCTACCGAGCGTCTTACCAATCAGAACACAAGTAGCACGATGCATGCTAATCTCATACTACAAAATAGTCTAGCAAACCCAGCTACGCGTTTCTTCAGAAGTGGATTACCGTGAATATTAGTGCACTTCACAAGCCCCGCACATACGTAATACCATAGATAGTAAAACTATCTAGTGAATTGAAAGTTTGAAACGACATTTGTCATACATGTAGACTACGTTTATAAACTTATTAAATTAATTAAAAGTATACTAGTAATTTGGCGCCAAACTACCACGCGGATTGGGCGATTGTGGTCGCAGGGATATCAGGCAGCTGCCAGCACACCAGAAAGAACTGGATGACGGACGTCAGGTTAGTGCAAAAGTATACAGAGATGTTCATAGTTCGTAAACCATTTTGTTTATGCCAAGACTGCCTCACCCGGCAAATTGCCAGGACAGCGCAGCGTCCGCGGACTTGGATTTCAGGTAAGTTCACCGGCCATGGAATAGCAAGTCGTCGCTGATATACTAAGACACATCGATGAAGCTGTATTGCGTCGCAAGGAGATGGTGGAAGCCCCACTGAAATATAGGTAAGGCATATTTCAGATTTCTAGCTGTCAGAAGGAAGATCAGCACTTCAGTTCGGCTTGATGAAAGGTAAGCGATTGTGCGCTTTTTTCTAACACAATCACGACCTTGTTTCGCGGCAGAGTTCGATGAAGACCTTCACGCTATTGTCGCTACAGTTAAAGGTAGAGCCTTCATAATCCTATTTATTAACCCTACCACCATATCCTCCTTTTACTAGGTGATACAGCGAACTATGGGTAATTGAAGGCTATTAAGCTCAACAGCGTACGTCCTACCTATGTCTTGTTAAGCTCTTTTCATGCTGTAGCTTTTGGTAAAAAGGTTTGTTATGCAGACAGAAGAAAGGCTATTGTGGCGTAGTTGTGGGAGAAAAGATGCCAAATGCTGAAGGAAGAAGAGAAGCAGTTATGGAGGATATCAAGCCTACAATGATGTCAGAAGAGGAGAGCGACGACCAGAATGCTCAAACTCTACAACGTCGCCGTCCGTTGTGGCGTTCTGACACGCTAGATGACTTGATTGATGACTTGGATGAGCGAATAAAAGGAACCAGCAACTCGAGGCTCCATCCATAGAAGCAGAGAGTTGAAGGACCGCTCTTAGACGCATCCAGTCCACCAACTGCCCAACCCTGGATGATTCGAGAGAAAGCTTGAACGTTATAACGCATTTTATGTATTCTTTTATCGATTGTATTCATAATTTTATTATAAATTTGATCATGAGTACACAAATAGAAACAAGCTAGTATACAGTGAACAGATTCGGAGACGTTTCCAAATATGTGCTGAGTACGGAAGCGGACATGGTACACGGAGACATATGTTAACAAACCCATAATAAGCGCACGTAATAGTATCGAGTATACGCAAAATATACGACATGAGATTCTGGTTCTATCCGCAAAAAATACCAATGCGTATTCTTTGCGTATAGCATGTGTATATTCATATGTATATTTAGCATATACGCAGAGTATACACTATCGTATATCCAACTTGTAGCACAGTGGAAAGTAATGCTTGCCATTGACATGTATGGCTAATTAAAAATTCAGCGCTTTAGTATCTCTATGATACACTGTCTAATTTTTGATGCGTAAGAACTGTTTTGTAGAGAGCGCTATCCTGTATCCAAAAACTGTTAAATTTGGTGGCTCCCATCTTAAAGTTTATTGAACTGTAGCATGAGTTATTAATAATTCATGCATGTTATTTCTCCTCCTAAATATTGTATTCCTATTCATGTATTCTCTTGTAAATTTGAAAACTAGAAAAAAATTGCAAAAGCCCAATTTTCTCTTGCACTGCCCCATATACTCTGTTACACAATCTTGTTGTACATGCACGTATATAAACCATACTTGGATAACAGGTATATAACCACAAGGTCAGTACTTCACTTGCTCATTTGACCATTTCTCACAAATATATAATATCAAAAATACCACAATATTATATCTCAACACTATCTAAATAATGCTCATCACAATACAATCAACTACTTAGGAATACACACCATACTTCATATTCAGGTCTAATGCTTGCTTCTCTTTGCCCACTGTACGAAGTGCTAATGATAACTGTTCAATGGAGGGGTGGGTGTGGTTGGGTGGTGCCCAGTCCAACCACCTTCTTAGAACAGCCGAATAATAATCCTCTTCCCCAGTCCTCCCAGCCTCACGTGTGATGGAAGACAGCTCATCTTCTGTGAAGCCTAGTTCCATACCAATGGCTCTCCATTTCTCACCAGCTGCTTTGGTGACCTTAAATATCTCAGTGTGTTTGCTGCTGTCACATAACACCGACCTGCCCATAGTACCGTCTGGAAAATAATACATGATGAGAGATAGTTTTGGACAACCATATAGCAAATAGTCATTATAGCCATACAAGGACCAACCACAACCATATCAGTAACAAAATTATGTTCTGAAGACACAAGCATGATGAAAGTGAAACTAAACAATGAGGTAATGCAACAGATATGATAAGGGCACTATGTAACTCTTTGAGGAGGCACTGTATCACCAGAGTGGGATCTTGTATAGTGTTCATACTACCACCCTCAAACATGGGCATGACAAGGGTATCCCAGCAAAAATGTACCAACCTGATTCCTTTATTATCCCAATGAAGTTCAACAGCTGTGGCTCCACCTTTGTCCACTCACTCACTATCGCGTGCCTCTTGGCGGCTGAATCAGCAAGTGTGTTCTCTTTACTGTGGACTGTCTCCTTCAGCAGATTGAGCTCCACTGTGGTGGGGGTGTGGTCTGAGGTGGCCTCAGCTGGACACTTTATCAGATCTACCAGTGAAACGGACGGGCAGAACTCATCACACACATTTTTAATAACTTCAATTACAGATAACAGATACCAGGGGCTATGCTTATTAGAGGAGGTGATGTAGCATGCCAGACATTGGAAATCCTCCATCTCAACAACAGTGGTGACTCCAATCTTATTCATCCAGCTAATTCCCCTGCTCCAAACACTACATCGGCGGTTATATTTTCCCAGATCTGGCACCAGTGATGGCTCAAGGCTTGGTAAGGCAAAGGCATCTGCTAGCCTTGAGGTGATGACATGGAGACAGCGTGGAGAGAAGGACTGATTGATGCTAGCAGTACGTATCAGCCAACCAAAGACCCTCTGTGGGATGGTGACACTGGGGGGCCTTTCCACTTTGACACATGCTGGGAAAAAGAGGAGAGGACCTGGCTCTGTGGGAGGTGTGTTGGGAGAACCTTCAGGTGCCATGTTGGTGTTCACATTGATGAGGGTTATGGGTACACACAGCTCAAACAACTTAAGGAACTGTAGCATCATATCAATGTTGTACTTTGGTTCAGGGAATTGTTGCTTCAGAACAGGAAGAGTAATCACTCCAGTGTTGCTGGCTATGGGAAGGTACTCATCAAAGAAGGTAGGAGCAAACAACACTCCATTCACCTTCTCTAGCAATGCCTCTGGATGAAGGACTATCCAGCTATTGGCCTCATCACCATCTAGATACACAATAAGTCCTTTATCGGACAGGGTCTCCAGCAATGGTTTTATCTCAGATGGCGCAGTTGGCAGATACTTTGGTTCCTCTTGTTCCAGAAGGTTAACAAGTTGGGTCAGCGGTATGGCATCCAGGTGTGCAGGGACTCTGTCCTTCAGGAATGCATACATCATGTGGTTATTCAGGGATATGGCCGGGTGTTTGGCTATGACACTATTGTTGGTTTGACATAATAATGACATGAAACTCTCCATCTCCTTTCCTCGGAGAGCTGTGGCATTGAGAGCAGTGAACCCAACAAAGTTGAGGTCCTTCAGGGCTACCCTAGCAACACTCTCTATAGCCTTGTGCAGGGACTCCAGCTTACGTCTGTCAGCTATTCCATCACAATGGGTTCCCACCACTATCACGGAGGATTTATCACAGCACTTGTGGCCCACATCACGGATCATTGTAGACCAGTAGAACATCTGTGCAGTGATGTCTTTGAAGTCCTGGAGCATGTTGACCAGCATGAGGAAGGTAGAGGGAGTGAGTGAGATGGTGTGCAGGACAGCACAATGACTACTGTAGAACTCGTGGTGACCAGCAAGGTCAAAGACCATCATGTTCATTTCTTCATTCTTAACCAGATGAGGGACAATACCAGCTGTGAGGAGCTTTACAGGACCAATGGTAGCTTCTGGAAGTTTCCCCTATAAAACGCACAGTTCCGTTTTATAAAAAAACTTTTTAGTCTGTTATTAGCACTTGCACGATGCTGAGGGCATATTTATGAAATGAGTGGGATACATGTACGATAAACATGCATTATGCACAAACGATATCATATTAGCAGCTATCGTTATGGATATATGTTAGGCGTTGCATACGTTATTAAAAACAACTGTTTTATAGAAGCAATACACGAAATGGTATTCAAAACACACTGCCTCTCAACAGTGATTTTCTCCTCCAGTGCAAGTGATTTTAATGATGAGGCTCTGATGGCTATGTTGGTGAGGAAAACTAGTGAGGTAGTAGAGATTATGTACACTTAGAGGATGTGGGTCAGATGATGAAACTGCTACCATGGAATTTCAAGACAAGACAAAGATGGAACATGAGTCTGTGGAGGCCCAGGGATATGTGGAGCATGGAACTGAGGAAGCACACTGCAAATAAACTGTACCCTCACTGCTGACCCCTTACACCACAACACAACTGTAGACCTTGTACACCACCATCCTACAGTATCCTTTCCTGGTGACACCATACACCATACATCGCAAGCCTGCTGACCCCTTACACCATTCTTCACATCGTTTTCTCTTATCTGTAAAGACGCAGGGATTCAGCTCAAAGTTGCTACCCAATTTTATTCAGCAGCTGGCAGGGCAAGTGGCATAGTAGTAAAGGCCAGGCGTCACAGGAAGGACTCTACTAGATGCGTGTAGATACTTTTAAAATCTGAACTGGAACTGACCAAAAAAACAGGAAATCGGAATGCCAGCGTAGAGTATCCATTTTAAATGGCACACAGTCAAAGATAGAGATGAGGCACTACACTCCAGCGGCCAAAATCCTTAAGAGAGACACTTTTTGATAACAATTGAGAAAATATGGGCCATTGATGCATTAGTGACCCAGTTCTAGTGCTCCAACTAGAAAATTTAGAAGTTCAAAACCTTCTGCATGATGTGATAAAAATGAAATTAATTAGTGCAGGTAAAAGGCTAAAGCAACAGCCTAAAAACTGATCACATCCCATTGTAAGCTTCAAGCCGGTTGTGCTGGAGCTTTGGTTACCCAATTAACCGACGATTAACTGAGTAACAGAACAGCTACAACTGGTTCTATTCCGGCGAAATCACCACTTCAAACGGGTGTTAATTCTTTTAACAACCTCAAACAACAGGTTGTTAACCTTTAATCTCTCATTGTAGGATTATCGTCCAACGCGTAGGAGAAAATACTTTTACTTTCTTGCAATTCTTCAAAGATTGTCAAATGCAATCAATACTGCATTGCTACAATATGTATTCGCGGTACATTGCAAAGCAACTTAAAGTAATGTTGGGAAGATCAGAGCAACATGTTAATTAAAAGAAGGGGGTAGTAAGACAGGTCTTATGCACTACGCATATAAAAAAGTACATTGTAGATTTGGAAATTGCTAGCTCCACACGCTTATGAACGGTAGGTATTTGTTAGACGCATGTTGTGGGAATAGCCAAGTGAACGGACAAAATTTTGAAAACATATAGTGTATTTTCGGTAGAAATGGCAAAACAAATTAGAGTAAAAGCACTGACATAGAATGTGTATAGTAGCACACACATCATGCCTCAAAAAACATTCAAAAAAAGTTATACTTGTCGTACTTTTTTCTGTGACAATTAAATTCTCTACATAATGCAGAACCTTATCTGTTGATTAGCATTGTGTAACCAAGGGTGTGATTTAAAAAATACACTGTAAACTGACAATGGACGAGTTGCGCGTAAGGTACAAAGAGTTTAATCATCCTTAATTACATCTGGACTGCTACTGTTTGAACGGAGCTCAACGTGTAATACCGCCATCCTTGGGAAACCTTACGGAGTAAACAGCTGCTATGCCTGGCACATGGTGCCAAGTGTGTGACAACAGCAAGTCCAGCAATCCAAATGCCTCCTTTCATAGATCCCCTACTAACCTAGAAAGGCGGCTATCTGGCTGGCTTACCGTGTTTAACTTAGCCAGGGGATTAAATGCCTCACCATCGCGTTTGCGCCATTAGACATTTTCCAAATAGCGAAGGCGAATAACAATCCCCCCCCCCCCCCCCCTCTCAAGAGGGCATGCAAAAAACCGAGAGGCCAATAAGCAGCTAATTCGACTATGGATTCTATCGTCAACGTTAGTAACATCGGCACCATCAAGCATGCAGTAATTCTGTGACAACATACACCTTTAAACAACCTCCACTTTCTGCAGCTGATGTCAGAAAACAAGTGTGCGACTATCAAGTGCATGAGTTGCCCAACAATGTTGACGATGCCTCACAGTCTGGCGCATTACCCATCGATGGGTTCAATCTAGCTCCCTTTAGACTGAATCATTAGTTAATGCTCCCAGAGTAGCTCCCCGTATAGAATATCTAGAAACTCAAAATACTTCCAGAAACGAATATTCACCTACAAAGTTTAACTTCAGGATCGAACACGATGATTGTCTAGTTAGAGTCTATACTGGGTTCATATTTTTTTGGCCTTCTACAACTTCCTTGGTCCAGTTGTTAATGATCGGCAGTACTGAGAGTCAAAGTGGGAGGGAACCATTAATCTAATCGCATCGTAAAGCCAAACCAATGAGACTATTGAAAAGCATGCATTATTTTAAGAAAGTGAACAGGTTACTCGTACGTTCCATGAATGAGGATCGCAACTCCACAAGGTTGTTAAATTACAACCTCGGTGGGAGGATAGCCAATTTTCTCCCATAGAAATGTATGGGAGGGAACCACTAATCTAATCGCATCGTAAAGCCAAACCAATGACACTATTGAAAAGGAGGCATTATTTAGAGAAAGAGAACAGGTTACTCGTACGTTCCTTGAATAAGGATCGCAACTCCACAAGGTTATTAAATTAACACCTCGGTGGGAAGATAGCCAATTTTTACGGAATTGAAATACGAAAACTAGATCCAGAATTGAAATACGGAAATACGAAAAATAGATCCAGAAAATCAACTGTTTATGGCGTTGGTGAAGCTAAGGCTAAATCTCATGACTAAACGTTACCGTTCCCTTGGGCTGACAACTTTAAGACATAGAGACTAGCAGTCCGGACGTGACATCACGTTCAATCAAATGTTTAATCAACATTCCATCGCTTACGTGCAACTGGTCCATTGGTAAATTTAGTACACCAAACAGCAGTAGAGAAATGGATGACAAAAAACTGCATTTCTACTTATTTATAATGAATGTTCAAATATTGGTCCTACGTGTAGGACATGGAGCTGGAATTAAGGTTAAGTTTATTGTACTAAAAGTAAATAACAAATTGCTCATCCCTAATCGCGAACTATTCATGGAAGATAAAGATGTGCTTTAGTAGCTTCTTTGTTGTTTATCTGAGAGAAACGTAAGCACTGTGTACAATGCATGGGCACATGTGCACTTCACTGGCTCCGCATACTTCAGGGTGATTAAAAAGCAATACCTGGTAAAATTCCCTTTGGTACAGCTGATAATCAGGTGCTGTGTACAGGCTTACTGTGATAATTAAATAGATTTATTGACAAATTGTTTTTAAATATTTGTCGATATTTAAGAGCCAACAAATAATGAAAATTGAACTACCTTACCACATGCCATAAATATCAACTGCAATGGGACATATTCATGTACATGCAGGAGTGGCCTAAATGATTAATAGTGTTCGACCATTGGTGGGCCAAGAGGATAAAAATAATGTATACAACCAGAGTAATAGGTCATGGGGGAGGGAGGGAGGGAGAGGGAGAGAGAGAGGGAGGGAGGGAGAGGGAGAGAGGGAGGGAGGGAGAGAGAGAGAGGGAGGGAGAGGGAGAGAGGGAGGGAGGGAGAGGGAGAGAGGGAGGGAGGGAGAGGGAGAGAGGGAGGGAGGGAGAGGGTGAGAGGGAAAAGAGGAATAAGGAAAGAGGTGACAGGAGAAATAACTCACTTTATGAATGCTTAATTGAGAGCAATACTTTATAGCCTGCAGAATAGACATTAATTAGAACACAATCAGTTAATAGTACCATAGGACAGTATACCACATGTAACATTAATTTGTGCAGAGAATAGACAATAGCACATATGATTCACCCTATCTGATTGGTTGATGCAGGTGTATAGTTATCATATGCAGGGTGGATTCTTAAGTGCCTGGAGAACAGGAACTTCGAAAGCCCAAGTTCTGGCACTTACACGTACAGCTACAGTGAATGGTGATTCCACTAAGACTTTTGTGGGAGGGTGTATGGGTACGTGTAGACCCCTATATATGTAGCATACTCCACTATGTATGGTTAACAACTTGAATGGTGAACAAAATATATTATACTCTCCTGAATAATTAATTTATAAACTTCAACTTGGCATTTCCATTTTTTGTCTGATACAATTTTGACATCAAGATGAAGCTGAACTTAAGTGGAACCCAAATTAAACAATCATTATTGTAGGTGCTGAAAGGGTTAAATATTATGTACAATGTGCTGCTTACAAAATTCGGACGAATTCCAGATAGATATTGAAGGAAGTTTTTACAAATACAAACATCAAGAGAAGACTAATTTCCTGCGTATTTCATTTATAAAATAGATACACCCTGAGAACCGCATAGGTTTGATGATGTGGCAGCCATGTTTTATGTTTTTACTCGGGTTATATTACTCAGCGGTGCTAGGTGTGTAATGAAACAATCACACTACAGCAATCAACACTGAGGTTTATTTGTCTATGATGATGCAGCTAATCTAAGTGGACCCACATATGCATATGTTTTGAGAACGCGCTTAGTCCTGCATTCGTAAAATGCTGGACTCAAGTAAAGCAACTGGTTTGCCTAAAGGCTGGAACACTGCCAATTCGCCTGTAGGCACATTCAGTTCTACTACTTGGATACCGTCACTGTTCGGTTCATATGTCACTGTCAGATTCATAATTGCTGCCATTATATAAGGGGGACCGGCTTTAGAGTTACCGGCCGTGGTTGGTTGCTTTTCAACAAGAATGATAAAACTTTATTCTTTATTAGTGCATATAGATGGCTTATCTGAACTAGTGTGTGCCCATTCTTCAAAAATAGTGCTAAATTATACTGTAAAACTCGATGTGGTCCCTAGAGCTTCTATATACTCTATTTCACAATAATAAAAATTAAACAATATCGATGGTTCGTAACAAAAAAAAATTTCAGTCCATAAACCATCTCCATTTAGAAATCTGCAAAACAATTTATATAACCCTTTCATCACCTACAAAAGTTATTAATATATTAGATTCTATGTAGATTGAGCTCCAATTTGATGCCTAAGAAGTCACTACCAGACAAACAAGGAAAATTTATTTGTTCACTGCAGTACATTTTGTAAACCAGTATTAACTGGTTCAAGTAACATTCATCCTTAGATAAAAAATATGAGTAATTGCATCAAGATCTGAATATATGAAGCACACACTTATCCCACTAATAATGGATGACCCATATTTGAAATAATTGCTACATATGCATTGCAATTGTCTAAATTGTTTAGACACTGTTGTTTAGGTACATGTTATCTGTTCCGCTTTATTAAAACACATGTACATGCGATCAGAATGACATTGGCATGATCACCTCAGTCAATGTTGTCTTTCCTGATCCCGTGTCACCAGAAAGAACAACTTTACCAAATGAACGGATTGGGTAGTCATCACAATTGGTAGTATACTTCTGGAGCATTGTGAGTACATCATACTTAGTAGCCAACTTCAGAGGTATTAGACCATTGGAGTCTTTTATGTTGACATCAATCCCAGACAAGGACAGTAGAATTTTCACACAGTCAACTCTACCAAACAGTGCTGCCCAATGCAATGCTGTTCTGCCATCATCCTAAAGAGAATACAAAGACACTGTTACCAAGGATACAGACCTAAGAATACACTAGTGTATGTCCCTCCCAACATGGGCATGCTGGTCACATTTTAAATAAAGGAGGGCAGAGATAGCAATGGGCCTCAGAAGATGGTGGATATGTAGGGGCAATGCCTCACCCATTACCCTATGGGGTATGGGGGGTGGGGGGGGGGGGCGGGGGTGCTGTATATATTGGTATCACAGAATAGGGAGGAGTCCCAGAACCTTTACAAATACTCTTCGTAACCACTATGAACAATGTATGACGTCAGCACAGCAATGCCAGCTACATGTATAGCCAATGTACACAGGTTTGTATTGGTCCAGTTGTGTTTCAATACATTATTAGGGATATGGAGTGGGAGGTGGGTAAAACCAGCCAGATGTATCTGTAGCAAAAATAGTATTTGATGTCTGGGGTGGAGTCCATGTTTAATCGTTTGGGCAGTATAGATTATGAAACAATTAAGTACACACACAGTGTGGATAATTAAACGCTAAATAATAATATAAACCAGTTACAGTACGCGTACATTAATATTAAAAACATCACCAAGTAATTGAAGTAGGAAACATATTCTAGCAGACATAGAATAATCATTAAAAATTTGCAGCTACATGTACTTCCCAATCATCATAAAGATATGACCTGATATAGAACTCAAGTCTGCAAAATCTTGCACGGTGCATTTTATGAATGCTCCTGAATTAATCATTGTCATCAGGTTCAGCTGGGTAGCTGCTGAAAGGCCAACTAGTTGGGAGGTGTATGGTTGCAGAGAGATAACAGACTCCAGTGGAGGAGGCTGGATGCAGGAGATCATATATGGTAAGGAGCTGATCATGGACCACCAAACTTGATCATTGGTCCGAGTACATCTGGGACAGAGAATAAGTACAGGGATACAACAACTTCAGGATAATGAAAGAGGCTAAGAAGTCTAACAGAGCAATCTATACCACTAACGACGGTCATGTTTACACCCCATTCCACTAATTTAGCTATGGTATCGAAATTTAAGAGACACTGTTCATTACGCCCTATCTTTGAGCTAGTTAGTGTTGTGTACATGAATAAATTCCACATTTTGCATGTTTATAATGTATTTCATATGTGTAGCACATGTAGTTTGTGCAAGGAAGTATCAACTGTTTTGTATAGATAGTGTTTGTGGGAACACACATCTGTACAGTTCACTCAGATGACATCATAAGATGTGTCATTTCGATGCGTTATTGCCAATGCAGTTCTTTTCAGCTTGTTCATATCACGGATTTAACAGACAATAAGCACTTCCACGGAACACGTCCGTTCAAGCGATTATATTCAGCCCAAAAACTGTTGGAACACTTTATTTCATCGCTACATGACACCAGTAGTTTGAGCAATTGCATTTGGATCATGGAGCGCGAGCACTAAAAACAAATTTGTTTGACCTCAGATTACAGGAATGGCGATCGATATCTTCTGCTCTAAACAACGTTACGATGTCGCTGCATGCGGGTATATTACGCGACCGCTACGCTTGCATAGGAATATTATTGCTAAGGAGCAGGATTTCAATGCAACCAGTTGGATAGTGTTTTTGATGACAAGTGCGTGACCGGGGTAAAGGTATATACCACTATCACATCGCTCTCAAAGCGTTTGAAAGGACCTAAAATCAGTATTATCTCTGCTAAAATCCAGCTGGTGCGCCTTCAGATCAGCGATGTGTTGTCAAGCAGCCATAGCGGGCTTGACGTCACATAACGGTACATCATTGTAATACAACCTGGTACGGCATCGCGAGGAATGACATATCGGGACGATGCAGTTTGTACAGTCAGGTACAGGATGTAATTACAGTCTAATATTACTTGTTTACATCCTGTACCATTATACGATGACATATTGTTCACATCTGTTGACAGCTCCGTACCGACTTGAAGGGCACGCGACATTACCGTGTTCTGTTAATTCTACGCATTCTTGTATTGTACACTACTACATGTAATAGTATACGTACTCGCGCTTGATTACTATATGGATTTTACCGACAAGTTTTAGTTCAAATCAGTGGCGTAGGAAGGGAATAAAAAGTGCAGCGGCCAAAGTTAAAAGGTGGAGTCCCCGGGGAGGGTGCGGGAGGGGGGCGCCCCTCCCACCCAGCCAGGGGGAGTATGGGGGAGCGCTGTAAGCTCTCCCATGGGGGTCTGGGGCTCCGCCCCAGAAGCCAACGCTTTTTGCGTAGAAAAACACCCCCCAAAACGCAAAAACTGCACTTGTTTTTAAGTGAAAACATTATTCCGAAAAAAAATCCGTGTCCAATGAACAATAGCAAGCGTGCATGGAACAGAGCAACGTACCAGCAATTAACACGCTAAATGTCTGTTGAGAGAAACGCTAAATCCATTTTAACACCGGATCCACGAGAACAGGTCATTTTTTAGAGCTATTTTGCGGAAGTCACTTTTACGAAAATTAGTCGGAAAATCTCTGAATGATGTAAAACATGTCTAGTACATAAATCTAACTCTTTATATGATGATTTGTGTCATTTGCAGCTTCGTATCTACCCCACCGGCTAGCCAGCATTCGTGCAAAGTCGAAGAGGTATGAGCCGTCACCGTTAACGATGCACTTTTTTTCTGGGCCGTTCTACATATCATAAATCATTTCATTAGTTACTTTCAAAGTAGAGTAATGTTACTGCGTTCTTAGTTCGGCTCTACATTCGTGTATTAGAACAAAAATAGTGTTTCAAATCAAGGTCCAATCTAACAGATGGTCTGGGGTGAGGCATCGTAATTGCGCATGCGCAAGGCATTACTATTTTACAGATATACATGCAGCTGCGCGTGCAACGAAATGTTCTATATCTATACGTAGGAGTGACCAGTATGACAGAGAATAAGTGAACTACTCTACAGACATGTGTTCTTCAATGCGCTTAATTAGTTCTGGCTTGTTACCGGATTTCTTTATGTTATAGTGGCTCAGATAAGCCTTTAGTTCAGGCTTTTTCCATGATAAGAGGTCCTTTGCAAGGTCAAGTTCCTCAAAGGACACTCTTGCCTTCTTCTTGGTACCAGCTGACCCTGCAGACTGAGGCCTTCTACGCTTGCACTTACTAGTAGTAGAAGTAGTCATTCTGCCAATGGTTTGATACACAGAACGAATTTTCCCTGATAACGGTAATTCACTTAATTTGATGACCTTTTGTATCTGCATCTCTTCCAGCCTGGCAAATACACCATCAGCCGATATTTTCACATTGCCAAGATCTCTGCTCTCACCAGCTTTCCAGCACTCATTAATGATAGTTTTCACTTTAGTTGTGAGCTCAGGGTGCATATTCTTTCTGGTGTATGCCCGTCCAGAATAGAAATTGGGCTCAAAGGTTGAAAATGACATCTCATCACCTGTGCCAATGAAGGCTGCTCTGTCAATGGCACCAGAAACAGTGAGGTTCATCTGTGCCAAGAGTTTATCAGCATGTCTCATCGCAATGCTGAGGGCATCCAGACATTGCTGTGCTCCACCACACATGTGCTTATCTAGCAACTTTTGTGACTTATAGTGATAGAGGCACTCTGAACACTGTGGATACAAAGCTCTAATCTGCTTCAATGCCTCCTCATGTTCATGTTGCTTTGCCATTTTCTTCAACTCCTGTTTGCTAGTACATGTGGTTCTCTTAGTGTATCGCTTCTTCTCCGTCCTCACCTTTATGCATGCATCATCATTATCACTATTGAGTAACACTGTTACTCCTGTGAAATTGATACCACTCTCACCCATTGGGGTAATGAGTGAGGATGCATGGCATGAAGGCAAATGCACACAGACAGTTGGTATTGTCTGCCCAAGACAATTATAGAACAGTATGTTCTGCTGGTTAGAAGCATTTGTGATGTACTGAGCAGCATAGAATTCTGAGATTCCCTTTATGGTAGGGCATACTGCAGATCGATATGGAGCTTTGAAGTTCGGCTTTATAAGTAGCACAGTAGTGTTAATGGTTGACTTCTCCATCAGTGCCACTGCAAGCTGTTTTGGTGTGGATATCTTACGTCCTCCCTCTCCCTGTGTCAAATAAGCTTCAACTTGGGTCTGCTGGTGAGAGAAATGCGTGTCGCAAACATCCTTCCCACTTTGTGCTTCATTGTGGTAATAAGCCACAAGGTTGAAGCCAGCAGCTGAGCAAACATGAGGCAAAAGTAGTTTGGACTGTTTTCCTGCAAGGTTTTTAGCATTGTCACTTTGGATTATTAACTTCTTAATATGAGGAAATCGAGATCTCAAAGCATGCAGTGCAGCCTCAAAGCACGACAACACAACATTTGCATCACATTTTTGCTCTCCTTGCACAATGCAGTCAATGAAGTGTAGAGTTGTTTGGTCCATCTCATACACATCCAAATCTTCATTAGACTTACTATTGTCATGCTCATTTCCCTCACTCCCCACGTCATGCTCACTTCCCTCACTCCCCACTTCATGCTCACTTCCCTCATCCTCCACCTCATGGTCACTTGCCCCATCCTCTACCTCAAGCTCACTTGCCTCACTCCCCACCTCATGCTCACTTCCCTCATCCCCCACCCCATGCTCACTTCCCTCATCCTCCACCTCATGCTCACTTCCCTCATCCACCCCTTCATGCTCACTTGCCTCATCCTCCACCTCATGCTCACTTCCCTCATCCTCCACCTCATGCTCACTTCCTTTGTCCTCCACCTCATGCTCACTTGCCTCATCCCCCACGTCATGCTCACTTCCCTCACTCCCCACCTCATGCCCATTTCCCTCATCCTCCACCTCATGCTCATTTCCCTCACCCCTCACTTCATGATCATCAAACTCACCCAGCAAACAACCATCACCTTCATCTACGTTGCAATCCTGATTGATATTCACTGCCTCCATCTCATTCCTCAATCGTGCTTCTTCAGAACTGAAATCTATTTCCACATAGAGTTTGTCAGTACATGAAGATGAGCTGATGATCAAATTGTTGTTCTCTGGCTTTATGAACACTCCAGCTCCCCACCATATCATTCCTTTCTTACCATAGTAGGAATCACCCCCCTCTCTGAATCCTTTTGCGAGGAATTTTTGCTTGAAGTCGTATATGATGTACGCAGTGCTCGAGTCCATCTCAGCAATGGCAAGTTTCATCTTATGAGCCTGTTGAGCAGCTTGCATCACATGAGCCATATATCTGTATGAGCGACGCTCGCATTGGTGTATGGCAAGGAGTACATCAGCTATTTCTGACCGCCTGGTAGGGTCCCCATCAAGTTTTATAAGGGCTACGTGCCTCAGCTTGTCAAAGAAGAGGAAGGGACTTCTGCAGGCATTGCACTCAAGGCGACCACCAGCCTTTGGGTTCTTGTTAGGCATCCTGTGAAGCATCAGGTCTAGTGAAAATACAGGTGAGTGGGTTGTAGCACTGTTGCTGTTCTCCCCCACCGATCCCTTAAATTTAGCACAACAGCTGAGCTGGCCTCTAATCATGCTTACTAAGGCCTCCTGTATACCTGGTTCATCCAATTTGTCAGGCTGCGATACCAATTCTTCCAGCTCTTGATATGCCCTGAACTGCTGAACTTCATGTTCTTGAGGTTGATGGGAGTTGTCACATTCGCCGTCTGTGTCCTCTGATGCCTTCACACCTTCCCTTGCATGCAGTGCATAGCCATAGCTAAGAAAGGTATACACATCAGTACGGAGACCACGCAGCTCATCACGCAGGGTGTGGTCCACATCAGATAGAGGGGCAAGTGTGTCAATCACCTTATCCACAATGGTGAAGTTGTCAATGTGAAAGTTCACCTTTATATAATCCACTCCAGCACGAGCCTCTTGTTGCTTTCCACCTCCTGTGATGTGCTTTGCTATGGTGTAAAACAATGACCTTCCAATTGGTGGTATTTCAGGCATGGCATCCTCATGCTTTGCAATGTATCCTGTATACATTGTTGCAATGTCATTCTTCAACACAAGAGACCTCATAGCAAATACATTCTTGAGCTCTCTCCACTTTTCCTTTCTATTTGGTGCACGCTTTTTAGCTTCCCATGCTAACCGGCCAATGTTGTCGTCACTATAGATGAACTCCACAGCAAACTCTATAACATCTTTAGGCACTCGAGGTTGTGTTTTGCTGAATTTTTGGATACTCATGCCATGAGTCAGGTATAGCTTGTCGATCTTAGCCTGGAACATCACCCGAGCTGCATGGTCTTTGCTGAGTGTTAGCAAAGATGCCACATATGCAATGGGAACATCAACAAACGAAACAAGAAGTCTTCTCGCATTGTAGGATTTGAGCTGCTTCTTCTCTGCGTTTAATATGTCCCTGATTGTGTTTGGTATTGTGACCAATACTTGGGCATCCATGTTGACAGGGTTTTCAGGTGATTCTACAAGAGAATGGAGGCTGAATGCCTTCTTTGAGCCCTCGTTGAGTCTCAAATTAGGTAGAAGCACATGTGCCCACGCCTTGACCCCTTTCCAAAACACATTCTGTATTCGGTTCATACTGTGATTATCAATCTCGCTCTCAATCGCACGTTTTACCTGCCTCCTAACTTCGACGTTTGGAAGCGATCGTACACTACGTTCGTGTTCATCGCAACCCATCAGCTTCAGTATCGCAAGAATGTGTTTTTGCGATGATGTGTAGTTGCTTGGCCCATCATCCTGTTGTACCGTTGTATCGAGCTCTGCAGCAATCGATATCGGTTCAGCAACAAAACAAATACTGGTGGCTGCACGGCGCTCGGGATTTGACCGATGGGGTGTTTCCTGCACTACACTAACCTTTTTAGGGCGGCCGCGCATACGGGGTTGGCATGGACAACACTTTGTGCAACCTGTCCCAGCATCGCACTTGTCACACACAGGTTTTTTGTGCGTACAATAACAAGCGAGCGACATGATTAGCAATGACGTATTGCATCACTGCTTTGTACTGTGACGGTCTGGGAACTACCATCAGTAAGTTTGGGTATTTGTGCTTAAACGTAAGCTTATTCCGAACACAGTATTGATGTGGTATCTATCTGAGACATAAAGTAATACAATGGCGCATACAGAATATTACAAAACGGCCCTAAAAAAAAGTGCATTTTCCCACTCGAGACTACCGAGGTTTTGCTAACAGCATCGCTTCAAACGAATGCAGGTTGCTGCGTACTATAGATGGGCAAGTAAAAATAGCACCACAAAACTCGGAGAGAGTTGGGCTATCGGAATATGTGTGTAAAGTTGTAAATAACATGTTTCCGACTAATTTTCCTAAAAGGGTGTTCCGCCAAAAAAATGATCTATTCTCGTGGATCCGGTGTTAAGTGACCAGTTTAGTTTGTTGTGAGATCTTGCCTGCGCGCATGTAATACACAAAACAGCATCGCTACTTTCCAGATAGTGCAGCCAAGGCCACTTGTCGAACCATGATGGTTGAAAACTACGTTGCGCGGGTACCTTATTACCGAAGCTTCTTTTCGGAAAGGGATACAATATTGGTTGGTGCGCTTGTTCAAGAAAGCTAGCTGAAGTCGCCATAATGACACTTGCAACAGCATGTAATTCACTAGCAGCAGCTGCCCAGCTGATTGAATTACATCAATACTGCCCGTATCATGAAAATTATAAGTTAACCTATATTTTAATTTATTTTTCTCTTATGAAAAAGTGCAGCGGCAGCTCCTACGCCACTGCAAATACATTTGAAATGGCTGCAATACACTTAATGGTGATATCGATGTTAAGCTATAATATTCCAGTTATTGCTGACTACTGTCGGTATTAGGGACTGGTGGTGCTGGTGCTTCATCAAGTGCTGGTCGGGCCCTACCACCGCGTTTGGTCGACCAAACGCGGTCGCAGGGCCCGCCCTTCTAGTGCCGGTAGTCCTTGCGTAAAACGTGAAATTCCGGTCAAAATTTATTTCAAAATGGGTGCTGGCCGAGATGCTGGCAAGGTGAGTGTTTGATCCGTTTGCCCAATGCGAGTTGTTGTAAGTATTTGTTTGTTTGTTTGTAGCCTTTTTATTATGATATATGCCAGAAAGGCTTTGATTTGAAGTACAGACTTGATCGGCCATTTGAAAGTGCTACGCATCGATCTCTAGCGGAAAGCTTGTCAATCGTGACACAACATTACACGTCGAATCCCGTGCTGAGGTATTTACGTGATTCAAGTTTACACACTTATCGGTTCATATATCATAGGATACCCTTGCACCCGATGATGATGTTCGCGTAGAGCCTCTGGAAATGGCCATTTCTCCACATCATTCCATAGAGACAGAGGACCATCAGACAGAAGAACAGCTTTACATGTGGGGAGAGATTATAAGGCCTGGTCTCAGATGGCTCTCTTTATTATAAGCCCCTACCTCACAGAGGGACATCAAAAGTTTTGTTGGCACTGTCAAAGGTAAGGCGTATGAGTTGATAGTATAGTTATACACTTTGTACTTTGCAGGAATTTCGCATTGCATATTGCGATTTCTTTGACCCTGCTGAGGCAGACACTTTGCAACAGACTTGTGTGGGGTTTGTGCATACCATAAGAGACTTCATGCCCTCCCTCTTACGAAAGCAGAAGGTACATTACTTCCTTCATCTTGTCGGGAGTATGGAAAACTACGGACCAACTTTATCCTACAGTGCCGAACGGTAAATACATCTGTCCATCTTTGTGTATGATTTTGTTCACGAGTGTGTTTGTATGTGTGTGTGTGTGTGTGTTGTGTTTGTTTTAGTGTGGTATACAACACATAGCATGGACATCCCCAGGGCCCCCCCCCCCCCCCCCAACCCTTCGGGACTGAATGACCTCCCCCCCCCCCCCCCCCCCCCCCCGACCTTCATGACTGAATGATGCCCCCCACTCCCCTCCCCAACTTCTAATAAATGTTGAAGTTTTCAAGTAATGTTTCAATTGACCAAACTCGGACAGCATCACCTCTCCAGTAGTCCACTTTCCCTGTCAAATGGCACCTTCTTACCCTATCCTGCCCCCTTCCCCCAATCCAAATGTTGGTGGTGCCCATGCATAGGTATATTTTTATGCAGAAAATTCATTTTTTAATTTCATGGATTACAGTTAATGTGTTTATTGTCCATTGTTTATCTGTAATCCAGGTGTGAGTCTTTTAACTCTTCTGTGTGTCTACAAAACATCTATGGAAATAAGCAAGCTCCTAGTCGTGATATTGCTAACCACTTTGCTATTGTAGAACACCTGCGCTACATTTGTGGCGGAGGACTGTTTAACAGCAATGAAAGGTTAGACCTCTGATATTTGTATCCATTCATTCAACTCCAGCTTTACACAGATGCAGTAAAGGTGTTAAAAAGACCTTTACAATACACATGAAGTGCAAGGTTTTTAAAAATCCATTCCAAGCAAGGTTTTGAAAGCAGAGCGAGAGATTTATAAACCTGGAACAGCACGTATGGTGAGTTGTAATCTATGTATTGAAATTGATTTTATGCGTATATATAAATTACGTCTAGGCTACATCGTATAATGGAAAACTAAACCATCTCAAGCTTCATGCTACTGTAATTCATGGGACTATTGAAGAACTGCCACAGCTCGAGACTCCCTATAGTGTCATCACACACATGGGCAGTATGAATGACAACGTACAGGAGTACAGAGCGGTCGGCTCCAACTGTTTAGAGCTGGTCCATTCGGGGGATTATGTTGAATTGCTCCCACCATTCTGTGAGGTAAAAATATCAATTGTTCAGAATTTTGTTTTGTTCATATGTACATGTAATATCCCAGTTCAAATATGGTCAGCTACTGACTACATTCAAGCTCAAGTCGGGTCGTACCCTTTGCCTGGTACAAGGCTTCTTGGCAATGCATCTACCTAATGGACAGCCACTCCTGAATGAGTACGAATGTCCACTTTTCACCCTATCACGGACACTATTTACTGTGGATAGCACAAGGATTCAGAAGGCAATTTCAATGGTCCATGAATGTGGAAACCACTGCAAGTTTGAAACGTCTGTAATTCTGAACACTGTAGAACTGGAGCTACCAAGCTTGTGTTTATACATGACTGGACACAGCTGCTCTATTGCCTTAATGTGTATTGTATTCTTTAAAAGTTATAACAACAGTCGCAATGACCTTTGTCATTGAATTAGAATTACGGTATATTTAAGTCCATATAAGGATTTCATCTGCTTGCGTACAGGTTGTTTACGGCCCTGTTGCAGGTTGTTACTGGGTCGCTACAAGTTGTTAGCTACAGCATATATCAGGGTTGGTACCTTTCGGGCGTGTATCGAGTAGTTTTACACTGATCGTGTCAAGCCGGTAAACATCCTGTTGCAGGCTGTATACACCCCTCTACCGAGATCAAACTTTTCGTTGTGTAATCATTCTTGTTATTCGATCGTTGTAAGTTTGACGCTCTTTGTAACTTAGTGAAGTTGTTTTATTTTATTTTTCAAAATGCCTTCACGTCAGGAAAAGTAGAAAGCCAAACGACGAGCATAGTACCTCAAAACTAGAGACGACGTATTAGATATCCAGCCCGAGCGGAACTACATAGCAGAGCCTGAAAAGAAACGGACCTCGAGACGCGATTAGTGGGGGGGGGGGGGGGGGGGGGGGGTGCTGTCTGCTTCTGGCCCGATACAAAATGCGTTCGTGGGTTTGATCGCGCTGGGGCGACCATTAATAACCTCTCTTCTATTTCGGCGCCCCTTAAAGCCCCCTCAGATCCTGAAAAGGAACGTACCTCTCGACGTGCAAGGTATCGAGCAGATCCTGAAAAAAGACAGCGATATTGCCATAGTCCTGAACGTGCATCTCGCTCGGCGAAAATGGTTAAGTTCACTCAAAGGTATGTCGTACCTTTACAACCTCCCTCTCATATCAAGATGGATTACTTAACATGCTATACGGCTCATAATCGGGTATGAATAAAAATCAATGAAACAAGTAAATAAAAACATTCTCTATGAGAAAGTTGGTGGCATATAGGATTTCAAGGCAATGGTGGTGTAAAAAGGAAGGAAACAAGGGTCTAATAAAAAGGGAAAATGGAATAGTCCTATATTTAGCACATTTCTATATGTAGGATATAGTATATGTTGTTCGTGTGGAATAATAGGAATATTCCATTTCCCCATATTATTAGACCCTTGTTTCCTTCCTTTTTACACCACCATTGCCTTCAAATCCTATATGCCACCAACTTTCTCATAGAGAATGTTTTTATTTACTTGTAAAACTTGTACTCTATCCGACACCACAAGTACCATGATCGTAACTTAAGCCATCGAACACTGTGCGACTTAAAACATATACACTTTTAGCGGTAGGTCATCTACTCATAGGTTAGTGTACAAACTGAGGAAGTTTTCTGGCTCCAACGGCGCATAGCGCTGTATTGTACATGGAATGAACTTAATTTTTTTTTTTGTTTTCGAAGTGGCTCTGTTATACATTTTGAAGTTAACAGTTCGTGCACGAGACTAGGTCAAAACGGTTATCTACGTTATAGTTGTGCATGCACGGACTGTTTTACAAAACAGACACTGGCATTTTAGAAAATGAAAGGTTCTAATGTCCATACATGCTTGCATGGTCTCACATACTGGCCCTGACCCCATGTACAACCAGCCCTACCCCCGCAACCCAACCCCCTGATACCATGCACAACCAGTCCTGTCCCCATCCACAACTAGCCCTACCCTCAGAACCAATCCTGGGCCTATGCGCAACCATGCAGCCCTGACCCCATGCACGCACGTCCACAACCAGCTCTGGCTCACAACCATGCCTCACAACCAGCTCTGGTCCCACACCAACCCTGGGCCCAAGGCCATGTACAACTGTGCTACCCTGGCCTCATGAATGCACAACCCCACAACCAGCTCTGGCCCCACAACCAGCTCTGGCCCCACAACCAGCTTCGGCTCCACAACCAGCCCTAGCCCCACAGTCAGCTCTGGTTCCACAACCAGCCCTGGCTCCACAACCAGCTCTGGTTCCACAACCAGCCCTGGCCCCACAGTCAGCCCTGGTTCCACAACCAGCCCTGGCTCCACAAACCAGCCCTGACCCCACAACCAGCCCTGGTTCCACAACCAGCCCTGGTTCCACAACCAGCCCTGGCTCCATGCCGGACCCACAACCAGCTCTGGCTCTGGTCAGCCCTGGCACCACAACCAGCTCTGGTCAGCACAGGCCCAAAACAAGCTCTGGCTCCACAACCAGCTGCATGCAGATTCACACAACCATGCAGCTAGCTGCATGCACAACCAGTTCTCAGTGGCTCTAAAAACACTTCTTAAGGATGATTTATATAACAATAATTGTGTTTTTTTTTTTTTGCATTCCTGTGCATGCATATAGCTGTGATCTGTGTGTATTTGAGTGTGTGTGCATGTGTGTGTGTGTTGGAAGGAATTAATGGACAAACTAATGTATTTAGGGGGCGTCTCCAAACAATTTTGGAAAAGTTAACGTCATTTTGACGTTCGGGGGGGGGTTCAGGCTCGTGGCGTTATCTGATGTACTGACCAAACAAAATGGCGGCCGGACTCCCACAACCTTCGATATCAATGATGTTATGAGGGGGGAGGGGGTTATAATGAAACGTCAAAATGACGTTAACTTTTCCAAAATAGTTTGGAGACGCCCCTTTAATGGATATGCTATTGTATTAACATGCATGCATGTTGCATGAGTAGAGGGGAAAATTTACTAAGTCAGGTCGAAGCGGCCGGGAGGGTATAAAGTACAGTCAACTGTGAGCTTTGAACAATCGCATAGTTTTAGAATCTTCACTTTGAATGCAATAAAGTGCATCCACACTATTAAGGAAAGCATTTCTCTCAAGACAGCGTTGTGTCGTACTCCAGTCTACCATGTAAAAAAGTCAAATATTCGTACTTTTTGTGCTCGAAAAACTAGCAAGATTATAACAGCCACTTTGAAATGTATCTTGATATATAGTGTAACAATGTCAGCACGTAATGTCGGATGGTGTGGCATGTCTCGAAAAACCTCCAGACGGGAACACTTTGAATCAGACTAATCGTAGTCTCCCGCACCAATTGCATATGCATACAATAAAAACACCTCCCCGCTGAGTATAAAAATATTCTGCATCTGAATGATGTACGGATGTGTACAGAAAGGTCCTTTCTACATGCCTGGACTCTCTATGTTGCTGCGTTTCATTCTGATTATGCAAAAAGTGGCGCCAAACAATGTACTAAGATAATGAGTTTAATGACGTCATTATTCCGGTATGTCTAGCATTGTTCCAATTATACCCTTTTTGATCCACATGGAACAATAGTACAGCTAATGGATTGGACATGCAGCCGTAGGGTGATTGTTCTTCGCTATAGTGTATGTGTAATCCAGAAGATGCTTTTTGGATAAGAGCATTTTGGTTTCGGCTACCAGTTGTTTAACACCTCAAAGAAACAGGATACTTAACCGCATGGTATGCCCACCATCTCCCACTTTGGCAGAGGTTGTTTTCGGCTAAGCAACTTAATGTCTAATGTACCGGACGTCCTCCCGAGGGCACATTTGTCTTCTGCGGTGTACAGAAAATATTTTAATTCATGTTGTGTTGTGCCAGTTTAATATCCGTTTTACATTTTGCAGTGTATGTTCGATGTACATTCGGAGCTTGGCCCAAAATTGTCATGGTCTAATTATTTTCCTCTGGTCCCAAGCCAGAGCGTCGAAGTGAAGCGATCGCGATACGTGTGGTAACTATATAAATTTCTATACAAACTATGAGTCACATTGACACTCAGGCTTCAAATATACCCCTGGGAAGATGCCTGGTAAACCTCCCCTGCCAAACACACAGTGTTATCTTGGCCACACACATTGTGGGAGAGAGTAGGGACTAAGCCCTTCACACCTGGGACAACTAAACCATTTAAATCTGAGAGGGGGGGCTCCCAAACGGTGGGAACTGAGCCCTTCAAAGGGAAGGATGGATAGTGACTTGCGGGTGCACTAGGACTTTAAAAGGGGGTGTAACAGCTAAATGCCTGTTGCAGTCAGACTAGTGTAGAACTAACATGTACTGGGGGCCAATTATAATAGGCAGCCGTAGAAACATGTTTAACAATAAAGCTAGTATATTCAGATGCTAGCAATGTGGAGTATGGTGATGACATGGTGGAGCATAGCACACATGAGGAGGCACAGATGGAGGGAGATAGTTGATGTGTTAAGTCAGAAGAGTGATGCGGGAAACGACCACCTCATCACATTTTACATTAAAAAGTAGCAAGCATGGGTTGAAGATAATTCCACCATTCAAAAAGAATGCTTGGAGATCAAACTAGCCATGCAGGCTTTCCTAATCTATCCCATCTGCAGACCTTTCAAACTAGAAACAGATCGTCGCTCACAGGTTTGGATCGATAAACTTAAACGTAGCGATTCTCGGTCGACACGTTGGAGCATGTGAATGTAACTATTCAAATTCACTCTTGCGCATCAATCCGGCCAAGCATATGGAAATGTCCATATGCTTCTCTGCCACTTGAGGTAAGAACTTTGACTCGTTTATAAATGAGATCACTGTGCAGCAAGAGGAGCTGGGTCACCTTTGTTGAAATCTGTTGATATAGACTTATAAACTAGTTCAGACACATTCTGCCCCTTTCAGTAGAGATGTTTACTATTCCCACCCAAACACGCATGTTTGCTTAGCCATGAAGAGTTGGAGGCAAGAGTGACCCTGTCCAGGAAATGCCACACAGTACACCTTCATAGAAGAGGTGACCAAACATGTCAGGGAGGCCTCTTGGCACTGAGAGAAGGTGGGAGGACTTAAGGCCAAAGCTGTGCTGAAAGAGCTGAAGGAAGCGGAGGCTGTCCTTATGTGCTGAATGTGGCAGATCATGATTGCTGACAGATTAGACCTCAGTTGGATTCAGATGGCGAGAAAAGGCTTGAGAGGGCTTTGCGAAAAAGGAGGAAGAAAAGTGTGCTATGAAGAATAAGCCGAAGGTGGAAGCAACTTCTGCTACACCACTGTTGACCACGGGAGACATCACTTCACGTAAACCCGGCATAGTTCTCCCAGCAAAGAATGGCCCCTGCTTCAGTTGTGGGGAGCTCTGGAAAATTAAGCCGTTGCCTCATGTTGTCGTGCTTAGTGTATTGAGCCAATGGTTAGATAACGTGGTGTTGGGGGGTGAAAGTGATGTATGCGAATATCTGTTGATTGGCTACCATGTGCTTAGCTGTTGAGTGGTGTTACAGATGAGTACACAAATTTTGTAACCCCCCCCCCCCCCTCCCCCACCCCGCTCCCCGTCATTCCTATTCATTAGTATAGATGTGTCATGGTTTAGCATATTGAGGCACTCAAAGCTGGGATATGGATTCCTGGGACGAGGTTGTGCATACCTGATCATCAAGCACAAGGGAGCAGAGAAGTGTACCTAGTTATCAATCACAACATGTGCCGATCCCACATGAGGACATGTCAAATGATTTCATCCAGAAATGCACTCACCTTATCCTGAAGGTTGACATGGGCACCCCTATCCAAAAGCACTTTCACGCACACTAAATGGCCCAACATTGATGCCCTAATCAGTGGGGTGTATCCATTCTGTAGGAAGAAGTTCATGTCATAGAGTGCACCAGTGCCGTGTACAGGAGAATAAAGGGGGGAAGGGGCAGGCTTTAATTAGAGAGCCAGTTATATGTGGATGTGTGGAACAGTATGACCACCAAAGGTACACATATGTAGAGACAAGAATATGGTGTGCTGTAAAATCACACCATGATACATAAACACACATACATGCATGTGACATTGGAAATGCATGTACATGAACACAGAGGTCTGCACATTGCATTAACCACGCAACAATGACCTAATACATGCACATGTAGCCTTATAAGGTCATGTGCTAACTGATAGTCAGCACTTCACAGAATATTTCAGATGCATGTAAGATAACTGAAGCATTCAAAAGGTGTCTAGGGTTATTGCCACTCTGTACATTCTAGGATGGCCACTAATACACGGTACGTGTACTTCATATTGATTAAAGAATTTACAATCCTTCTCTAAAGTACATCTGTGGTACATGTAGTTCATTACACTTCAGGGTTAAATTAATACAGCTTGCACCAGAGATGATATCCTTAACTACACCACAACACACCAGCTGTATGTAACAATGTACATGTACCATGCATCACTACCATAACTGGTGCTGGCTGTATTTAGAACCCTGGACCTTTGGCACTCCAAGGTTATCACTCATGACAACGTTTAAGGTACAATGTAGTTGAATAAACAGTCTTACCTTATCAGTAGTGTCAATGTTAACCCCTGCATCAAGCAGTTCAATGATTCTTTTAGTCCTGCCACCTTCTGCTGCATCTAAAAGCATCTCTTCTGGTGTCTAAAGTAGGGGCATGTGAACAGTAAAGAAAAGATAATATGACTATACTCACAACTTAACTTGCAATGCTACATTGTCTGATTTCATTTATTTGGACCAAACAGAGCTGACTACATGTATACTCACAAGTTAACTTGCAATACAATACATTGACTGATTAGTGTAACAAGGTTCATTCATTATACATGCACATGTAAATATAAATACAATGAGTTGACATCATTACAGCCCAGACTATCAAGGGGTTCATGTGCCCCTCCCCCTTTCCCCATGTCCCCTATCAGGGACCAGCACCTTGGTACCAATATTGCAGTACATCCTGCTTACATGTAGGTAATGATTTACATTGGTAGCTGTTGGAACCCCCAATAGTCAGATAAGACACTAAAGTAGCTGGTATAAGGTACATGCATGGCTTATTTAAACCTCACTGGAACATATACATGTACATATATGAGAAGAAAAATTAGGCATTTTACAGGGACCCCCTAGGATTTCAATGGCAGATCAAGGAAGGGGGGGGGGGGGGGGGGGGCATGTGCCCCCCTCCTCCTCCATGGTGTATCGAAAGGATTTATACCAATGGGATACATGAACATGTGTACATTGTACAGTTATCTCAACCTCATCATCATGTCAGTAGAGAAACCGGGGGGGGGGGGGGGGGGAGGGGTGGTGGTGGCACAATGGACCCATGCCCTACACCCACCTCTGCTTAATACGGCAACCGCTTGTAGCATAAGTTTAACTTCTTTATCATTATTCATTACCATTGCAACGATTCACATGACTTTAGTTATCAACTGGGCCCTGTGACCTTACCATGCATCCATAACGGTTGAATCTAATAACACCCGAATCAAATCAGGCATAGAGGCTAGAACCAGGCATATTGGTTCGAGGCTGCATGCCTTAATTGAGGCTGTATACCTAGAGTGTACTTCAAGGTGGGCCAAGTTAGGTTCAGCCTTTAGGAATGGTGGGGTCAAATGCTCAAGTCACGTCCATCATGAGGGAAGCTAAATATGACTTATGCCCAGCTAATTTATAATGTTACTAGCACGTCTGTTTTTCTGGAAAATTAACTACATTCTTCTGGAAATGTAGAAACTGTTAGCTTTGGTATCCATCTGTGTGAGGAAATTAATTGCTTTGTCCAGAAAAGCATCCACTCATGTGTTAATCACCTTACAAATGAGCCGTGTGCACCATTACATGCAGGATTTTCAATGCCGAAACAACAAAACTGCTAATGTTCTGGGGCTCCATTCCGGACATCTATAGAGAGGGCTTACAGCACTCCCCCATACTCCCTAGCTGCAGTGAGAGGGAACCCCTCCCACACCATATGCCCTCACCCTGGGTTACCAAATCTGTCATCTGCCACTATACATGTATGTGTTATAAGTACATGTAGGTATGTTCCTTAATGTGTTGATCAATGGCAATATTATCATGTACTAACAGAAGGTAGATGATATTCAGGGCATTTATTGTACTTGCATTATAAACTATTTCATTAAATGCACACCTCATGATGAACAGACAAACATATACCATATCCTTCCAATGAGAACATTTGGATAAAATTAACACTTGCTACATGTAGCAATACCAGTATTCAAAATGCATTCCTTGTACTGATTAAAAATCACTGCTTCTAATTGCAAGGATACGGTATAGTACATATATGAACGCATGACTGTCACCTGTAATATACACATGTAATTCATGCACATGTACTTCCGCTATGTTCTAATTACACCCCACCTTCATGAGGGCAATAGCAATCCTATTACATGCATATGCAATATGTACACTCTTCACATACGTATAGAAATAGCCAACCATCTGGATTAAACGTTCCGATGACAGAAGTTCAGTGACCTCACCTTATCATTATCAATAGCAAGTTGATATAATTTCACCACTTCTTCTGCCCAGCCATTTCTAACTGCCTGCTTTAGCTCCTCCTACAGCACACATACCACTTCAGTTACAGAGCATTGTAAAGTATTCAGTTACAGGACATTGATAAGAATAACTATTTAAACTGATATTACTCACGTCAGGTAAAGTATGGAGAATGCATTCCTACAAGCTTCATACAATGTATGTGAAATGGTTTGCATATATATGTAGGTCACACCCACCATATCCGATTCTTTAGCTTGAGCTCCCCTTTCTACAAGCACTTTCACACAGTTGACATGGCCAGCTCGTGAAGCTAACATTAGTGGGGTACTTCCATTCTGTAAGGAAAATGTTGTATTACCATAGAAATGTCTCTAACACAGGGTTATGCATACATGTACATGCAATGTGAAAACCATGAAAATTTTGTGGTTGTTGTGTCACACATGCAGATTTAGCCTACCATAACACACCAGACACACCTTCCGGGAATACGTACATTAAAGCGATAGAGCTATGTATGTTATGGACAGGTACGGCTCTACCATTGCAACACAATACATGTACCTCACATAGGTAGCAATAACAATACAGGTAAATGTATGTAGGATGACAGTACTGGTGGTTCAAGATTAAGTGCATTACCTAATGGTCACCTCATTACATGAAGACATGTTTGGTACTTGAGTCGGATTGAACAGTTGTTAAAGCAAGGATAGGCTGCTAATTTTTTTACATTTCTCCCCACAAGTTAGTAAGACAATGCTGCATCACTTCCATTGTAACAATGGTGTTCACGGGTTACGTGAAGCAAAGGATTTTCTTCTATCACCTGCAAAGAAGAAAATTAGTACTCTTGTTTGGGAGGGGCTATGTTTGAAGCCATATCTTCAAGCCATTGATGATCTCTCACCTTTATCATCCAAGAAACGATGAGAGTAATAATAAGTTACATGTATGATGAATTAACTTAGTCTCCATGCAAGATGATGTTAACATAGAGCGGACCATAATCCATTCTAATAATTTAAGTGTAACAGATCCTTTCGATCTAATTGGCCACAGACATGTACCTTAACCAAATGTTTAAGGTCAACAAGCGGGCAATTTTAAGATTGCGTTCAGTAATATGGAGCATACGATATTGTCTCACTGACCACGATGTCATAAATTAGATAGTGTTATTGTATTACATCATTGCCTGCAAGACTAAAACTGCTGCTCCCTATTAGTACTCATTTTAAAACCCCAGTGTTCAAAAAAGCAAGCATGGTAATAGGGAATGAAGTAAAGTGGATCCACACAATTGCACACTACATGTACATGTACATGCTCACATCAACTCACCATGTGCTATGACACTGATCACACTCACATCACCTCATCACACAGGGCAACATGTCGACAAATGACTGATGGTTGGTCTGGGCACCCCTATCATTATCCCACCTCACACATGCGCATGAATTGGTTCCCTTCTTGCTGACCCCTGGCATGTACATATCGTATACATGAGTGCGAGGTATGACCAGTACACTGGTATGTAGGTCACTAGCACATGCTGATGGCTAGGGGCCTTATATTCACAACACCTCATCACAACATGACATCAAACTGATTGATCGTCTGGGCACCCCTATCCATCAGACCTTACACACTTTGTTGGCATGACACTGTACCAGTATATGAACTGTCTACGTAACATGTACCCTGACCCCTATAGGTCACACCTATCCACATAACATGTACCCTGATCCCATAGGTCACACCTCACATACATACATATACATGTACATATACATGTATATGTGCACCACCTAACCAACATGCTCCACCCCTTACACCAAGCACACATCACATACATCACATCACCACACATGAGAACATGTCAAAGGATAACACTGGTCTCATCATGCACTCACCTTATCCTTATGATTAGGGAGGGCACCGTGATCCAACAGCACTTTCATGCACTCCAAATGGCCATATAATGATGCCCAGTGCAGTGGGGTCATACCACCCTGTCAGGCAAAGGTCATATCACAGGGTGTACCAGGAATGTCACTAACACAGGTGTTAGGAAAAGTACATGCAAATGAGAAACAATGGAAGTCTGGGGAGGAGTGAGGTCACCTTCCAACCTACATGTACTATCACACCTTATCATACATGTGTGCAGTTCACAATCCAGCAAAGGCAATAAGGCATCGTGTGTGCATGTGTGTGTGTGTGTGCATGCCACTCATAAGCAGGACCTGGTAATAGGGGTTGGGTTCACACAAGTGCACACTACATCTACATGCTCACATCAACTCACCACATGTGCTGAGTAATTCCATATATGTATATTTGCCACCCTTTTAGCATCATAGTCTCGTTTGGACATGCTACTTTCCCTATGTGCTCTCCCCATAGGAATATGCAAAATAACGGTACATTTGTATACCCTATAGTGTACACTTTTTTTGTGACATCGCACATTTCGGTTTAGCATAACTTTAGCCTGCAACATTGTTGTCATATCAATTTGTACTAAAACATTGACAATAAAAAGGAGAACACAAAAATGAATCATTTTAATAACTTCTTAGCATGTGCCATGAATGGGGTCATGAATTTGTAATGAAGTATGATGTATCCAAAAATATTAAAATACAATCCTGACCAAACTTTTACCATAGTTAGATAATCATACCGCAAACATGTTTAGCTAAACATCTTTCTGGGCTGCATATTCATCGGGCTGGGACAGCTCATAAAATGGTTGGTAGCCATTTTTTCCCTCTTTACAACAGTTTGTTTGTTTAGGTAGCTAAGGGTGCCGTCAAAACACTACTATATGATTATCATTAATTGCTTTGATTATGGTAGCTTTGTTGTGACAGCATGGCCACTGCCTTAAAGGAACAAACTGTTGTAAGGAGGGGAAAGATGGCTTCCAACCATTGTATGAGCTGTCCCAGCCCGGCGAATATGCAGCCCAGAAGGATGTTTAGCTAAACATGTTTGTGGTATGATTAGCTAACTATGATAAAAGTTTGGTCAGGATTGTATTTTAATATTTTTGGATACATCATACTTCATTACAAATTCATAACTCCATTCATGGTACGTGCTAAGAAGTTATTAAAATGAATCATTTTTGTGTTCTCCTTTTTATTGTCATTGTTTTAGTACAAATTGATGTGACGACAATGTTGCAGGCTAAAGTTATGCTAAACCAAAATGAGGGAGGTCACAATGAAAGTGAAAATTTTAATTCCTTGCATTTTAAAAACTGTACACTATAGGGTATACAAATGTACCGTTATTTTGCATGTTCCTATGGAGAGAAAACATAGGTAAAGTAGCATGTCCTAACTAGACTATGATGCTAAAAGGGTGGCAAATATATATATGGAATTACTCTGCTATGACACTGATCACATTCACATCACCTCATCACACAGGACAACATGTCGACAAAAGACTGTCACAACATGCTATCAAACGGATTGATGGTCTGGGCACCCCTATCCATCAGACCTTACACACTTTGTTGGCATGACACTGTACCAGCATATGAACTATCCACATAACATGTACCCTGACCCCATAGGTCACAACTTACATACACATATACATGTACATGTGCACCACCTTACCAACATGCTCCACCCCTACACCAAGCACACATCACACACATCACATCACCACACATGAGAACATGTCAAAGGATAACACTGGTCTCATCATGGACTCACCTTATTCTGATGATTAGGGAGGGCACCGTGATCCAACAGCACTTTCATGCACTCCAGATGGCCATATACTGATGCCCTGTGCAGTGGGGTCCTACCATCCTGTAAGGCAAAGCTCATATCACAGGGTGTACCAGGAATGTCACTAACACAGGTGTTAGGAAAAGTATATGCAAATGAGAAACAATGAAAGTCTGGGGAGGAGTGAGGTCACCTTCCAACCTACATGTACTATCACACCTTATCATACATGTGTGCAGTTCACAATCCACGAGGCAACGTGTGTGCATGTGTGTGTGTGTGTGTGTGTGTGTGTGTGCGTGCCACTCATAAGCAGGACCTGGTAATAGGGGTTGAATCCACAGGAGTGCACACTACATGTACGTGCTCACATCAACTCACCACATGTGCTATGACACTGATCACACTCACATCACCTCATCACACAGGGCAACATGTCGACAAAAGACTGTCACAACATGCTATCAAACAGATTTATAGTCTGGGCACCCCTATCCATCATACCTTACACACTTTGTTGGCATGACACTGTACCAGTATATGAACTGTTCACATAACATGTACCCTGACCCCCATAGGTCACACCTCACATACATACATATACATGTACATGTCACCACCTTACCAACATGCTCTACTACCTACATCAAGCACATATCTCAAACATCACATCACCACACATGAGAACATGTCAAAGGATAACACTGGTCTCATCATGCACTCACCTTATTCTGATGATTAGGGAGGGCACCGTGATCAAACAGCACTTTCATGCACTCCAAATGGCCACATGCTGATGCATAGTGCAATGGGGTCCTACCATCCTGTAAGGCAAAGGTCATATCACAGGGTGTACCAGGAATGTCGCTAACACAGGTGTTAGGAAAAGTATATGCAAATGAGAAACAATGAATGTCTGGGGAGGAGTGAGGTCATCTCCCTACCTACATGTACATGTACTATCACACCCTATCTTACACATGTGTTGGTCAGAATCCAGCAAATACAACAAGGCATCATGTGTGTGTACATGTATGTGTGTGTGCTCCACTCATAGCCTGACATAGCAAACATGCCTCCTGCCCCGCCCCCACTTGGACTATACCTTCACCCATGCCACCCTCATTACCTAGGGTCCATCCAGGTTAGTCCGGAATTTCAGTGCTAACTGTTTAACCACCACAAAACATCACATCACCACACATGAGAACATGTCAAAGGATAACACTTCTTTGTTTGTGAGTGTGTGTGTGTGTGTGAGTGTTAACACTCATGTCTCCGGCTCCCACTCAGACATGTACCTTTATCCAAGAAAGCTTATATGGCTCCACTCTACCATTTCAGCGCTAACTGTTTAACCACCCAACAAGTTCTGGTCCCCTGACTGCACAGGAGCATTAAATATGGTGTTGGTGTCACTGATTCCCACACTCATGTAAGTGTGCATTGTACATATGGGTGAGTACTTGTACCAGTCACATGACATGTACATGTACCCTGACCCCCATACCAGCGCTGGTCACATCTCACATACATATACATGTACATATGCACCACCTAACCAACATGCTCCACCCCCTACACCAAACACACATCACACACATCACATCACCACACATGAGAACATGATTACACTGGTCTCATCATGCACTCACCTTATTCTGATGATTAGGGAGGGCACCATGATCCAACAGCACTTTCATGCACTCCAAATGGCCATATGCTGATGCACAGTGCAGTGGGGTCCTACCATCCTGCAAGGCAAAGGTCATATCACAGGGAGTACCAGGAATGTCTCTAACACAGGTGTTAGGAAAAGTATATGCAAGAAACAATGGATGTCTGGGGAGGAGTAAGGTCACCTCGCTACCCACCATTATACACACACACATGCACACATATTGTACCTTATTGCACAGGCCTCCAAGCAGCCTGGTACAAACCCCAGCGGGGCCCCATTTCCCAAGGCACTGGCACAATCTGGTCTACCCAAGGAACAGCCCCCCACACCCAATACATGCAAGCGTTTTAACTATGCCTCCTGCTTACACTATGATGGTACCTTCACCCACAGGTTCTGGCACTCTGGTTGCCGAGGTGACTACCCTTGTGGCTCCAGGGTAGACTTCACCCCCATGCCAATGAATTATATGCTTCAGCTATCTCATATGCACAGAGATGGGTTCACATGGTACACCTCATCACTGTGTACATGTGCCTCATAGTCTACATTCATCTGAGGACTAAGGGGACTTGATCTATGACACACACGTCTCACCTTATTAGTAGAATCAACATTAACCCCTCCATCAAGCAGCCTGATCACCTCCTCAGTCCTGCCACCTTCTGCTGCAGCTCTTAACTTCACTTCCAGTTCCTACAGTGATATCAACATGGGTGAACATACAATAATGCAAACACATGTAGGTTCCCTTTAAATAACAACTACTAAAAAACCTGCCTACACCAAAAACCCATTCCCCAGTTGTCTTCACCATCCTCCTAAATACCCAATGACAATCAACTATCCATTCTGTGTACAACTTTCTCTTTCACTCATCTCTCAGCCACCACACTGTGCCCTCGAATATTAGCAGGGTACATGTATGAAGGTATACCACACTCTGCCCTCCAATAGTAGCAGGGTACATGTACATGTACATGTATGAAGGTATACCACACTCTGCCCTCCATTAGTAGCAGGGTACATGTATGAAGGTATACCACACTCTGCCCTCTAATAGTAGCAGGGTACATGTATGAAGGTATACCACACTCTGCCCTCCAATAGTAGCAGGGTACATGTATGAATGTATACCAGTCAACAGCACTTCGTGTAACAATATGGAACTTACTAACAACCTAAGAGCATACATCCATTTCTTGCATCCACAGCAGTCAATATGTGTTCCCCGCGATCACAAGCAGGGCCACCTTCTTCCCTGGGCATCTCCATCCCATTCTCCTCAGGGTCACACCCTTTATCCTGACAACATGCATGTCTCTCCCACACTTTGGACACAGCTTGTTATCAGAGAACAGTGTGTGCCACTGACACCAATGCACTGTTGCCTAGCAACCAGATACTGCCACACTAAGATAACGATATGTCATGGTAACGACAGTCCATTGGGGCATGTGCTAAAACCATCATAAGCGATTCATTCTACTATCAGCCTTGTCATGAGTGTAGTTGAAGTGTTAATCATATGCCCTTGCTCAACCAAATGGGCCTTGGATGTAGCAAGCTAAGCAATACAGGCTCAGCAGTTGGATGGATGGTTAGGATTCCCTAAGCGAGAGGCTGAGGTGGCTCTAAATAAAAGATTACCGCTTAAACTACACCTACATGCATGCCCCAAACTTATACTACCTATGATTCCCGCAAACAATATAAAGTCGAGAATCAAATCGTATGTGGCATTTCAGGGCTGTAGTCACACTATACAAAGGGGTTCGGTTGTAGTGATGTCTGGCACGATATAATCAGCAGGGGGGAGGCCTCCCGCGCGAAGCTAGGAAGCTCTGCGGTGCAGTTTCATTTATTTTTCAGCATGCAGCTGATGAAATCATAGATTAAATAATCTGTGATGAAATCAAGGTTATATCTCACTACTGTTTCAATAGATTGAAACGTGGGTCAAAAAGACCTACACCCAGAAATATTGAAATGGCTGCGTGTGCTTAGCAACGATTTATTGCAATCGAACAACGTTGGAATGTGTGCTACTCTTTCGTAACACAAGAATTGGTAGTATATTTGACGCTGTTTTATGGTTATAAAACTTGTACACCACAAGTACCATGATCGTAGCTTAAGCCATCGAACACTGTGCGACTTAAAACATATACACTATTAGCGGTAGGTCATTTACTCATTGGTTAGTGTACAAACTGAGGAAGTTTTCTGGCTCCAACGGCGCATAGCGTTGTATTGTACATGGAATGAACTTGATAATTTTTTGGTTTTCTAAGTGGCTCTGTTATACGTTTTGAAGTTAACAGTTCGTGCACGAGACCTAGCAACTAGGTCAAAACGGCTAATCAGTATAGTACTACGTTATAGTTGTACACGGACTGTTTTATACAACAGACACTGGCATTTTAGAAAATGAAAGGTTCTAATGTCCATGCATGCTTGCATGGTCTCACATACTGGCCCTGACCCCATGCTACCCCCACAACCCAACCCTGACCCCATGCACAACCAGCCCTGACACCATGCACAACCAGACCTGTCCCCATCCACAATCAGCTCTACCCTCAGAACCAATCCTGGGCCTATGCACAACCATGCAGCCCTGACCCCATGCATGCACAACCCACAACCAGCTCTGGCCCACAACCATGCCTCACAACCAGCTCTGGTCCCACACCAACCCTGGGCCCATGTACAACTGTGCTACCCTGACCACGTGAATGCACAACCCCACAACCAACTCTGGCTACACAACCAGCCCTGGCCACACAACCATCTGGCTCCATGCCTGACCCACAACCAGCTCTGGCCCCACAACCAGCCCTTGCTCCACAACCAGCTCTGGGTCCACAACCAGCTCTGGCACCACAACCAGCCCTGGCCCCACAACCAGCTCTGGCACCACAACCAGCCTGGCCCCACAACCAGTACTGGTACCACAACCAGCTCTAGCCCCACAACCAGCTCTGGCTCCATACCCTGGACCCACAATCAGCCCTGGCTCCACGACCAGCTCTGGCTCCATACCCTGGACCCACAACCAGCTCTAGCCCTACAACCAGCTATGGCACCACAACCAGCACTGGCTCCACAGCTAGCTCTGGGTCTAGGTCCCACAACCAGCTCTGGCCCCACAACCAGCTCTGGCTCTGGTCAGCCCTGGCACCACAACCAGCTCTGGTCAGCACTAGCTCTGGCTCCTCAACCAGATGCACACAACCATGCAGCTAGCTGCATGCACAACAAGCTCTCAGCGGCTCTTAAAAAACTTCTTAAGGATGATTTAGGTATAGAATATCATGAATAATTGTGTTTTTTTTTCTGTATTCCTGTGCATGCATATAGCTGTGATATGTCTGTATATGTGTGTGCATGTGTGTGTGTGTGCATGTGTGTGTGTGCATGTGTGTGCGTGTGCGTGTGTGTGGTAAGGAATTAATGGCAAACATATGTATTTTTATGCCATTGTATTAACATGCATGCATGTTGCATGTGTAGGGGGGGCGTGTCATTAAGTCAGGTCGAAGCGGTCGGGAGGGTATAAAGTACAGTCAACTGTGAGCTTTGAACAATTGCATAGTACTTTGAATGAAATAAAGTGCATCCACAATATTAATGAAACCATTTCTCTCAAGACAGCGTTGTGTCGTATTCCAGTCTACCATGCAAACAAGTCGAATATTCGTACGTTTTGTGCTGGAAAAACTAGCAAGATTATAACAGAGCCACTTTGAAATGTATCTTGATATATAGTGTAACAATGTCAGCACGTAATGTCGGATGGTGTGGCATGTCTCGAAAAACCTCCAGACGGGAACACTTTGAATCAAACTAATAGTAGTCTCCCGCACCAATTGCACATGTTTACCACTGCGTAACATAGTACCGTATGCAGAGATATGCAGAGTCTGCCCACCTTAGTACATGCAGATAAGTATGAAGACATGTGCGTATGGAGATTGATATGCTGATTCGTATCAAGATGTGCAAATATCAAGATCAGTATATAGATGGTATGAAGGGGGTGCAGTATGATAGCAGTATCCCGATGCGTATCCAACCCACTTTGAAACGCGCGTGTGATGTATAAACCCGTAAATTATAATAGTGCGCAGTAATAGTAATAGGGGGGTATAACCGGATGGATCGAGGTACGCTATAATCATCGCAAGCAATATTAACAATACGTGTTCTGTTCTAACAAAAACACCAAACGAGCTAGTGTGTATATATCGTGTCTTGTGAGTTTGGCAAATCAGTGTACAAAACTCGTCTCGCTCCGCGCATGCGCAATTATTTGTGCACATGTTGGTAAAAAGTTCTAATGGCGAACTGACCATCACTAGCCTAAATACGAAACGGAATCAAAGGTAAGTCTACTGGGATGTTAAACTCACGTAAACAAACAAGACCCGTGTTTTCAATCGAACTGCAACAGTCAGACAAATCGAATTCTCAATCGGCTGCTGTTTTCTGCTGTACGTTCTCCGCTAACGGACGTACGAATGAGCCAGGTCCACGATAAAGAGATTCAAACGTTGCAGACAAAGACCGTGATTGAGGCAACGCTAGCGAAAATACTACGACTTTTCCTAAGAATGTAAAGGTAAGTTGCTGCGTGTTACGCTATGTACAAACGTTACTCTAGATGCATCTTGCCAAACCAGGACAATGTGAATGCGCTAATATGGACTCAGCGCTGTGTTTGAGTTGTCGCAAAGGTATAACCGCCCGTATATACACGTCCTTTTTTATTATTTTTATTGTTATTTCAGAGCCGAAATTGAGCATGATAGAACCTTTAAATGCCATGAAAAGGAATCTTGCTGTACAAGGATCACCTCATCCATTGTGCACAGTACGTTGTAATGATATACATTATGTACACAAATAAATAACGTACTAGTGTCACTATCAGGAGCTGTAAGGAGACACGATTCAATATAGCAAGCACATTGAGACTCTGTAGCCAAAGGTGAGGGGCCTAGTTAGGGTAACTCCAATGGATATCTGCGTGTATCTATGTTTATTAATCAGACAGCTCTTTAGCCAATGAAATGCTGTAGTAAGGGAGGACTTTACAATAAGGTCTACGAAAAGGACAGCAGCCTGTGACTAAGGTAATCCTCTTCTTTGTTTATAGAAGATAACTGATTCTCCTACTATCTAGCTAAACAAGTGCCAAGATAGTAAAGGTTCATGCTGAATTTAAAGACCTCCACCAGATGAAAGGATGCTGCGTCTGAAATGTGGTGCTTGAAGAATGCTCCTGCCAACTGAACTCTCATAGTTTATTTTGGTAGTTTGTATTGAACTGTAGTTGTAATTGAAAAAGTTTCCTGCTCTTAATTATTACTGGCGTATATGGGATTTAGACGTATAGCACCGCGTATACCGGTCCTGTCTATCTTCAGTATGCAGATCAGTGGGTGCATTGTAAAGTATTCGAATACAAGACGTGCACAGAATATGCATACGTTCATCTGAAGTATGCAGACAGGTGACAATCAATATGCTGACGCTGTATGCAGACCGCGATATGCGCGTATAAGTGAAGTGTTCGTTCTGAGACATATACTGACCCTGCATACGAGCCGTGCGAAAAACTGCCCACGTGTCGAGTGCAGACGCGTGGCGACCAATATAGGTGTAATATACAGGACTGTATACGGTACTATGTCACGCCGTGTACAATAGAAACACCTCCCCGCGGAGTATAAAAAACTTTCTGCATCTGAATTAGGTACTTATGTGTACAGAAAGGTCCTTTCTACATTACGTTGCTGCGGTTCATTTTGGTTGTGCAAAAAGTGGCTCCAAACAATGCACTAAGATAATGAGTTTAATGACCTATTCTTCCGGCATGTTTAGCATTGTTCCAATTACACCCTTTTCGGAACAATACACACCCAGGAAAGTTCGAATTGTATCATAGCAAAAAACATATTTGAAACATCGATCTTAGCAAGCAGATATGTGTTTTGCTAGTATGTTACAAATACACGTATCTGATACAATTATGTATACGCTTGTGGAGATGAATGTTTCTAATATGTATTATAGTATTAGATACAAAATTAACTTTCCTGGTGGTGTATAGTGTTATAATATGAGCACATATACAGATAGCACATTTTTAATTTGTGAGCTGCGTGATAGGCCTATTTGTTTAAAGATATTAGACTGGTTTATTTTCGGGGGGAAATGGTCTGGTTAAAACGGTACAACCGGGCTGGAGGCAACGGCCCTACATTTGACCGATGGTAGTTCTGATATGATACATATGAGAATGAAATTTGTCCCGTAAAAGTTCCTGATACGAGGGGAGAGGTTAAACATCCAGGGTAACCAGCCCCTAATCCCTAGCTAGATACGTACCTTTCGCCGCACTGCGGGGACCGGTGCATCAGCGATGCGACCGCGCGACTTGGACCCATGTGAAGCATCCATCACTATGGATTAGAAAGAAAGCCGACGTCCAGCTTGGTTGAGCTGTTACCATGTAACCAATCGTGAGGAAGTTATACGGCGGCCATTTTCTGGATCCATTCACCCTGCATTGCACAATAAGGCTTTTTATTTTCTTTCTCTGGCTTAATTCTTCTGTACCATAATTACGCCCACGTTTTATTGCCGTCCGTAGATGGGCGTGGCCCGACGGTATGGGTGTGTTTGAGATAGAGATCAGGCAGAAACTTATACAACAAATACACGAATTCACTGCCATAGTTAGTGTTTGTGTATGTGTGCGTCAGATACTTATATAACACTCCATCTGATAGTGGTTTTCACATTATCCCAAGTTTAAAAATACAATTCTCCTAACCACTGTATGGCCAAGGGAAACTGCTCAAAGTCTCATGCATGCCACCTGTTGGCTAATTGTATGACCAAATTTTATCCTCACTTTGATGCAAGACAACTCAAAGCATTCATCTCACGGAGGATCATTATTTGAAGATCCATATATATGACTTAACTGTATATAATTTTTTTACCCCTTTCTCGTATCCTGGAGATTGTGCTGTGATCCCAAAAGCTGCATCCATTGTGGCCAATACCCTCAGCACTGATGCCTTCGAGGCCATGCATGAAGGAGAACATTGAGTACAATGGTGTGGATTATAGGGTCACCCACACCTGCCAGGAAGCTAGGTGGACGTGTCCAAGAGTTGTCCCACATCATTTGTTTGGGAGGAGGAGGGGGCTGTGGTAGTGTTGGACTGTTTCATCTAATACTAGGCATTGATATAGTATGAAGGGGGAGGGACCTGTCCACAGGTTTGAAGGGGGGAGGGTCCAGACTGGTATGAAGGGGGAGTGACCAGTCTCACTAGTATGAATAATTCCCACTGGTATGAAGGGGGGATCCCTCTGGTATGAAGGGGGATCCCTGGTTGAAGTGTAAACCACAATACATCCAGTGCTTACCACAAGTACATATGTATGGACCCATCATAATAGATCAGTCCTACATGTATTACTTACCATACACTACATGATCACCCTCATCATCCAACAACAACACCACAAACACACACACACACACACACACACATGTGCACACACACATGCACACACAGACAAAGAACAATAGGACCAATGATGGAACGGTACAACATACAACACACATGTATATTCATACACCTTGTACATATACCAAATATCAGTCGCACTGCTATCACTGAACCCTGCACATGTACGGGAGAGCAGGGACTCTACTTCTTCATCGGTCGGATGCTCCACGTGATTAAGGACGGGTTTTTATAATTTATTTCATTGTGCAGTGTTACACGTTTATTTTTTATAATCTCGTGCACACTCTTCCGTTTAGGGAAACACTTTACCAAACCAGGAACCTTGAAGTTGAGAGAACACAACACATGCCCTAAATACGCTGAAGCGGTTGAAGTTACGAAACTGGAAGACTCAGAATTCGTTCAATAAACAGCCATTATTTATTCGTTTGCCAACTTGTAGAAGTCCAATTTGTCATTAAATTTGTATTTGTACATTACATACTTGCTTAGTACTACTTGAAAAAGACGAGTGCTTGTTCGTAACAGCCTTGGGTACGTTGGAAAATTTAACAAACGGTATATTAATATGCGTTTCTGTGGATAATTCCACTTTAAGGAGCGTTAAACTCTTTAGGGAAGAATACATTACAAAGCACCTAGTGAAACCAAATAGATAATGCTTATCAAATTTTCACAAGAACAGTCCTGAATACTCTATTTTGGCCATGGCAAACGCATACGAACACAACCGGTGCCAGGTATGCGGCCATTATACTTTTAGCCGCATTATTTTGGCGGGAGCGGGAATAATTAATACAGCCGCTTTGGCCCATATTACGTTCTTAGAAGTTCTTTGCGGCAGTCGGTTTTGGCAGGTTGTTCTTTGCGGCAGTCGGAGGTTTTGGCAGGTTGTTCTTTGCGGCACTCGGGGGTTTTGGCAGGTTTTGGCAAGTTTAAGGTAATTCATGCCACATGCAGCCCATAAATGTGCATCCATGCATATGTAATCTGCTGTCTCTGTTAAATGTGCGCAGTGGAACAGTTGATTTGAGAGCTGAAGGGCGGAAATAAATATCATAAAGAAATCTGAATCACAAGGTAACAAATACTCTGATATACACGGTCTCCATTTTTGGTTACATATAGATCAGAGGAGGTGTAAGCTGTAACGGAACTCTGTTGTCTGTAAAGGCAAGAACCATATGGTAAACACATTTCAAGTATACATTACATCTATTCAGCTATAGGGTTATTAATGGCATCTATGGGTACAAATGTCAACTGTGGATTTGCACGTGTAGCAATGAAAGAACTTTCAGAGAATGTATGTGAGTTTAAACGGCTCTTCCAGCATCCACTGCAGATATCAGATGAATACTTTGATTCTAAGTATGGGGGGAAAAAGTCAAGTAGGTATATTGTACAATGCAATCAGATTAAGGCAGCGTTTTTGAAACGATGGCAGCCATCAAATGCTAGAGATGATTACTTAGTAATATTTTCACTGCTACAATGGGATCGCTTAGCCCAAACCGAAAGAGTAAAACATAGATTAGAAATAGGCAATGCATGCCTCTCTAACTTTTATGCAACTCAGAAAAGTTTTCCATTGAAGCTGTGCTACACACCATGTGAGATTAACATCAATCTAGCACATGATGTAACACAAGATACATTTCTAGCAGTAAGCCTGGAAGCATTGAATAATATATCATTAAATCGATACAATGTCAGCTACCCAGACATGCTCATAAAGCACAAATTTGTAGACGAACACAGAACAAAGTCTGACATTAAAAAAGAAGCGGAGGTTATAATGAAGAAATGCAAGAGCTCAATAGAGAAAGAGCTTGATAAAACTGTACCAATAATTCGTATGAAAGAAAATGAGTCTAAAGCAAGCTACAATCGGAAAAGAATTGCACAATATTACACAACAACACCCGCTTCAAAAAAGAAAAAGATGTCACACTCACCTAACTTTGATGGGGTACAGTGGGACAAGGAGAGAGTACTTAAATATCTGCAAGAAGTAGAAACCAAAGATGAAAAAGTTGTTTGGAGTACAGTGGCACAGGAGCATGGCATTGAAGGACATAATAAAGGACAAATACTGAAAGAATTTGCAGCAAAAAATGGAATCAACACAGCAAAAGTAAGTGCATGTACATGTATTGTAACAAAGCATACACAAAAAGCTAAAAAGAAATTCCCTGGAGGGAAAGTCTCAATCCCAGTGCCTCCAACAACTGAAGTTATCACAGTTGCATGGAAAAAAATGGTTGATTCCGGAGAACTAATGTTAGGCATACCATGTTCACCTTATACCATCACAAGTTATAGAAATGACAAGGGGAGGATAACAGTTGAACACAAGAAAATAGAAGGTAGAAAGATTCCATTACATGATGTGCGATCCACGCTTTTAGACAAAAACAGGAAACATACATGCATATATACAGTGATTCAAAACTTGATGGTATGGGAATTGAGGATTTGCAAAGTGCTATTAGGTTGTTTAGACCACACTTAGATGAAAATGTTAAGCATTCAAGAGCACAGCGTACAAGGACATTGGCATTTTGGCATGACCATGCCACCATTTTAGGACATGGGTACATATTAATGACTGTGCATGTCATATATGATACAGCTGTATTTATGCAAGAGACAAGAATGGCAACATTCAAACTGTAGTTGAAGAACCATTTATATACCTGTTTGGTCTAAATTCATCCACTATAGAAGACCAAGCAGGACTCATAGAAGACAGGGTGGAATGCTTAAGCGGGCATAATGATCCAGTGATAGCATCAAATGGAGTACCTGTTCACGATGTCGTTAGATTCTTCGTTGGTGACCATCCTGCCCAGCAGTTTGAAGGAGGTACACAAGTTGGAGGTACATATAAATGTGGAGCCTGTGGATGCAAGGACAAATTAATGGATGATCAAGCCCATGCTCTGCACTGCAAGACCCGCTCACTTACAGATTTGCAAGCACTTGCAATTTGAGGCAAGTTGGGTAAGGTACCATGCAAAGTTAAGCCTCTATATGTACATGTACCTGATCTCCTTGTCAATGACATTCGAAAGGAGCTCAATGCTCAAAAAATACATGTGGATACCACACAACCACGTGATGAGCTACAGAAAATCCTGCAACAAATCTTACAAGGTGTACAAAGGGTTCCCTCATTGCTGTTGCTTCATCCAGAAAAACAGCTGAAGGATATTAATTTAGAGCATTACACAATCCTTGCATGTGAACCCCTACATGATCTAAAGTGCCATTTACTCAACCTGTTCAAAGAACTTCCAAGTGTACTTTCATCTTGCAATCTTGAATGTGTTCAATGTATTGAAAAGTGCCCATTGCGAGAAAAAAAGAAAGCAGCCGAATTACTTGCAACTGCAATACAAGTTTACCAAATGATACGTACATGCAAATCAGACTGGAAGGTAAGGGCACTTGTAGAATCTATTGTAAGAATCTCCGAAATTATGTATGCTAATGAGACTGAACGCTCCCCCAAAATGGTTCTGCGTCTATATAACAATGTTTGGCTCCATCATGAGCTCTGTTATGATATATTTCAAACACCACAATCAAGAAATGCATTATTTGGTCTCTACTTACATTTGGCAGAGCAGTATGAAATTGTATGCCTAAGATCAGCCAACACTGAAAATCAAGAACGATTATTTGGGAAATGTCGACGAACAGCAGAGAGTGTTACAAACAGACACCCAGCAAACATCATCACTAATATAATGCTCCACATGCAAGCACAACAGATAGGTACTGCAAAAAAAGTGAATAGTGACACAATTGTAAGCAAAGCAGCAAAAGGCATGCCAGAATACACTGGTACACACATTCCAATTGAGTTTGCGACTGCACATAGGGACAGCTGGCAAGCCCATCTCGAAAAAATAAGCCCATTTTTAATACATGAAGAGAACGTTTGGTAGACAGCAACAGAAAGTGAATACATCTTTAGTGATGGTGTAGACTCACCTAATCATCCCCTACCAGAACTTCTTCACTTTCGTGATAGTAGCCTACTTGATGTCCAAAGGCGAAGAATTCAAAGTTGGAAATCTATCATGGAAAATAACACCACACTGCCAATACCTTACATCAAGATATATGGATATGATGAAGAATTGCTTTATACAAAGGAATTCTCACAAGTCACCATACCTGACAGCCAAAGTTTAGGTTCTGACGAAACACCAGATGCCATCAACAGATCTCTAGATGTCTTCAGTGAGCAGACATCTTCACATGATACTGGTCAACAGGAATTGGCAATAACACAATATGACCCACAAAAAAGTACCAGCAATGCTTCTACAAATGCTACAGACATGACCTTTTCTAAAGAAAACAGTAAACAAATTTCAACAACTGAAGAACAACCCATAATAATGAACACTAATGCTGTAGAAATAAGCAGCAAATAATCACACATCTCAAATAGTTATATCAGGTTTTGAAACAAAATTAGGCTAAGCAATAGCCAACTGTATTGGAGTCACAAAGGAAGTGCAACAACTTGATACACTAAGAAAAGATCTAAAAATCCTAAAACATAGTCATCTGCCACAAGACAACGAGGACTACCAAAAATACAGATGCCTTTTACCAGCAAAGGTTACAGCTCTGCATAGAGAGTATTGTATGTCGCTAAAAAAACTTGAAAAAGAGTTCTATATGACTCATGGACGTGTCCCTAACTCAGAAAAAGATTCAGAGACTTGGATCAATTTGATATCAAAAAGAGACTATGCCAGAAAGCTACTTCTTACGTGGGACAATATAGCATAAGCTATTATGTGTGGATTGTCCTGCATTTCTGTTCCAAAACAATAACAATTTGATTTGCACATTGCTAGAGCATATTTATTATACAATATTTTGCTTACAAGTAAATAAAAACATTCTCTACGAGAAAGTTGGTGCGATATAGAATTTGATTATGACATTGGTGGTGTAAAAAGCAAGGAAACAAGGTCTTATCAGAAGGGAAAATGTCATAGTCCTATATTTAGCACACAAACAACACATGCCCTAGAAATGAGCTAAATATAGGACTATGACATTTTCCCTTCTGATAAGACCTTGTTTCCTTGCTTTTTACACCACCAATGTCATAATCAAATCCTATATCCCACCAACTTTCTCGTAGAGAATGTTTTTATGTACTTGTTTTCTTAATTTTTTTCATACCCAAGTAACCCAATGACTGTTGTATGGCTGCTTCTCCCTTTTCATTTCTTTCAATCCAGATATACTTAAATAGGGACAAGTTCTCTGGACGATTCACTTTCTTTTCTGGGTCTGCTGCATAGCTTTCGCGTTTAGCTGACCGTTTCTTTTCCGGGTCTGCATGATACCGCTCGAGTTCAGCGGTCTGCTTCTTTGCTGGGTCTGCATGATATCCCTCACGTTCAGCTGTCCGTTTCTTTTCAGGGTCTGCCTTGTAGGATGCCCGTGCCGATTCTAAAACATCGTCTCGAACTTGAAGGTATTTCTCACGTCGTTTCGCTCGTTTCTTTTCTTGACGTGAAGGCATTTTGATAAAAACAACTTCACTAACAAAAAAGTAGCACAACAAACGACGATCGAATCACCAAAGAGTTTTTCTCTACTTGTTTTGCTATTTATACACATGCCGTATATCTTTAGATACCGTAATTAAATTATACAAGACATAGGAGGCTGATAGTCGATTGTTTGTCAAAGTATTATATTATATAAAAGCGAGTCCTCCAGCCGATTCTGAAGCTATTGGTGAAATTTTCATCGCTTAGAAATGTTCCTGTCCTGAGTTATGCGTTGCCAAGAAGAAGGAGAAGAAGAAGAAGACGACCCGCCCCTTGTTCCGAGACTGGGTACGAGGACGGGCAGTACACTCTTGTTCTCAACAACCACGCGGTTCAGCGACATGAAACAAAAACGAAACTACTCATTTTTGACTTCTAGATCGATTGCTAAAACAAGCTACACGATCCGATCGTCGGGAGTGTTGTTACAGACGGGTCGCGTTTTTTTAATGACATTCATAGTCGGGGTCAAATCCTATATGGAAGTTTCTAACGAAACTTCCGATAAGCCACCAGGCGGGCTATAAATAGAACAAACACTTGTGGTAAAATTAAATGTTAGCTAGTATCTAGTTTTAGTACCCAATAGTATATTTACCTTTGCATTACAAACACACTCCGTTCTATTAGATTAGGCTTAGTCGGGCCACGCCGAGTAGATTGGGCACGCAGATCGAAATACTGCCTATTCAGACGGCTAGTTTACAAACCAAACCAATAGCTATAGATTACGCTTTTAATCAAATATAACCTTAGTTTTGTAGTCTCCTGCTTTCTGTGCAAGGACGTCGTTTGTAGCTATCAATTCAAGATGTACGTACGTCGGACGGCGCGCTTGAAATCACATTCACATCTTCAAGATGGGTGTGGTTAGGAGAGGGGCGGATACAGGATTTTCCAAATTGGGGGGTTAAAACCCACGATACGAAAAGCGGGGGGGGGGGGGGGGGGGGGGGGGGGGTGGTTCTGTACGCTTCAGGCCCGATACGAAAATGGGGAGGGGGGGGGGGGGTGGTGGTGCTGTACGCTTCAGAATGTGGGGGGGAGGCTGCTTAGCGAAGATGCGGGAGGTACCTTCTATGAAAGGGGGGGTTGCAACCCCCAACCCCCCCCCCTGCTTGGAGCGACAGGGCGTAGTGTAATCGGGGACATAAATTATGCACTAATGGCGCCCCCCAACTCTTGCGCTGCGCTATTCGTACCAGAGGCGGATACAGGATTTTCAGATCGCGAATAGTAGGTGGGAGGGGGGGGGGAGGGAGAGGAAGGGTGCTGTCTGCTTCTGGCCCGATATAAAATGCGGTTCGATCGCGCTGGGGCGACAATTAATAACCTCTCTTCTATTTTGGTCACCCCTTATCAATTCACGTGTTCGTTGCGTTCGCGATCGCTTATTGTTCATAACATCATCGATCGTGACTTACAGTTACCGGGGACGAAACTCAGTTGCCCACCCCCTGTATCCGCACCTGCCACTGTCTCTGTTACGGTCTCGGTTACGGTACCTTAAGGGCCTGCAGGGCCCTGCCAACCGAGGTCGGCTTAACAGTAACGCTCACCCCCGCAGTAAAGTTTGCCTCTTGCAGATATATATATATGATCTCTGTCTCTTGCATGTATTTATCTTTCGATCTCACACTTGTATAGTGTTCTTCAGCCAAACGTAGCTTTAGAAAGTAGCTGACATGCATTCACAACGTCCGGCCTTGTCGATCGGCTTTATACAGTAGGGTACTAACAGTCATTATACACATGACACAGCAAAGTGCGCTCGTGTTCGCTAACATACTGCCATACTGCACGGTCACTAACCGCATAGCTTTGGTGTTTAGATCCAGCGCCAGTCGAGAATGTACGTCGTTATACTTATAAGTATGTTAGTTTATGGTGTACGCACGAGATCCACTTAAATTTAAAAAAAAACCCGCCGGTAGAAGTTATAACTACATCCATCCACGTAGGCCTACCAGAGACAGAATGCGTTCGCTTGCAAAACTGGTATAATAACATATCCTTTATTTCATACCGAACACCCATCTTGCGAGTACGGAACTATGCCAGATAAGGCTATGGTGTTTATGAAGACTATTAGGCTAGGCACGGTCGGCTCTACCAAGCACCAATAATTAGCTCATGTGACGTCGATGACAATTAATAATTTCATATATTTGTCCAAGATTTTGAAGTGCGGTTCATAAAAGTGCCTTGGGAATGTTGTGTGTAAGGGCCTAAAATACACCACTTGCTCCTACTAATGACTCAGTAGTTCAGCCTTCATATTCCAGGATGTAGGCTTGAGATTTATGGCGGATTGATAGGAAAAAAAGTTGAAGAAACATGACAATATCATGTTTCACGTACAAATGTACGTAGTAGCACAAAAATGCGTATGGAAATAGTAGTGAACACTTTTCTACAGAGACCGGAATATAGAAAAGATGATTCATCAGTATCCCTATCATAAACCGTTACGTAATGTTGTATTGTAGCTAATGTACAAGAACCGTGAGTGTTTTTACACATCTCTCCATACACTTCCCGTTCAATTAATTTTTATCGCGTGACGCGGTATTCAATTTTCATGTCCGCTATTGCTGGACATGACGTACATATCCATGTACATCAGTCTATGTTTCCAGAACTGTTAGGCCATTACACAACATATGCTCACGTAAAAATCGTATCGCTCAGATCAACAGATTTAGGATCTACTTAGCTACGTTGACCAACCCGTCGTTTGTGGATTTCCGTGCCCCGATACCGAGTGGGCTGGTCCCTTCTCCCAGCATCAGCACGCTTGCGGCTATGGGAACCGGGAACTCCATGTCCTCATCGTCGTCCTTCAGAACTGAAACACCTCCACCATCGCTGAGTCCAAGAACGGAGCACAGGAAGGTGCCCATCCGACCGATGAAGAAGTAGAGTCCCTGCTCTCCCGTACATGTGCAGGGTTCAGTGATAGCAGTGTGACTGATATTTGGTATATGTACAAGGTGTATGAATACACATGTGTGTTGAATGTTGTACCGTTCCATCATTGGTCCTGTTGTTCTTTGTGTGTGCATGTGTGTGTGTGTGTATGTGTGTGTGTGTTTGTGTGGTTGTTGTTGGATGATGAGGGTGATCATGTAGTGTATGTTAAGTAATACATGTAGGACTGATCTATTATGATGGGTCCAAACATATGTACTTGTGGTAAGCACTGGATGTATTGTGGTTTACACTTCAACCAGGGATCCCCCCTTCATACCTGTGGGAATTATTCATACTAGTGAGACAGGTCCCTCCCCTTTCACACTATATTAATGCCTAGTATTAGATGAAACAGCCCAACACTACCACAGTCCTCTTCTCCTCCTCCTATTCCCCCCACCCCAAACCAATGATGTGGGACAACTCTTGGACACGTCCACCTAGCTTCCTGGCAGGAGTGGGTGACCCTATATCATCCACACCATTGTACTCAATGTTCTCCTTCATGGCCTCGAAGGCATCAGTGCTGAGGGTATTGGCCACAATGGACGCAGCTTTTGGGATCACAGCACAGTGGCAGAGGATCTCCAGGATACGAGAAAGGGCTAAAATAATTATTTACAGTTAAGTCATATGTATGGATCTTCAAATACCTTGTGAACTTGTGTGACTCAACCATTACCACTTGACATGTACTATAAATCATTCCAAAGTGTTGTCCAGGTGAATGAGTATAGTTACCACTCCACCAGTCCCTCTACACACCACTCCCCTCTCACACCACTCCCCTCCACACCACTCCCCTTTACACACCACTCCCCTCCACACACCACTCCACCAGTCCCTCTACACACCGCTCCCCTCTCACACCACTCCCCTCTACACACCACTCCCCTCTACACACCACTCCCCTCTACACACCACTCCCCTCTACACACCACTCCCCTCTACCTTCGGCCCCCCCCCCCCCCCCTACCCTTCCAAAACCCAAAGCCAGAAGCCCAAATGGTATATCCTAACGTCACATCTCTGGTCTCTTTTGGGTTGATGGGTGTGGGGTGTGGCTGTGGGAGGGCCAATGGGTGTTCTCTGTGAGTGAGGAGGTGTGCAGTGTAGTTGGCAGCTGGTATGGTTTAACAAGATGTCTACATGTACATGAGTTGTGTTTAAGCCCATATATGGAATAACATATTGTCTGAGAAGGGTGTGTCTGTGAAGATGGGAGTGTATTGTGTACATATGTGTGTTGTGAGGCGTGAGGAGGTGTGTGTTGTTTGGTGTGTGTGTTGTGTATTAAGAGGTAAAATTGTGGCAAAATGCACTTACATTGGAGGGATTGTTGGGTGCACATACATGTGACAGTGGTATGTGGAGGGTAAGTGTATATAGCGGATTTTGAATGACGTAAGTATCAGTACACAAAAAAGGATGAGGCGATTAATTTGTTCTAATATGGCAGCTCAGGTGTGTGTTCTGTGAAGATGTGAGGTGTGTGTGTATTATTGTACGGTGTGAATGGGTGTGTGTATGTTGGATGTGAGGTATGTTTGTACAATTTGAAGATCTGTGTAATTGTGATCATGAAGTTAAAGTGTGTCTTTATGTGTAGGTGTATAGGTTGTATCTGTAAGTGCATGTGCAGGTGTGAGGAGGTGTTTGTATATATGTCCAGAGGTTCCTCACTAAAATATAACATTGTTGGTAATGCTTGTGTGTCTTTGTGTATGTATATCATTGTATGTAGACTTTTTTTTTTTCTTTAGTATTGAAATAGATATAAATTAACAATACAGATAAATATACTCAAGTAAACAGTTTGCACACCAAATCTCTATCCTGCTGGAAACCACGTGAAAGGATGTGCTGTTACCACTGTACAAATGCAAAAATATGAGGCACTACTATGGCATGTACATATTAAAGTTGTCATCGTTTATGCTTGGCTTATCTATTTCCATTTCTTGGACAAAATGTCTCATTAATTGTATCTCAATGGACCTGTTGTTTGTTTTGTAGCTACCAAAAATACCAAAGGAGTGACGTGTAGAGGTTTTTGAAATGGTGTGCATTAACTAATTGGAATATCTGACAGGTGGATTGAGGTCATCGATTGTCTCTGTAACAGAATTACCAGGATGGTGACCTCATAGTGCTCAATGCTTCTGACATCGTGGCGATACACAGTGAGTCCTCTGGACATGGTTTTTGACATGGTGTGCACAAACTAATTAGAATATCTGACAGGTGGATTGAGGTCATGGGTTGTCTCTGTTACGGAGTCACCAGGATGGTGACCTTGATGCTTCTGACATCATATTGATACACAGTGAGTCCTCTGGACTTTTGACATGGTGTGCATTAATTAATTAGAATATCTGACAGGTGGATTGCGGTCATGGGTTGTCTCTGTTACGGAGTCACCAGGATGGTGACCTTGATGCTTCTGACATCATGGCGATACACAGTGAGTCCTCTGGATATGGTTTTTGACATGATGTGCATTAATTAATTAGAATATCTGACAGGTGGATTGAGGTCATGGGTTGTCTCAGAATCACCCAGATGTGCGGCTGGCATGTTATAAACAAGAGTTGTACATATTGTGTTGAAGAAAGAAGAACTTTGCATTCAGTCATGTGAGTGACGTGGTGTGTGTGTGTGTAGTGTGGACTAGTGACCACACCCACAATATCATATCGCACTGAATTATTTTGTGCCAGTTGGAAACCTGCATGGTGTGTAGTGGGGAGTGATGTGTAGAGGGGAGTGGTGTGTAGCGGGGAGTGGTGTGTAGAGAGGAGTGATGTGTAGAGGGGAGTGGTGTGTAGAGGGGAGTGGTGTGTAGAGGGGAGTGATGTGTAGAGGGGAGTGGTGTGTAGAGTGATGTGTAGAGGGGAGTGATGTGTATAGGGGAGTGATGTGTAGAGGGGAGTGGTGTGCAGAGGGAAGTGATGTGTAGAGGGGAGTGGTGTGTAGAGGGGAGTGGTGTGTAGAGAGGATTGATGTGTAGAGGGGAGTGATGTGTAGAGGGGAGTGGTGTGTAGAGGGGAGTGGTGTGTAGAGAGGAGTGATGTGTAGAGGGGAGTGGTGTGTAGAGGGGAGTGATGTGTAGATGGGAGTGGTGTGTAGAGGGGAGTGGTGTGTAGAGAGGAGTGATGTGTAGAGGGGAGTGATGTGAGTAGGGGAGTGGTGTGTAGAGGGGAGTGGTGTGTAGAGGGAAGTGATGTGTAGAGGGGAGTGGTGTGTAGAAGGGAGTGGTGTGTAGAGGGAGTGATGTGGGTAGAGGGGAGTGGTGTGTAGAGAGGAGTGATGTATAGAGGGGAGTGGTGTGTAGAGGGGAGTAATGTGTAGAGGGGAGTGGTGTGTAGAGAGGAGTGATGTGTAGAGGGGAGTGGTGTGTAGAGGGGAGTAATGTGTAGAGGGGAGTGGTGTGTAGAGGGGAGTGATGTGTAGAGGGGAGTGATGTGTAGAGGGGAGAGGTGTGTAGAGGGGAGTGGTGTGTAGAGGGGAGTGGTGTGTAGAGAGGAGTGATGTGTAGAGGGGAGTGATGTGTTTAGGGGAGTGGTGTGTAGAGGGGAGTGATGTGTAGAGGGAAGTGATGTGTAGAGGGGAGTGGTGTGTAGAGGGGAGTGGTGTGTAGAGGGGAGTGATGTGTAGAGGGGAGTGGTGTGTAGAGAGGAGTGATGTGTAGAGGGGAGTGGTGTGTAGAGGGGACTAATGTGTAGAGGGGAGTGGTGTGTAGAGAGGAGTGATGTGTAGAGAGGGGAGTGGTGTGTAGAGGGGAGTGATGTGTAGAGGGGAGTGATGTGTAGAGGGAGAGGTGTGTAGAGGGTGTGGTGTGTAGAGGGCAATGGTGTGTAGAGGGGAGTGGTGTGTAGAGGGGAGTGGTGTGTAGAGGGGAGTGGTGTGTAGAGTGGTGTGTAGAGGGGAGTGGTGTGTAGAGGGGAGTGATGTGTAGAGGGGAGTGATGTGTAGAGGGGAGTGATGTGTAGATGGAAGGGGTGTGTAGAGGGGAGTGGTGTGTAGAGGGGAGTGATGTGTAGAGCGGATCTCAATTTTTCGATCAATCGAACTAGTGCCCACCAAACCTTTGGCCGAAAACAGTAGTTATATATTCACACTTAAAACAATAAAATGGTACAATAAGATGGCCAATTTAACACTTATATTTAATTAATGGGCATATAACATACACAGAATCTTCTCCATAGTCAAATTTTATGACCTGTTTCTCTGTAATAGCACACCTTGATGCTATTCTGCTAACAGGGATAAATGAACCTGGACCTTCAGGCTCACATACTGTTGTAACCACATGAAGAGGATAGGGATAAAACTCTTGTCTTGGATGTTGACCATACCATGACACTCTAGCGAAAAGATGTTCAGTATTTTTAGATTTTTGCTCTGCAATTGGTGTGGTGAACATGATGGAATGTTGAATGAAGTACTGCACAATGCCAAATCTGTGAGGTATACTGTGTACATTCATTTCCCCATTGCTAGCATACCAAGAAGCCATAATAACAGAAGAGCACTGAGATTTTGACTTCATTGATAGCAGTCACTCTCCATGCACCTCAATATCTGTGCATACCAAATGCTTAATAGGTATGGGTGCTGATGTATCCATCATTGGATACAAGGCATGATAGACAATGGACAGTGCTGCAACATCCCGGTCATTAAAGTACCCTTCATAGCACTTAGACATGATTTTGTGATTGGATGATTCAAATACAGCATCTATAGTATTACTGTAACAGTTCCTAGAATATAACTCTCTGTTGTATACATCAAGCACTGTTGACTATAGGGACCCTGAATAACTGCATTCTGTTTCTACACAGGACTGAAGCAATTTATCAATTTCTGAAGTTTGTGAAGAATCACTTGTGCAGGTCAAAATGTTTTGATACGATATGAACTTTTTCATCATTTGCATTTCTGGGGTCATCCAATTCCTTGATAAAGGAACCCATGACTCCGTTGTAACGCTCAAAGCGAAACACCCTAAGATGGGACCATAGTCTAGAATACACTCTTTAAGGTGTGCATGAAGATGCATGTTTGGAGTGCATGCCATTTTTCCATATAAATTTTCAAAGCATCTACAAAAATCCAGAAGTTTTGAATCTGCTTCAGAAATATCATCAGCAGTGATTGAAGATTGTGACAGAATCAGAGAGGCTTGAACAAATTTTGTCCAGCAATTATAATGTATGTCTGGTAGTAAACCATGAAGTGCAAATAGTGAATACACATTAGTCCAATTGCGCCATTGATCTGCAGTCAGTTCACTACATTTGGAAAAAATTTTATATGGAATTCTCCCTATTCCAAATGGAACAATCATGCCGTCAATTTTCGATTGGATCAGCTCAAATTCAAAATTTCCTAAAATACCGAAACCTTTCCAAATTGAAACCATGTGCTTAGCAGTTCCTAGATACTTATTGTGCATAGCGTCTATCACGTGCTGAGTGATAATGTTAAAATAGGGAAGGCGTAAAAGCTCACTGTATTTAACTCCATGCCACTCTGTTTTACAGCAGCATCCATTTGGGTTGGAGTTAATGAAGACTGTACACATTTTACTGCATTCAATTGCTGACTCATATCTCTGTGTTGCCATTGATCCCTTTCAAACCCAGAGTAGTCATTCTTTTCTCCAAATGCAAGACATGGGAACTTTTTAAGACATTTAGAGCACCCCATAGTGGCTGAATGCCCACTAAAGCCACATATCTTTCTGGTAGCTGGTAAATCACAAGAAACACCTAGCAATGCCCCACGAATCACCACTTCATTAGATGAAGGCAGTCTTACAGTAATTCCTTTCCACAGTTTCAACAAGTCATCTACTAATGGTTGGAGGTAGGAATTCATGTTGCATGGTTCCCTAGGGCCAGGAATGCAGCCTGCTATAATGATGTTTTCAATTTTGTAACGCTCAGCTCTAGGCAAATTTAAAATGATTAGGTAAATTACCCCAACTCTATATTGTACATGGTCATATGTTTGAAAACAATCGACGTTGAGCATGAAGCCCAAATTGTACAGCAAATCAAGGAAAGGTCGCCCATCAACGAACATAAAACGTTTCCACATTGCTCCATCATATACATCAATATATTTACCCATACTGCTATTTGATTTCCACTTAGCACATTTTTGCAGCATACCTCTTCTCAAACACAACGTCTTCAGGCTATCCAGAAGATTATTATAGATATATGTTTTGCGTGGTACTAATTTCATAGTTTCATGTACAATTGCATGGCAGTAACAGATTTACAGCATTACCACACAGTGAGTCGCATTTAGGGCACATTATGTACTGTTCGAATGTTTTCAAAGTCAATGTCTTTCTCATTTCATATAAAGTAGACGGAAAACTGTCAGTCACATTTCTTATTTCCTCCTTATTGTGAACTATTGAAGACAGTAATGTTAATAGCGTGCTTAACCATAATAACAGCAACTGCATTCCTCTATCAGGAATCCGAAATTTTAGTTGAAAGTAATTCAAGAACAAGCTCATTGTGTAAGCGTATGGTGCTTTCTTTATTGCAGCGTCACGACTCTCGTTACAACTTTCAACGTTTCTTAAGCTTTCGTTCCCGTTCATTTCATCGTCAGAATCTGAAAGCACTTCTACTTGAAAATCACTGCCCAATTCTTCTTCCTCGCTGCTAACAGCGGCGTCACTATCATAAACTAATTCAGTTTCGTTGTCAATCTCAAAACCATCTACTGTATTACCATGCAAATTTTCGGACGGTGCTAACCTTGATAACGAAATTGTTGCTGAGGTTGTAGGATCATGTAGAGCTTCTGAAGGTGGAGCAATGAATTCAGTGACTGTACATCCATTGCGCTGCGAATGTCGATAAAACACAGAGCGAGATAGTTCTTGCTTGCATTTCCAGCACTTATAACGCTTCCTGGGCCGATCCATGCTCTTTGAGTGGTGACAATAACGAGATGTATAGCTCTCCAGGGACCTCTCATTCAATTTGCATACACACTTTTAAGGGCATGCGCAGTGATTTTACGCATCGCGCGCGCAATCTGCAGCTGCATTTACTATCAGCCGTTCGAAAATGAGCAGAGGATCGCACCATGGCCAGCAGCGATTTGATGAATATACATCGAGAAGGTTTTAGTTTCCGTCTCCCATTCGAAATGAGGGATCTGTTGAATGTGTATCCGGCTCTGAGATTGGTAATGCTTCATCATTTTATGGGTCCACGCCCAGCGGCAGATTGCGCTATACTATGTGGCTCATTGAACAATGAGTAGCTTTAATTGTTTCTATGCAACAGGAAGTTCTGCATCAGGTCCGTGCTACGAGTCAGATTTACCGATGTCTGACGAGACAAGTTCGCCTACCCACTCAGGCTTCTTGCCCCAAGGTAAATACATCTCGCTGCCTTGGGTGCTTTATAACAGTTTTGTGTATACATGCACACTCAGCGTTGCAAGAAGAGGAGCAGGCAGAGTCGCAACTCTCCTTTAGTCATGCCAACGGTAACTTCACAAGAAGTGAACGAGGTTCGCTCTGCATGCATTATTGCTTTCGGGTTTTGAATTTCATATCATTTTGTAGCTCAACAGCGAACATCGTCAACTTCTGGCTTGTGGCGAGACCTAAAGACCCTAGTGGCATGCGAGATTGCAAAAATGGACGAAAAATTCTCTGTTGTGTTCGACAAGCTGTCCGCAGTTGAGGCCAGGATCGAAAGGCTTGAGGCGGGCCTACAACCACCACAAACATCAAAGCCTGGGACTTCAGCGGAGTTCCCACAGAAAAGAAAACGCCGTACGCAGCTTTCTCTACAGGTGTGTACTGATAATGTTTAATGTTATCCAACTTTGTATATATAATTTATTGGCATCAAATTATGTAGAGCGGTGTCCATAAACTGCTGAAGTCCTTTGATGAGGACTCACAACTGAGGACTGAAGAATCGTAAGTTGAAACCAGTTAACGCAGGATATACTTCATGTTGATACTACATGTTGAAATTTATTATATAGCATAGAGAGTGAATAATAACTTTGCGTACATTTTAAATTGTATACATGTGATTTATTAATTTATGTAACTCCTAGTATGTCAATTTCGTGACCGGGGAGGAGCGGTTTCGAACACGATAACGTTTACAAAGTCGTGAACAAACGAGGAATACTATATGGTTAAACGGAAATATTCAAGATTATGCATGACGTAAGCATATCAGAACACCTTGTTATACTCCTGTTATACGATAGTTATCCATGCTTATTTTCCACCTGTTATCCAACGGTATAGCGTATATCGGTCTCCTTCCACCCTGTTATCCACATGTGTATACATATTGTTTACAAGAGTGTAAAACACGCGTAAACTAAACGAATACACTCGTTTTACGCAGTCGGATAACAACCCATTTAGCACAGTGTCATTTAGTTGTTTATGGACAACTTATCTTTAGTTAAACAAATATATTCCGACGTTAATCAGTTAATAGGCGTATATAATAGTTTTTATGTGCATCTATATACATGTACCTGTAAATCCAATCATTGTGAACATTGCAATAACATGTACTGTACATTTATGTCATGAATTCTAAATGGCTAAAATGTTATGCTACATCACTGCTTACATGTACAGTACATGAATAGTTAATATCACACATCTCCACCCAAAAAATTGCTATACAACTGAACCGAGTTGCTAATCAACTTAGACTTTAAATAGCAAAAATGCTATTCAATTTTTACAAAGTAAATTATTCCCTGGGACTCACAGTGTACAGGGTTGTATGCCCTTAAGTTATAATTGTTGTTTATAAGCAATTGAATGATTAATATCTGGAAGCGTTCTCAATTGTCACACAGATTTGTGTGATGATCGGTAAGCCTATGATACGGTTACCGTGCTAAATAAAAGACACAGAGACAGTGTGTATGTGTGCCTGTGTGCGTGTGTGTCAGTGCGTGCGTGTGTTCGTGTGTGGGCGTGAGTACGTAAAACTCCGTAAAGCGTGCGTTCTTTTACGTACTCTTATAAGATACGAACAGGTGAGTTCAGTTGTTGGATAGAAACTGGTTGTGTGTTGTCTTTAACAAGAATACCACCTAATGCAGGTGTACCTTCACAAAGCCCTTCTGTTCTAAACACCTCTGTGGGCATACCTATGGTAGGTGGATATCTTACTGTCTTCAGATAACAGGTGAGTTCAGTATGGTTAAAAACAGGTTGTGTGTTGTCATTAATTAGAATAACACCTGATGCATCTGTACCTTCACTCTACCATTATAAAAGGGTTGGTAGGTGTGAGGTTTACAGGGTAAAACATTAGCAACGTGTGTGAAGGCCAGTGGGGGTTATAGGGGGTAGGTGTGCAGTAGGGTCACGAGAGTGAAAACACTCTTAGAATCACCCTACTAGTTCCCCCTGAGATGCTATACCATTATAAAGTGTTGGTGCCATGACAACTGTTGAGATTTGTGGGTTTCGACTGGGGACTATACAAACAAAAGACCCAGTGTCTACCAAAGGGAGTGGTCACAGAGCACAAACCCATGACAGAGGTGTTGAGGGTACTGGCCCACAACTTCTGGGAGTGTTTGGTGAGGGCCCAATGTCACTATGATTGTGTGAGGTCAGCAGGGTAGAACATTAGCTCAACGTGTGTGAAGGCCAGTGGGGTCATCGGGGGTAGGTGTGCAGTAGGTTCACTAGAGTGACGGTACTGGCCCACAACTTCTGGGAGGGTTTTGTGAGGGCCCACTGTAATTATGACTAGGATTTAACAGACAATTACCGAACTGTCTGATTGATTTACAAATCCGATTCGTGAAGTTTTAATTGACCGATACTGTACCTTCACACTGCCCTTCTGTTCTAGTCACCTCTGTTTGCATGCCTATGGTCTGTGGATATCTTACTGTTTTCCGACAACTGGTGAGTTCAGTATGATTTGAAAGTAGTTGTTTGTTGTATTTTACTCATCACAAAGAAGGATTGTGGATCGTATTGTCTCTCACACTCTTTGGGACCTAAGAGTGGCTGGTATGATGGTGACTTGCACCGACTTTATACCCACAAGATATCAGAAACAGCAGACCAAGTGCCTACCAGCATTGATAGAAAATATCTACAGTGTGCCAGATTCCACATTCCTCAACTTTATATATTGTATTTGAATTAAATTTTATAAGGGGTGCTGGAGAAATGAAATGGTGTTACATAGTGGGGAAAACAGCTGGTTAGCTGTAAGCAGAACAAGCTTGTCATGTCACTAAACATATGTTTCTATGTGTTCAGTACTTGGTATTGAATTTAACCCCTTTATGCCTTACTGCTTAGGCCACACCCACTGAAGGGCACTGTAGTGGTAGGTTGGATATCAGCAGCTGGTAAACTCCTTCTCCATGAACACTGAAGGGCACTTTAGTGGCAGGTCGCTTCGCCCGTATTTTCCTAGCTGCTTAGACCACACCCACTGACACAGTACATAGCGGCAGGTGGAATAACCCCTTTATGTCTAGCTAATTAGTACACACCCACTAAAGGGCACTATAGCAGCAGGTTAAGATCACTCCGGTTAGATAAAACCCCTTTATACTGTAGCGGCAGGACCGGGCAGGTTGCATATAACCTAGCTAGCTGCTTAGACCACACCCACCTAGCTGCTTAGACAAGGCTTAACCCATTCATTCCCCTGTATAGCTCCTCTGCTTTTACGAAGTAGCCACGCCCAAAGCATGAGTGTTTTAAGCCCCTCCTCTTTACCCCCTCGCAAAATAGTGGCGTGTTATAGTGAGAGGTGTGGCAGTAAATTCCACTCCCCCAGTTATTTAGATTTATTAATTAGGGCTATAGATAGTGATTGAGCTTATGCGTATGATGCTTAACCCCTGATCCCTGACACACTGCCCCTTTAGCAAATACATCCCCACCCCCACCCCCACCCACACCCACACCGACACCCAGGAGTCCCCCCCCCCCAATTACATGTATGCATGCTATATTATCACCAGTTCTTATCCATGTCAGATTATTCACTGTCCATTGTAGGTAATAGCAATTTTAAGTTACACAAGGCATGTACCCCCCACCCCCCCTCCTCCCCTAATGCATATTGCCATGCTACCTAAACGTTTCCACCAATTCATATGGAAGCATGGCAATATGTGGCAGGGGAGGGGGAGGGGGCGGGGGTACATGTAACTGACTATTATGTAACTTAAACTGACTAGCAATGAACAGTGCAATTTTCCAGGAACAGCCTCTGATATTTAGATAGAATGGCAATATATACCGGAAGAGGAGGGGGTAGGGGTACATGCCTTGTGTACATAAAATTGCTATTACCTGCCTCTAGAAATGAACAGTGAACCACTACTCAGAGACATTGCAGGTAATTGCAATTTAAAATTACACAAATGTCCGTTGGCATGAACCCCCCCCCAACCCACCTCCTCGTCCATATATTGCCATGCTATCTAACCATTTGAGACTGTCCTATCCATGTTCCTGACTAAGGGGAAATATTAATTGTCCATCACTTGAGTCAGCATGCAGCTAATAGCAATTACACAAGTGTCAGGTGGCATGCACCCTACCCCCCCCCCCCCCCCCAGCATAATTAAATTGCATCAGAGAAGAGTGTTCTATCCATGTTCCTGCAGGGTAGGGGGAAATATTAACTGTCTTTTTGTCCATTGCTGGAGTCAGGTAATAGCAATTGTAGGTTACACAAAGGTCAGTTGGCATGCACCTCAACCTCCCCCTCCCCCCCCTCCATACCACATGACCTATGCTGCCTAAACATCAGAGAATGTCCCACAGTAGGTGAAACCATTCACTGTCCATAGTTGAAATAGATTTTCAGTAACACGTGTACATGCAGTTGTGTCCCCCATACAGCCAACACCAGATATGGGTTGGAGTGTAGTTAATTCTTAGTGGTACAGTTGTTAGTTGGTATGTGCCACAACCCCGAAGGCTGTTCTGATATGACATTGCCAAAAACAACAGAGTCACTGAGGGTGCTAGAAAAGTTCTGCCTGTGTCATGCCTCTACTGCACTGTAACTTATCAGTAGGTGTGCCTTTAAGATATCTATAACAACTTTAATCAATAACCATACAAATGTAGTGTGTTAGCAAGGCAATAAGAATGGAGGTACAGTTTCACAATGAAAACGTTCCTATAATGACAGCTGCACAGGATTTCTCATTTCTTCATTGCCATAGTGGACGATAATCTATTTAATGAGAAGAGGGTAAATCGAATGGCTGGGCATATAACATGCGCATTGTCAATGGTTGGTTCCGAGTGGCAGGGCAATATGTCACACACACACACACACACCACACACACACACATCACACACACACACACACACACAACACACACACACACAACACACACACACACACACACACACACACACACACACACACACACATGGCAACCCCAAGTTGGTCCTGTACAAACCAAGCTGGAATGCATATTCTTCCTGTCAGTACAGAGTACTAATAGGCAAGTATTGAACTGGGGGGTCAACAAGATTGCAAAATGGTCACTGCTCTTCCCTTGCAGGGCTAAAGGGTTAGGGAGAAGGTTGGCGTAAGTAGGAAAACGGGTGTGTGTGTGTATGTGCGCGGACATCTGGGGGAAGGTAAAAGAATGGTGGTGTGTATAGTGCAGAATGGACTCTCTTTTAGGTCCTACATGTATGCATATTCACAACACATCAGCATGTCAGCATTGTACATGCTAACTAACATAACCTCATTCTATTTATTATATGTTCCAACCCCCTCCTACTACGGTGGCCCGGTAGGTCGCGGGTACGAGCAGCGGTTTGAGAGCAAAAATGAGTACGAGCAACGGTCTGAGAACAAAATTGCGTACGGTCCGAGAGCAAAATTGCGTACGGTCCACGAGCAAAATTGCGTACGGTCCGAGAGCAAAATTGCGTACGGTCTGAGAGCAAAATTGCGTACGGTCCGAGAGCAAAAACGCGCAGGAGCTGAGAGCAAAAATGCGTACGAGCTGAGAGCAGTTGTTTACATTGGATTTAGGCATTACGCCATTTGTTTTTTTTCTTTAAAAAAATGGCTTCCACATGCAACGCTAGCGTCATCCGTTTGTAACTTTCCCAAGGGCTGTTAACATCCTGAGGCAGCGCAAGGGAACTATTCTCGATCCCTGATTGCGCACCGGTGTGTAACTGTGTGTGGGCATGAGTGTCTTGTGTGTACGTGTTTGTGTGTGTGTGCGGGCGTGTGTGTGTGTGTGTGTGTGTGTGTGTGTGTGTGTGTGTGTGTGTGTGTGTGTGTGCGATTCCTTTTACATCGTGATGTGTATCTCTTTATTTGTCATACACTGGTACAGTTAAGAGCAATCTTGGGAGATTTACCAAAAGCACGGTGCGTTGTTTTCTAACTTAAGTTCTTCAGAGCTTATTACGCATATAGAAAGCTGTGATCTCATCTTATTTAATTTGCAATAAGTCGGCTGTCTGAAATGTGTGTGTGTGTGTGTGTGTGTGTGTGTGTGTGTGTGTGTGTGTGTGTGTGTGTGTGTGTGTGTGTGTGTGTGTGTGGTTTTGTCTACATCATAGGGAAATTTTACTTTTTATCATGCATACTGTTTTGTCCCACTATTGATTGGGCCGAGGATCTTGTAACACTCAAGATTGAGATAATCAGCTTCAACCCAGAACTCTCTAAGTTGCTGACATGTTGTCCCTCTCTCTCTCTCATTGCGTTGTTGCAGCTTTGATTGCCTCCCTGTCATTCTCAGGCTTGGGCAGTGCTGTTAACAGTAGGCAACGGCAGTGTTCAACACCAAGGTCTCCCTCTCCAATGCCATCTCTGCTCTGGACCCTCCCATTTCCCAGAGGGTCTTGTCAGGAATGATAATGATATAAGCTCAACATTTCCACATCTTGTTGGAGTCTTCCTCCCCAGCCAACAGAGCTTACCTTCTGTCAGTAGCAGTTAGCTCCTCATGCTTCCTCTTGGCTACCGGTGGTCACTTTCCCTAGTATGAGTTTGTACCTGGATTCCAATGAGTACCAGATGGCCATTGGTGGTGGCTTGAGTTGGATACTTCCGATTAGTCTATGTGCCCATACTAGCTCTCAACCCTTTTGGTCACCAAAAGGGGAAGGTACCACCGGTAGCCAAGAGGAAGCATGAGGAGCTAACTGCTACTGACAGAAGGTAAGCTCTGTTGGCTGGGGAGGAAGACTCCAACAAGATGTGGAAATGTTGAGCTTATATCATTATCATTCCTGACAAGACCCTCTGGGGAATGGGAGAGTCCAGAGCAGAGATGGCATTGGAGAGGGAGACCTTGGTGTTGAACACTGCCGTCGCCTACTGTTAACAGCACTGCCCAAGCCTGAGAATGACAGGGAGGCAATCAAAGCTGCAACAACGCAATGAGAGAGAGAGAGGGACAACATGTCAGCAACTTAAAGAGTTCTGGGTTGAAGCTGATTATCTCAATCTTGAGTGTTACAAGATCCTCGGCCCAATCAATAGTGGGACAAAACAATAAATGAAAGTATGCATGATTTAAAAGTAAATTTCCCTTCTTTAACGCCCAGAACATACACATGCATGATGCAGACAAACCACACACACAAACACACACACACACACACACACACACACACACACACACACACACACACACACACACACACACACACACACACACACACACACACACACACTTCAGTCAGCCGACTTAGTGCAAAGTAAATAAGATAAGACCACAGCTGTCTATATGCGTAATAAGCTCTGAAGATAAATTGAAAACTTAATTTAGAAAACATAACGCACCGTGCTTTTGGTAAATCTCCCAAGACTGCTCTTAACTGTACCAGTGTATGACAAATAAAAAGATACACATCACGATGTAAAAGGAATTGCACACACACACACACACACACACACACACACACACACACACACACACACACACACGCCCGCACACACACACAAACACGTACACACAAGACACTCATGCCCACACACAGTTACACACCGGTGCGCAATCAGGGATCGAGAATAGTTCCCTTGCGCTGCCTCAGGATGTTAACAGCCCTTGGGAAAGTTACAAACGGATGACGCTAGCGTTGCATGTGGAAGCCATTTTTTTAAAGAAAAAAAACAAATGGCGTAATGCCTAAATCCAATGTAAACAACTGCTCTCAGCTCGTACGCATTTTTGCTCTCAGCTCCTGCGCGTTTTTGCTCTCGGACCGTACGCAATTTTGCTCTCAGACCGTACGCAATTTTGCTCTCGGACCGTACGCAATTTTGCTCGTGGACCGTACGCAATTTTGCTCTCGGACCGTACGCAATTTTGTTCTCAGACCGTTGCTCGTACTCATTTTTGCTCTCAAACCGCTGCTCGTACCCGCGACCTACCGGGCCACCGTACTCCTACACTCACAAGGGCTTAGTCCCACCCCCTCCTCCCCTATGAAAGGCAGAGAGTGCCTCACACGTCGTCTCCTGCACTAAGCCCGTCAGAGGGGAGAAGGGGATTGGGACATACACCAGTGCTTACATACACCAGTGCTTAGAGATGGAACTCACCAGAACACAGCAGGTGTCAGTAGAATATTTGGGTGGTCACAATAAGCCTCTCTTCATCACCTGGATACCACTACTTTGTAATAAAAAATAGAGACCTCAGCACACATACATGTATCCTCAATCAGATAAAGGCAGCTGCAACAGACAAATACATGTACATGACCACATATGTACATAGCTTGGGATATGAAATAATATTAACAAAACAGAAGCTCAAAAAACATTTTAAAAAGTACATACAACTCAGGGCTGGATCTGCCTTGACCCTTTGCACTATTGGAATGTTTACCACACCCACAAAATGGGTGTGGTGTACTTTCCAGGAGTGTGAGGGGTTAAGTAACATAGCTGACAAAAAAGCCCTGTGGGTGTGGTGTACTTTCGACGAGTGTGAGGGGTTTTAAAAAGTAACATAGGCAACAAAAAAAAGCCCTGTGGGTGTGGTGTACTTTCAAGGATGTGAGGGGTTAATAAACACAGCTAACAACTCACACACTCCTCACCACACCCACAGGGCTCTTTTTGTCCGCTGTGTTCATTAACTCCTCCCACTCCTCACAGGGCTCTTTTTGTCAGCTATGTTACTTAACCCTCCCACTCCTGGAAAGTTCACCACGCCCACAGGACTCTTTTTGTCAGCTATGCTACTTAACCCCTCCCACTACTGGAATGCACACCATACACACAGGGCATTTTTTAGTCGGTTATGTTCCTT